>VXAU01003956.1:168838-193367 GCA_013399695.1 Formicarius rufipectus | reverse complement strand
CCGCTAAGCCTCTTACGGCGCGGTGCCGCCGCCTCGGCCGGCGCGGGTACCTGGCTCCAAGGTGCACAGCAGGCGCGGCGCGGTGCGGGAGATGCAGCTGCGCTTCTTGAGCACGTTGCTGAGGATGGTGCCCACGCCGCCGCCAGAGCTCTGCCGCTTCAGGCATCTCCCCCCGCGCCGCAGCGAGCCCGTAAGCCTGTCCTGCCGCATGGTGCCCTAGGGCGGCGGGCCGGGGGGCATGGCAGGCGCGGAGCTGCGCTGCAGGCTGGCGAGCCCAAGTGCGGGAGAGAGGAGGGAGGACAAGGAGAGGAGAAAGGGAAAAAAAGGGGAAAGAGAGGAGAGGGTGGGGGGGAAGCTGTTCCCGCCCACAATCGTAGCATCACTGCCTGAATAAACCAGCAGCATCTCCTCCTCCAGCACCACCTGGGATGCAGCGGCTCTGGTTGGAAATCGAGGGAGCCCCGGCGGCAGCGATGGCAAAGGGCTCCAGGACAGCTGCAGAGTCTCCAGGCTGCACGGGGACCACCCGACACAGCAAATACGGACACGGCTCGTCTGACGACTGTTAACAGATGGCAATACTGAAATTTCTCCCGAGAATGAAATAAACCAAATATCCACCAAAGAGTCTTTTCACATAGTACTCTGGTCTACAGCTGGACATATAGATAGTCCTGCTGCCCTTTTTAAAAAGCTGTCCTGGGAAGGAATCTCACAAGCAATGGAGCAGGGGGAGAGTGAGGAATATAACAGCATCTCAATGCCAGCGCAGGCTCGGTGAGGTCCGGCAACCAGGGCTGCTCAGGGACAGTCCCTGCAGCAGCACAAGCGAGTGGGCTGCACAGTTTCTGTTTCTGACTCCCCAGCACAGAGCCTTTGAACATCCTCTGCTAAAATAACAGCCTTTTCTATGAATCTGAATTGCAATTGCACTTACAGGCAATGATGTGCCATGCACTAAATACTTAAGCTATTCAACTGTGCTTTATTAGATGCATTTTCCAGTGCTATTCGGCCTAACAGCATCTTAAAAGGGTTTAATACAGAATTTCAAACTAGTGGTTTGATTGACAAGAAGGAAAAGCATTTGAAATAATGATAGCTTTTACAACCTAAACCACTCAGCATTTCTGTGGAAGAGGAGAAGATTTATTACACCACATTAGTCAGGCTCAAAGACCAAGCTAACAGAAGTCTGCCAACAACTGCAGCTTTGAAACAATTTGTTCCTTTATTAAAAAGATGTTTCTCTCAATTGTGTTATAAAAGGAGAAGAAAAGTGACAACAGATAAACAGTAAAGCCAACTATAGAAAAGATACACAATATAAAACACAGAATCAAACCTTTTCTAAGATCAGTTATAGCTATCTTTAGAAGTCACTGTTAAATTTTCAGAGAAGCGTGATTCTGATCACGCCTCTTTAAATATCTGTTTCAGTTTTGGAGGAAAGTCACTGCATTTGAGCTGCTAGCTTGCACCCTGAATAGATAATTAAGTCTGTGTGTCGGTGGTTCTTTTTTTATCTAAGGTGACACTTCCCTGCTGATGCAGATGATGCAAATCACTTTCCTTCAGTGCCATCTGGAGATGATGATTTAGTGGTTAAAGCATCAAATTTGAAAACAGTCTCCCTAGGTCTACTGAATGTACCAACTGTACAGTAGGGACTGTAACACAACATTTAAATACTGAAATAGCCATGTTATCTCTCTAATACTATTCTCCTCTTGCTTAAGCACCATTCACAAATATCACCACATCATTCTTGGATCATTACAAGACTGACTAACCCAACACCACTTGCTGCTGCCCAAAGTCTCAGGAGCCATAAGCACAGTTTCAGGAACCACTCATTATCCATTCAGTGAGAATCAGTCATCACACTAAAAAAAAGGACATACATTACCTTCAATTTTTAAACAATTACAAATCAGCTCTAAGATATCAATATTTAATTGATAAGGATAATCAGCTCTCAAAAGGAGAATTATGTAACCCCATTAGTGCTATTTCTCCTACTTGTAATCTTGTTGCTCTAACACTGGAAAGAACCAGGGCAACCATTCTGTGACTTGGCACATGGATACTTCCAAGCATATCAGCATACCACTAAGGAGCTTTCTCGCATGCCATCCAATAAACACAATGCTATTCTGAAGACAAAAAAATGCAAAATTGAACTTCAGAAGACAAAATGAAGAAGCCAAGACTTACTAATGCGTTTGATGACTCACTGGATCATTAGCACAAATGGATTTTAGAGACAGGGATAGGCCTCCCATTAAGCATACATATACATATCTTAAGGGGTAGAGCCTAGTTTCTAGAAAAGTGGATGGCACTGGATTTTAACCACTGATCAGTCAAAGCCTCTAATTTGCCTACGGCAAGACATGTTGGCCATCATGAATCTAGTCTGACGCACCAGTGCACAGAAGTCTGCTCATGTCCACAAGTCCTCACCTGCAGTTACTGACAAGACAGATGACATGCAGAAAGGATTCTGAGGGGGGGGAAATCAAAGCATTTGCTAGGCAAGATATTTCAGCTTCAGTATTTTGTAATAATCAACCTGAGACATTGCTTCCCCTCCCTCCACGCCCCCATGGTTCATGTATTCCCTCCCACACAACAGCATCACTTTCTAAAAAACCTTACCTCTTCATTGCATACCTCTTTGCAGTCTTACTATCATCTGCTACCCATGCCATTTTAAGACCAGATAACTTAAGAAATACTATGTATATATGTATAACTTGTTCCTTTGTTACAATCAACTTATGGTGGCTGGTCTGATGATCACTACCAGGGTTTTGACCAGCACCATTTACCTTAAACCTCTCCATTCCTCAACCCCCTTCTGTCTGCACTGGGACAATGAGATAAAACAGAGGCAGTTAGAAAGAAAGAATGAACATAAACAGATGGGGCAGCAACAGGAAGAGCAACAGAAACAGGGTCACAGATCAATCTTGCTTTTAAAGAACATACTTGTTTGCATGGAGCTTTAATTCCCAAACCTAGGATTACTGGAAGGCATAGCTCACTGCTTCTCTTTCTGATGTGTGCTAAGAAGACTGAATATAATCAAAAGACTAAAAATGGTAATACATCTTTAGCCTAGTGATGGTATTTCACAAACTCCACATCCTCTCCTTTATTTTACAGAAAAGTGTACAGACCTTCCTTAATTCTGATTTGCATCACAACATCCCAGTAACAGTCAAAGTCTGGGGAGAAAAAACTTGCTTGCTACACTTCTGGACAACTGTGTTGGGAAAAATACTTAAAGCTACATGTATCAATGAAAAAAATATAGTAAATATATTGTATAACATCGTAATATGTTTCATCCAAAAGCACTTTGGAAATGACAGTTAGGCAGCATCACTACAATAGCTGCTGATACAGTAAATACCAAAAAGAAATACGTATCAATAGGATGAGGAGGGAAAATGTGTTACAACCACCAGGGAAAACCTAATGCATTGACCAAGTCATAGGGCCACCATCTGCTCAGCCCCACAGCTCCAGATAAACTACCTTTAAGAGCCCAAAAAACTGTATCCATGTAACCCTATTACTACGGGGTTTCAAATAGCTCTATAGAAGTGAACAAATAAAGGTATTTCGAATCCAACAACATTTCTGATGTGTATTGTAGTTCATCATGAGCTCAAAAGGAAAAAAAAAGATTGCACTTTCAAATTGTAATGTACAAGAGAAAACATAGGGAATGACATATGTCCATGTTGGAAGGAAGAATGGGTAAGGCAGTTTGAGGTTCTCCCAGGAGGCAAAACTATTTTAAATACATTTAGCCCATTAAACCATCTTCACCACCGGAGCACAAAATTTCCATCTTACTCAGTTCTATATTGTGTTCTATTAATAAATATTGCCTCTGTCAAAACCAGCCCTGCTTCCTTCTGCTTGATCCTAGAAGCCTAAAAACAAGCATGATCTACCTGGAGTGTCACAGTCCTGCAATATACAAGATGGAGCCACCGCTGACAGCTTGAAAAGAGGTCTCTGGCTTCTTGGGTCTTTGACACTGCAGGGGCACAGGTGCTACAGCAATAGTACAGCACACATCCCTTGACCACGAAAGCCTGTGAGGTGGCACAGCCCAGCAAGCACAGCGCTCCCCTCCGCTGCCGGTGCTGCTCCATCTACAGCCTCTGGTACTGATGTGCTGCCTCGGACAGTGCAGGAAAGCGGGTGCTGTGATGCACCACCTGCCTGTAGCTATTGTGTGGACCACCAAGCACAGAGCCTGTAGTGGTGTTTTGCATGTCCACAGTTGCATGAGCACCTGACAAAGAAGCGTATCAGACGGATTTGTGTTATACAGAAGGAGAAACATGAGTTTGGACTAACAGATTCAATTCTGCCACCAGTCTGGTTTCTGCTGTCAGACAAGTAATCCAGGGTAGTCTTTACTCTACAAGGTATAGTTACAGAACCATTTTTTAAAAAAAAACGAAGCATTGTTACTGTATTTGTACCTAGAGAAGGTTAATTCTACGCATTTTCAACAAGGCAGGCTCAGGAAAATGGTACAAAGTGTTGACAAGCCACAGTCTCATCAACATAGCATTAATATTTTAAACTTTTCTATTGCATAAGCTACCATTTGAATCACTTTGTACATAAATGTCACAAAAAAGGTCAGGACCTCACTGTCCTATACTAGATACCACACACAAAAAGTGCAGAGCCAATAGTTGCCTACAAAGATATTCAGTGCATAAAACTACACAATGGACAGGAAATAACATCTATGATTTCCAGAAACAGAGAACCAAAATTTATATAATTTAGTCTCAGGAAAAGTGCAGCTAGTCAAACGTTTCCTCTTCCTATAGCCTTCAGGCACATAACCTTATTACTTATTTCTCTCTTCAAAAACTGTAGGCATGGTAATTACTCCTTAACAGAGCCTTCTTTTGAAGGAAGCCCTAAAACAGCCCAGTTGTTCTTGCAGGGCATAAGAGAGAGGAGCCAGGGAATTCTCTCACTAGAGAGTGCTGGGTGCTTTGTTTATAGCTATCCGAAAAATAATATTGCTTGCATGTTGTTTACCCTTACCTACTGAGGATTGATCCAAAGACCATTAAAACAGTACTGCTTTCTGTAGTGTATATCTTTTAACAGGAAATTAATCTACAAGACTGTAACTCCTGTAAAAAGCTCATAACTGAATATGCATTACATGATCCTTTAGCTTATAACAATCAGGATTCAGCCAAGAGAATTTCAGACTCAAGATTCTTTGTTATTATCTTTAGTTGTGGTGTTTTGGTATCAGGTATTTTCTAATTCTCACTCTTTCCTCCCATACACACTATTCACTCCTGCCTTCTGCACTACACACCTGCATACACCAGGAAAGGATTTATGAGAAATGTAGGTCCCCTTAATAGAGCCAGGTCTCCTTTACCTCAGCATCACCTGCCCACAAGTACATGTGGTAATTTATCCTTTGGGAGTGATGGACAATTACACCCAGTAAGTGTATTTACAAGTTGAATAATGATCACAGTCATATTACTTCTTGAAAATTTTGGCAGGTATGCCCTGAGAAGAATGCCAAAATTTTCCAGCATTAGTGAAAACACTTGAAAATATAATACATCCATAAATCAGTTGGGAAAGCAGTTTCCAGCACAATGGGGTGGACCTGTGATGACCAGTTTCCCACCCAGGGTAGCACAGCATTTGTCAGCAGTGAATCAGCGCAGGTAAGGTTGACTGCAGTCTCTCAATCCACTGCCTGTTCATAGAGTAGCACAAGATGTTTATGCAATTGGATCACAAAATATGAAAGCCCTCAAAAGCACTGTAGGTTGCTAAAACAGAACTACAGATGTGCCTGTAACACCCCTAAACAGCCCATAACCCCTCTCCATTTGTGGACATGCAACTATTTAAATGAATGACAGAGGTGCAGAAAGACTTGATATCTGTACAATACCAGGGCTAAGGGCAGCAACAGCAGAACAGCATGATCCCATCTCCCAGACCTACCTCAATCCAGTAGAGCATGAAGGCTCTATTTTCCTGAATTCTTTAGAAAAATCACTTGTCAGTAAGCCAGAAGCCCTTCTTAAACCTGTCTACAAGATAATCACATCAAGCTAACCCCGAATATCTTAATATTCAAATGCTTTCTATCACAAATTATTAACTGTCCTTTGTCACCAGCTCTCACCACCACACCATTAATAAGCTACTGTTCTGTAGTATCTGGAGTTCTTACGTCAAACTGATTTTAAGGACAGAAGAACTAAATTTGCTGACAATTCAGCAAGTTTGAGCACACAAGTAACAGCAAACAGTCCCAATGAGCTAGGTACAAAGGGTGGCCTATTTTACTCCCAGCCCATCACTGGAAATTGACTGTTCCCAGAGCTTAAAAGGAAGTAATTGAAACAATTCCTGAAAAGTAGAAAATAATTCATGTTTTTTTTAAACATCATGCACCACAGAACACAGGCACATCCAATATTTCAGAAAAAAAAAAAAAAAGAACAACTAAAAAAATCCCTACTGAAACTACAAAACAGATGTGATGTGGAAATCTTTATCTTAATAGAGGGTTCAATAGCTGCCCTGAAGGGACAAGACAGAGATTTAAGTCAGAACTATCCACGCTGGAAACAAAAAGGAGCTTAAATATTATTTTACTTGATCACAAGACAAGAAGTTAGTTTACCTTATTATGCCAATAATAGAAGACAACAAACTTAGACAACTGAGTATGCCTGATATTCTGTCAAAGCTATCTGTATTCACTGCAGTGCCCATAAATCCTAATTCTGGGCTACAGCACTATTGCAATGGGTGTTGCACAAGCATAGCAGAAAAATAGTCTGCCTGCTTTAAAAGAGAGAGGAGAGGGGAGAAAAGAGACATTAGCATGTGGAGAAGCACAGGTAGACAGATAACATTGAAAAGCGTGGTAGACAGTAGCCTTAATAAAAGAGCTGATATTGTTTCTGTAGACTTATGGCAAAGATGAGTACCAAGGGAGACACCATGAAGGCATAAGGTCAATAAGAAGGATGAGAGATCAGGTTTTAATCATCAACATGGTTAAACATCTATTAAAATAATGCTAACATGGGGGGAAATTGAGAAGGTACTTGTTTTAAAACATGTGGGATGAAGGTAGGAGGCATGAGTTAACCTTGAATACCAAGTAAGAAATGATAAGGATGGGAAAACAGAGAAAAATAGGTTGTGAAGAGCTCTGGATATTAAAGCAATGAGAGGAAGGCAGAGACTAGAGCTACAGTGACAATAAAGAAAGCATAGACAGAAGCACTAACATGAACACCTGTGACTAATCCAACACTGAAGGCCACTTCCATGTTTTTTAATTCTATGTACATATTTATGTTGTCTTCCAAAAGGACAAAAGCACATCCAATTTGCAGAAGCTTTCTATGTCCCAAGTGCTTCCAACAAGCTCCTAATCAGAGGAAAATAATAGACAAGTGGATCCGTATTCCTATGTTGTGAAATTGTGTCTGAAATTCAACAGCTAGGTTTCTTACTATTTTTTCCTAATTTAGTTCAAATGCATAAATTAACTTTAAAGTTATAATTGCCACGAGAAGAAGTGATCTCTGCTGTTCTGATAAAGAAAATAAAAGGAGGGGGAGAACAAATCTATTTTACTTATTGCTTTCATGTGCCAACTATAAAGTAAAGCCGATCACATGCTACATTAAGGTGAAAATTGCATCTCATGAGCAAAGTAAAAGACATGTCATGCAAGGACTGCTAAAGTAACAATATATTTTAACTGCTGTAGTAACCAGTAGCATTAAGTCTAGAGTTAACAACTGGAATAAAAGTCATAGCAATACTTATACAATAAAATATAGAGAGAACACTTTTTAAATTAAATACAAAGCAGTGAACTGAAGCAGGGTCTCAAAGAGCAAATTACCTTCTTTTTACCAGAGAAATTATTTGACTCTACCAAAGCACAGAATTAAAATTAGTATGTTCCTTACCAAAATAATAACTAAAAAAAAAATTACTGAAGGGGCTTACATTTAAAAAAAAAAAAAAAGTTGAAAAGTATGATTACAAAAATTAAGAAATATTCCCTAATCTTGCTAAACAATATGAAGCAAATGCATATCTTGGCCAGTATTCACATCCCAGAATCTTGCTTAAATGCTACATGGTAATTTTAAAAAAAAAAGTCACCAAGTCAGTGGGAAATCTCATGAAATACATGAAAAAACAATTCTGACAGGTATGATTTGGAGTTATGCTTAAAATAACATCTACAGAAGAATGGAGGCCAAAAAGCATGAAATCAATTAACTGCATAGAGACAATTTGGTCTTTAAGCAGCAAGGTATTTATTCACAGCGCTGGGAAACGAGTCGGTTTACACTGCACAAACTCGCTTCTAAGTCTTCAGTAAGGATTAAGGTAATTTATCCAGTTGACATTCAGGATTACATCATCTTAACATATATATTCATACCATTTCCTCATTTAATTATCATATTCATAAGAGGTGGGGTTCAGGCGGGGCTTGGGGCGGAGCCTTCCAGAATCTTCCCTTGGCACAGTTTTTAGATGGTCGTTCCGGCCTGCAGCCTCACTCCAGGGGTCGTCTTCTCATCTTTCTCACGCTGAACCTTCAACTTTTCCTTGTTAGCTAACTCACTTGCTGAGTTGTGCATACTCCTTGGCTCATGTCCTTCTCTGATGCCTACCTTATCTATATTTATGACTACTAGGTCCTAGGGTATAGTACTCCCAACTTCTATTCAAGGTTTTTGGGCTAGCAAACAGAACAGAACGAACTGCCCACCACATTCCACATCCAGGCTGTAACTCTCTAACAAGACAGTTAACTCTTTCTGGGCCTTGCTTTTGCTTCAACGTCATAGCAAGCCCCAGCTCTAAAATTGAACTGCTTTTCCTTTATTAGAATCTGATTATTTGCTTAGCACCTAGTATAGAGATTGAATTTTACAGTGTGAATTGCCAGATTCATTGATCTGAACTGCTATTTCAGAAACAGTAAGATTTTAATCCCCCCAACATGATGAAAGAAACCAAAATGATCCTATGTCCCCAAGACAAGATTTAGCCAGAGACCAAGCACTTTGAATGATTTTAGAGTAAAAAAAAAAAAGTCTTTGCTTTGGGCCAGGAAACATTATGGAAACAAGATCATATTCATATTTAGATGTTTAGTACTTCTTTGCAGTAATGCTAAGGTCATCGATCAAAGATTAGGCTCAGACCATGGAAGGCTTTAATTAGACACATAGCAAAGAGACAGGCTAGTCCTGCACTGCCCAAGGATGAGAGTCAGGCTTCCAGCACGGATCCTCCCTCTCCCATTACACATGGCCTTCACAGACAGAGCTTTCTGTTACACAGGAACAGAAACAAGACCCTTTCTGGGGTTGCAGAGGGGAATGGTGCTGACTCCAAGAGAAGCCCCTATAAGCCCCAAAAGAGCTCTTGGAATCACAAAACTTGACCAGTTAATAGGAAGTCCTGCACCAGCACCCAAGTTCTTTGATCATGTATACACTGGTTCCCATTTGCAGATGCCTCTAGTTTCTAAAAGAAAGTTTTGCGTGCACATGAAGCTATTGCAACCTGAAGTCCTCCAGACCACCTAATTCCTTTCATTTCCCATGTGGGCCATAGCTTCACAGAGCATGCTCTCCAAGTGTTGGAAATGCAAGCAGCTAGCAAAGAACAACCTCAAACTACCACCTCTCCTTCCTGAAAAAAGTACATATGTTAGCCATTTAAGCAGGTTTTTTGGTGAAAAAAGAGATGAAGGGGCAAAAATATGTAGTTCCAATAACATTAGTACTCCAAGCTTTTATACTGATCAGTTAAATGACAAAATTTCAGTTCATAACCCACTCTTACTGGACAAGTTTATAGAACTGGATGTGTTTAGGATTAATCAAAAGCTCATTTAGTACTGAAGCCTTGAGCTGTTAAAATTGATTTTGAGTATGTGCAGCACCATACAAGCATGAGTTTTGCTAACAGCAAAGCTCTATTTATTTATTACTGCATATCTTTGGACAACTCACTTCATTTCTCTAAACATGTGCTTCTTCTACCAGTCTTCAAGCAGTCTTGTCTTGTTATGGTTTTTAAAGAGCTTTGTACCATGTGTTTCTCCAATGATGTCCAATTTGCCCAGCTCAGCAGGATTCTGACTTCAGTAAACCTCTCTAAACATTACTATACATATTAGTAATATTTAATTCTTCATATTAGTATACATTTTTAAAAATCATCACCTATATACATTGATTACTCTCTTCACTCTGACTTCTTTTAGTCTCACTGTATAATTATTTTTCCTTCAGGACCTAACACCCAATATCTATTGCTACCAATGAGCATTGGATGAAACAAGAAATTAGCAGTAACATATTGGGGGAAAAAAAAAAACAATAAAGAAACCTAAATATCCAAAACCACATACCAAAAAACCTACCCCATCCACATTAAAATGTTACTTATGAATGATGCCTAATCCAGCCCAAGAACCAAAAACTGTTTATGCTCTGTATTTTGGCCATATGGATGGCAGAGAAAACATATTGATCAGTATCAGGTTGCTGTGGTGTTAGGACAGTAACAATAACTTATAGAGAAATAAATTTAGAAGCTGTTTCACTACTGGTAAAACATAGCAAGAAGTTTCCAATTTTTACTAAGAAAAAAATATAAATTATAAGTTTGTAAGATAATGTAACATGAAGATGGAATATAGACTTGGCTTCCTCAGCAAATTTCAAGGCTATGTGAGGAGCACTCATTTACTGCTCAGCATGTCAAATTCACGTTACTAGTAGCTTCAAGTAGAAAAGCATTTTAAAATCTGAGGTTCTTGTTTAACTCTTCCTCCAGAGCTGCTCCAGCACAGAATTATAAGCAGGACTACTGATCCAAACAGACGAAGTTCACAGCCTACCTTTCTAGCATCTTGTTTTTAAATGTCAAGCTTATTTCACAAAGCTGCAGAAACATAGCTGCTGGCACTGCCTGACGCTCCATAAATCAATTTATTCCTAGCACTAATTATCCCAAACAGCTGTTATCCTCCATTTGATCTTCAGTATCCAGGAAATCTTTTCTTCAGAGACTAACTTGACCAAAGAATGTTTAGTATGTGCCACTTGGAGATAAAATGCATCTGTGTTACTTAAAGGCCACATACCCTGTTGCATATTTTGCATGGGCCCACATTAACCTTCCTAAAAGTTCAAAATGGTTCAAGACCAAAAAAAGACAAAAAAAAAAGGGCATTTCAGTGGAAAAAAGAACAGCACTGTTACTTATACTGAAGTGTAACTCCCAGCAGAATAAAAGAGGAGGTAGTGCTAAGCTAGAGAAGTGTGAAACATTATGCATACAATCTAATCACACAACCTTTTCCCTCAGGCTGTTTCCACACCCAAAAGTTTTTCCAAGATTTAAGTCTGCAATGACATGGTATAGTTATGTGGCTCAGACAGCAGTTATGCAGCTTATACAGCCACTCCTGCTGTAAGTTACACAAGCAAACCACTGCATCTTGAGTGCCCAACGTTTGCCACAGTTGCCATGGCTTTTCACTACCTGCAGGAACTGGAGCAGCATCTACTGTCAGTTCAGAATGTCTAAAGACCAGTGAAATATGAAAAGGTGCACTTCTCACACACCACTCCTTCCCATGCTGTCTTTGGCACCCTGCTTGTGCAGCCAGCTTGCTTGCAAACTCCCAGCTAAGGCAGTGAACTCTGAGGTTGTACCCTGGGTGCTGGCAACACCTCACATCAAAGGACTTTGGAAATTGGCACCTCTCCTCATTTAACCACAATAGTCCCTGGGCGACTGAATAGAAACTTTTCCAGTTTTTCAGGGAACCATTAGACTAACCAAACTTTATCATTGGTCACGTATCCACAGCAGTGTTTGCCAGTTATTTCTGATGTCGTGACTGACAGGGACTGCAGAGAGAGAACATGCTGTTCCGGCTGTTGTCAGCAAACAGCAGCATCCTCCTTCCAGGTGACTGCATGCTTCTTCAGTTTGAGATAATCAAATCCCACCTCCCAAAATTACTGCAGCACTACAGAAATAAAATATCACTGGTTTGAGAACCACTTTGCTCAGGCAAATTAGTTTATAAGTACTACAAGTACTACTTGATAAGTAATACAGAAAGCTCCACGCACAATCATCTATCATGTTAGCCCCTACTTCTAATACTAGGAGAGTATTTTATAAAAGTACTATCCCAATACATAAACTTCTCATGGCACAACTGTTGTGAAAAGTGTCACTCAGTGAACTCAAAACTCTACCTGCATTACAAAACTTAGCCTGTGAAGTCAGCTACGATTTTGCAACAGTGGCAGGGTTACTGTTACACAGAAGAATATGGAAAAGAAGCTAAGCAGTCAACCTTCAAGATGTAGGCATACCCAAAAAAACAAACATAACCTCGAGTGTAGCACTAAACCAATATTTCACTGTTGCCACAGTTGATAGCACACTGACAAAGAATAGTTGCAACATTCTGTATCAAATGTTGCACAACAAGAACTTGATAGTGACTCTATATATCCCAATACTAAACAATCTGCATTTTCTGCAGCCAGATTATTGCTTACAGAATGATTTACTGAATTTACTGTTCAGTTCCATGATAAGGAATTAAGTATTTGTTCTGCAAGAATAACTTTTATATTGTTGTCACATTCAGCTATTACTATCTAATCAGGTTTCTACATCATTAAAGAATACTAAAGAATTTATTAGGGAGGGAAGAAAGAAAACTAGTTGTAGTTAGATAAGCAGCAGCTGATTCTCTCATCACCTTAGGTGACCATCACAGGATGCCCCTTCCACCTCAGCAGCTGGGGCCAACTACAGAACACACCTACACAACACACTTCAGACAGATCAATTCAGCCCCACTTCACTCTCACCCCAGATGTCTGCCATTTCCCAGAACATGCATTCAGTGTGGGGCGAGATGGAAGGATGCAGGGTTATGGCTCTCAATTTCACAGAAGTGACAGACACCACAGCTGGCTGACCAGGGTCTCCCAGGTCTCACCACACTCCTTTGGGTGAAGGGTTGGTATGTCCCAAACAGTAAGTCACTGTAATCAGCATCCACTTCCTTCTGTGTGAGGCATGTTTGGGGCCAAATTTGATGCTCAACAGGCAGAAGTGAACAGGCAACTGAAGGCCTTCTCCTCTCAGAGCCAAGTGCCTGAGCTGAGATGCTCATTTTGCTCAGCTTCCACCTAGCATCTCCCTTTCCCATGAAAATCCCACCTCTCTAGACACAGCAGCAGCAGCGAGCCAGGAGGCAGTACATTCCTCAAGGACACAGCAATCTCTTAGTCAGCAGGCTCCATACTGTCCCCAGTAATTTACCAGCAGCAGCAATCCTAACTCCAATGCAGCCAATTTCCTATTAATGACAGCAGTGGAATGATACTTAGGAGAAAAAAGAAGTGTCAGTCAGGTATAGTCTTATACCCCATGCTGATACTGAGCACTGCCCAGTATCACTTAGAACTCATAAGTACCTAGGTCCTGAACAAACTCCCAGGCTTTGTAACAAAGGCAGTCCCGCCTCTGGCTCCTGACACTAGCTGAAGCAGCCACCAGGACAGTTTGCTTAGTTAAATCCTAAAGAACGTAGCTGAAGGAGTCCATGATAAAAGCCATTTTCAAGAACTGCTCAAATTTTAACCAGGGATGGAATATGACATGCTCTTTGTTCTGTGGGAGCAGGGTGATGGAGGTAAGACACTTCAGTGGTGGGAGCTAAGGACAAAGAAGTTAGAAAAGTACATGACACAGAAAACTAAGGATTTGTATAATCCCTAAAGACTCAGAAAGAAAATACATGGCTTAGGAATGCAGGTGGGTAACTCAGCTCTTTAACCAGCCTGGCAATCCAGGGATTGCCACTCTCTAAGCAGCCAGGGAGTGAGCTGCAGAAATGGCTGACTGCACAGTCCCAGGAAGATCTCTGTAACAAAGTTGGTTAGAACCACTTTAAGGGAAAAATCTGCCATAAAATATCCACTTATGGAAAACAAAGTCCTTCACAGCAAATTGTAATCTTTGATGAAAACATATTTCCTAATGCTAAAAGCATAATCTTGACTCTTTCTAGGATTAAACATTTTATCACCTTACTTGAAAATGACTCATTACATAACATGAAATGAAAAAGGCATCTGAACAAAGCATTTTAGTGCTAAATGTAAGCTTTCAGAATTTTGCTTCATAAGCAAGTGACTTTTGCGCGTGGGTGTTTTGTTTCATGCTGGAACAAGATATTTTAGTTGCTGTATCCTTAAAGCAAATTTTCCCTCAGTGAGGATTCTGGATTCTGTATGCTCTAATCACTTAGTTCTTGCCATCTTTTGAATCCAATATTCTGCAGTGGCACAGACCACAAAAACTTTTCAGTCAAGATTATGACCAAAATAGACAGCAAATCCAGCCTCTTTCCAGGAAAAAAAAATTCTTTTCAACACCAGAAAAGTAAAGACATTTTGCTTTATCTTGGAAGTTAAGAAATTGAAATTAGCACCAAAGTGGTCTCTGAAGGATACCAAATCAGCACAATCACACAGTTTGCCAGGTTTGTAAGGAAACTGACTGGACAGTTTGCCAATTTAGAATTTGTATTACAGCTTTGTTTTTACAGTGGGGAATACTGGCAAGAGAAGAAGGTATTTTTAGTTAGCCAGCCAAGTCAGCTTTCTGCAGTTAGCACACATGATCCTGAAGAGATAGCTGGAGACAGTGAAGTGGGGTTACCCTGTAGGGGTAGGTAACCCTGTAGGGCTTACCAATGCAACTCCTCATCAGGTGATCAAGGATGTCAAAATTCATTACTTACAAGATCATGCCCTCTGTGCACATCTCATCAGCAGCACAATTACACTTTAAGTCTGGGAACTTAGCTGATAGTTGTCTAGAAGTATATCCCGTGAGAAAAACAGTGCACAGTGCTGTACCAGAATTTTACTGGCTTGCTGCTCTGTTAAACTACTTCCCTGAGTCCAAGCATCCTGGCTGTGCTGCTCAAAGACCAGTTCCAAGATGATATTCTCATCAAAAGAAAGTAACTATGGAATGCACTTTCTAAAAACTCCTCAGGATTATTCTGCTAGTGATTAGTTGTCAGTCTGTGTTCCACACAGCTGGTATGATGTTTGACAACACTCACTTTTCCTTCTATTAGAGTAACTGATATGCAGAATATTTCAATCTAATTTACATTAGCAAACACTAAACACAACACACACCTATTCATTGAAACATTTCTTCATGACCTGATGCATAGCAATGAGTGTTGTTGTTTGCAGTCCTTCTCCTCCAATTCTGGTGTCAAAAAGGAAAGTAATCCTCAGTCCAGACTCCCACTGCACCCAAATAAGCTTTTGGATTTCCCAAAATCTTGGTTCACTGAAGCTGAATGAAATATGTTAGTCAAATGGCATCCAACTCTATGCTCCTTTGAAGGGCTCTCCAGTAATATTTTTACAACATATAATCTATTAATAATTCTAGATAACAATGAATATCATGTTAAGATCACACATATCTTGAGCCATTTTCCCTCGTGCACAACCCATCCCAAAGGACCAGCAGGTTAACTTCACCATCCACAAAAGAACTGCTGCCCAGTGGCTCAATTTAGCTTATGGACCAAGTACACAGCTACCATCCCCACTGAGCCAAGCTTCAGCATTCCTAAATCAGGTTCTCTCATTTTCTAACTGCTCCATTACTTCAGTCTTTGCAAACCAGCACAGGACACAGAATGGATCAGAAAATCCTCACTAACCATTGCTCAGCCCACCTCCACATTTTGAGTCATAAGTAACAAAGAAAGCCTTCATTCTATGCAGCATAACTAACAGTTTGATGAAATCAGCAATAATTAAAAATCAATAGCAATATTCTATTTATTTACACACATATTGCTACAAGTAGGCAACTGACCCGAAAGAAAATTCAGCCTACCTTTGGCAACAGTTTAAACAAACAAGATAGCTTTGACGTTTTCAAGCTCATGATTACGTTTCATTCCATTTTCCTTTCTCCACCAGAGGACTTCAAAGGACAAAAGATCATGTAGAACTAAGTTAACAACAATTCATTAGGGAAAAAACAAGAAGTAGCCACAAAAACCATTTCTTCAGTATGCATTTCAAAAAGCTACAGCACCAGTTTAAAGGTTCAAATTCATTAGCACCCACAAAGGGTAAGCTAGTCAAGCACAAATACAGATGAGGTAATAGGAAAGCTACAGAACTGAAACATGCAGCAAATTAAGTCATTTGAGAATGACTCACATGAAATCAGACTACGAGAAGCAAACCTCCTATGCTAACCGCATCAAAAGAAGAATGCACTTTTAATAGATCAATTAAATGGCTCTTGCTATAAAAAGTTACTGGAGCAGATTCATCTGCCTACAAATATCAGAGAAAATGTACTAGATCAATGAATTAGAAAATGTATTAGATCAACACCTTGAAAATGACAAATAGTTTTTTTAATGAATGACCAGTTTCACAAGATCAACACCTTGAAAATGACAAATAGTTTTTTAAATGAATGACCAGTTTCACATCCACTTGGAAATCTAGAGTTGGAGATGAGCACAGCACATGCACGTTAATCTCTCTTTTAATTGCAAATGCAACATTGGAAATCACACAGACATTATTTATTATTCTTTTAATACAGAACATTCTCCTCTTTAATATATATTTCAGATGTTAAAGTGAAGAACATGAAAAGCAAAATACTAGCTTAAAAATAGCCCCCTAATTTATAACAGTGGAGATTTAGGGGAAGATGGGTAGGTCAAAACTGTCATAGTAGCAGCGTTCACTAAGTAACACAACTGTTCATAAAGAAATTAAAAAAAAATTAAACCAGAGCAATCGAAGTGTTCCAGGTTAAAGCATATTTATGCAACTGTAAGAGTATATCAAATTACTGGGGAGTGAGTGGGAGAAGATAGATAAGCCACAGGCAAAATTTCATCTCCATGAATTATCACCCATATACACAAGTGGTTGCCCCATGTTAAGATGTTGATAGGCACCTGATCCAGAGCAGTATCAATCACAGAATCACTGAATACCAGGTTGAAATGGATCTCAATGATCATCTGGTCCAACCTTTCTTGGCAAAAGAATCATCTAGATAAGATGGCCCAGCATCTTGTCCAGCCAAATCTTAAAAGTATCCCATAATGAGGAATCCACCACTTCCCTTGGGAGATTACCATGAAATTGTCCACACCTCAAGGATATGCAGGGTACCAATCTGTGCCCAGATGATGCCACTCTGTGCTGGCTTTCTGTGCAATTAAGATCCACTCAAAGGTGTGTGCCAATACCAGTATATATACCACCAGTGCTAATAAGTATAGACATAACCCTTGGAATTTCTGTAGCTGGACTCCAAAACATTCAGCTCACTCAATCAGCAGCTTCTGGATAACCTCCACAGCCATGTGGGAATTAATGATCTCAGTTATAATTTAAAAAAAAACATTTTCACCATTTTTCAACTACTTCATATATGAAACGTAATACTTCCTGTGTGAATAACATTTATTTGACAGCCTGATACTAAATATTTTCATCCAATTCTTGCCTGACCACATTTGTAAAGCACTTCCTTTCATGTTTAATGAAAGGATATGAAAGCTATCAACCTAAGAAAACCAGAGATACACACTTCTATTTCTGCACAAAATAAAATACTGTGTCTCCCTCTACTGGCTCTGCCTTAACTCAAACCAGGAAGAAGAAAAGAAAAACTAGAATGCTAATGTTTATTGTTATCTCAGAGAATTCTATACAGGACGCAATGCTGAAATAGCAGAAGAATAATACTTTAATCATAGTTTCAGACAATGATTAAAAAATTAAAATTTAAAATTTAAAAAATTTAAAAATTACAATGAAACAGACAATACTAAGTGTCTTTCTGAACATGGCACGAGACCCATTTAAAGTTGTTATAGGTACACAGCACCATGACTATACAGCACCAAATTTATTATATTTTGACGAAACTTTCTACTAAAATTCTTTGTTCACTGAAAATACAAATATCCATTACTATAACTTCAGCTTATTTTATAGTGAACCAGATTAAAGCATTCCTGCTTGCTTCCAGTCAGATTTAGTTACAACTGAGCTGGATGGTTTTACTTCTAAATAATTTATAGATGATACCTGTTTTTACTTTAGGTTGTTGAGAGTTTTTTGCATGGTTGGTTGGGGGTTTTTTAATAAAAATTACAGGCAAGCAAATTTTGTGCTTCAAGGAACTTCTTGTTTACAACTTGATCAGTCAAAATATATTTAGCAATGTAGGCAAGCTGTCACTATATAAAATACAGGGAGATAAAAGACAAATATCTTTTGCATATTCTTTAGATGACAGCTGCAAAACATTAATTTATTTTTTAATGAATTCTGCTTTTCTCAAATGATACAATTAAGTGCATAAAGCACTCTGCTTAGTTTATGAGCTGGACTTGAAACGGTCCACAATGCTACAGAACAAACTTACATCTTCTTACTCCAAAGACGTCAAAGATCACAAGAGTAAGAGAAACATGTGCCATGTTTGCCATCAGGCCATCATTGGGACTCTCTCTTACTGATTTTCCTCATTGGAGTATTGTATTTAAATTTGGGTGAAAAATTTTATTGAAATGAAACTAGTCAGTCACATATCTTACAAACGAGAAGTACGGCACAGCATCACATACTCAACAGAACAACTTACATGCCCTCAACAGAGCCATAGCCATTCATGCATCTGACCAAAATACATTTCCCTCTGTGGTGAATTTTATTTTCTTTGGTAACACCTGTTTGTAAGCAAACATGAATCACCTACCAGGGACAAGGGTCAATAGCAGAATGAGAAACATAGCAAGTTACAAAGTTGTCCCTGGGAACTATTTGTTCCTCCGAATTTACTCCACCCACTCAGGTTCAAATGCTGCGGGCCCTGTGCTGAATACTAGTGGTCCTGAAGCACAAGCAAGTCAGACGTGGGCTCCCAAAGCTGCTGGGGGGCCAGGCATCTTCTGTGCACTCAGCACAGACCAAGAGCCCACACAGGTCAAAGACTGAGCAGTGGATGGCTCCCTGCCTGGGCTGCAAAACTCACAGACCCTGAGCTTTCAGGCCAGGAACACGGTTTTAAGTAAACAGTTTTTTAAACAGTTTCTGGTTTTCCTTCTCTATAAAAGCAGACTAAAGCACAATTTACATTTCATGAGAAAATAAGGAATCAAATTTATCAGTCCTGTAATATCCAAACTAACTGAAGTTATCCTTAGGAGTTAGTTTGTCAAGAAGTATTCAAAAAGCATCTGACATACCTTCATGAAAAAGCATTCGTTTGCAATTCGTCTGTACAGATTACCTAAAGGTAACATTCAAACATATGAATTTGAACTTAAGGTTAATTGAAAATTAGAGTTCTACCTCTACATAGACATTTCACTATGTGGAGAACAAAAAATTCCCAGTGCAACTATAGTATAAATATATCACAAAACTCTGTATAAATCAGGTGAAAAATCACTTATATTTTGAAACATTAGAATTAATGATACCACAAGACCAAGGAACTTTAATTTTTCAGTTCTGTCATAATGTTAATGCTTAATATGAAAGCACATTATAAAGCTTTATGGCACATAACAGTATACTGCAAGTATTTTCCCTCATCAGAAAACCTAGAACAACGAAGACTTTAGGAAATTAATAGTGTTTTGAATATTTAAAAGTGAGAGAGTAGTCTATAGAATGCCTAGTTTCCAAGGGCTTTAGTGAGCAAGAAAAACTCTTTCATTTTGAGACAGAGGGGGAAGTATGCAATTTTTAATGTTCCAACACATTGAATATTCTTTTTTTTTACAGCTAAAAGATGAGAAAATAGACCTTTCCAGTGGTAGTGTAAGTTTAGCGGAAACTTTAGAACTTAACTATATATTCAAGCTACTCTAAGCAATTGCTTCTCCTGTACAGCCACTTCTACCACACTCTGAAGAAACTGCAAACAGGGAACTGTTACAGGACAGAAATTAGTTTACCTGATCACCTCTCCAATTTGACTCATTATATTCCAACACAGAGGTTCCTACTGCTTCACAGGAAACAACAGTACAAAGATGAGGATAAACAGCTGGAGGGAAGATCATCAGTTGTGCCAACCTTCGGACAGCTGTTATCAAACATTGGCTCAAAGGCACCATTATCAAGAAATTTCAAGCTGTACATCTTACAGCAAAAGCTTTTTGTTGCATTTTCAGTAAGTCAGTATATTTATACCGAGCAATAAAAACATGGTCTCAATCTATTCCAAAGCAAGTCATCAGAAGTTATAATAATCAGAAGTTACCAGAAGTCATCCCAGGGGTTTTGGATTAGACAGTAAACTAAGACAAAACTAAGTTTTAGGTGCCCTGAAATACATAGATCCAGTTTTTGAGAAATATAAGCTGAGAATTAACACTGGGTAATATGCTATATTAATAATTAAAATATCTCGCTTAAAGAAATGTAATACACAAATTTACACATAATCTTCAAAAACCTGTATGTACATGCATGGATATTAGGCAATAAAATGCATTATTTCAGCTATCTCAGTTGTTACCGGCACATTTTAAACTTAATGCCCAATTAATTTCAGTGTAAAATGGTACATGAAACTTGGAAAATTACATTATGTTCATGTGAAATCCACATCCCTTTCAGTCAACATCTTTTTACCTAACAAATGAGGCTCAGATGTTCAAAATTTACAGTCAAATTTTCTAAATACTTAAAGCATACACAAAATTAAAGTAGCCTAATTTAAAAGGAGACTACAGTATATGCTTACATGCTAATGGCACTGGGGACTTGCTTATCAAGCTGATGATAAAAAGAGTTTTCAAGAAGAGGAAATATGCCTACATAGCACATGATATCCAAGAACTTACATGCCAGGTTTAAGTAAAACAAAGGAACACTTTTAAATGCTTAGAAATTAAGTTCCACATGAATAGACAGTCCCTTAGTTAAACTACATTAGCACATGCCACTACAGTAAAATTCTTTTAATAAAAGTTTTACATGCATCTCAAAGCTCCTGTAGACATTTTTATGAAAAGACCATGCTTTATTTACTATACCTGAACATTTCTGTACCTGTCAGGCTGCATGTTAATGAAAAAATAAGACAGGAAACATTAGGTTATTTTCACATGTCCCTTCTAAAGGCATAACTTCTATTTATTTTTACAGATGACGTTACATGCAGTTTTACTTTAGCAGAACTACCAAAAGCACTTCAGCCTATCTTAAGATGGTATCTTTGCCAAGTCAAATAAAAGGTTTCGCTGCACTGAAAAAAAAAGGCTAAACAATAAAAGAGCAAAGTTTCTTCTCTTTCCCATGCACACTCTCAGAAACCCTCAAAACACTGGTAACTGATAACGGGGTTTGAGAGAAGTAGGCTTGTTTTTACTAATACTCCTCATCTTTGATCAACTTGATAGAAAGGAGTTACATGCCACTAGCAACATTCTGGGAAGACAATTCCACAAGCTGCCAGTGAGAATAATTTTAATTTCTAGCATCTCCCTTATAACCCTATGACAGCACACAGCTACACACAGCAAGCAAACCAAAAAAATTCAACTCAGGTTTTCTGTGAATTAAAGCTGAAAAAGTCTGGCAGGCAACCTGCAGTAAGGCTGGCACAGCAATACATACAGCTGAGCCTACAGCAGCTTACCCAGCTGAGCTAGTTAAACTTTCACTGTTTCCAGGTGCCACTGACACCACTAGGAGCCTGTCATATCTAAGAAATAGCATAGCCTGGCCTCTTGACTTCAAATCAAGCGTGAGGGCTTAAATGAAATACTGCCCATGTTAATGAAATAAACTACTTTACATGAGTACACAGAAAGTACTTACATCGTTTCTGGGAAACTGCCTGTAAACAAGCTGTAACAATGTCGCAGTTCTTCTGGACTTTCTGTACAAGCCTGTCTTTCTGCTTCAGAAGACGAAGCAACTTGGCTGATTGAACAGAAATTCGGTAACTCAGTTCTCGTTTTATAGTTGTTAATTCATCAACATCTGCCAACAAGCAGAGAAAACAATTTCAGTACAAGCCAAAACACAAACAGGCTTATTGTAGTTGACATGAAAAAAGACTTGCCCCATGGACATTTACTTATACAAGCTTTCTATAAACTACAAGTTCTATCGACTAGGGTAATTCCCAATTATAAACATTTTCAGGATCTGAGCCAGTGCCTTTAATTTTCTTTTGAACTAAATTACTTGCCTTTATTGCACAATGTATTAATCTTAATAATTATGCTGTTATAAATTTATAGGATCATGACAGATGTAGCCAGAATATACTAATAGTTGTGCAACCAGTTGAGGTAAATTTTAAATCCAGTATCTCCTAGAAGCTGCCTGTGCATGGGGAAGAGGTGCATTTGTTGAAGAAAAAAAAACACGTTCAAGAAGCTGCCTGCAAAGCTACTAATGCAGGTCTGGAATGAGCACTGAGGGGGACACTGTTCACTAAGACACAGCTGGATGGATTCAGTCATGGCCTCAGCTATATCCACTGGTCAGTCACAGTGCCATCAGACCCCCGCTTAGTTTACCAAAATGTCTCAGTTTCCTTCTAATATTCCTGTTGTTCCCCATGCAGTGAGCTTCAGGTCCAGAAAAGGGAGTTAATTTTTCTGAGTCCTGTGCTCTGTTCTCAGAGGCTCACTCCACCAGTGAAATCCTGGGTCTTGCTTTCTCACATGCTGACCATGTCACCAGCTTCTACACAGCTGTCTGCTCGCTGTGGCTAAGTTTTCAAATGCTATCACTTTCAATGCAACCATGCCCCGCTGATGCTGGAAGGAAAATCAATGCAAGAAATCCATACTTTGGTAACCTGATCTAATGAGAAAAATATTTATGCATCCAGGGAAAGCGACTATTAGTGGGATGGTAAACAGCTCAGCTCATGTGGCAAAACTTTTTCCAAAATTCTGAGGAGCTTAAAGAAAAGGACAATTACACTGAAATGATCACCAATCACATGCTAGTGAAGAGCAAAGCATGACGGCAAGGGGAGCAGAACCAGTGCTAAAACAGTCCCCTATTTTAGAGACACTACCCTGTCTCAGCACCTGCTACTCAGTCGTAACTCCCAATCACTTGTACCAGGCAAGGTGATTCAAAAATAAATCAATGCATTTTGAGAGAAAAAAAAATTAAGTTGCATTCCTGACTCCTCAGTCACCACATAACTAGTCAGCTTTCTTTCCCACTCACGTATTAGTTGTCCCTGTAAAAACAACTAACTTTGCAGCAAAAGTGATGAGTTGAAATACTACAAAATACACTTCTGAACAAGCAAGGTTTCTTTGAGTTTCAAGTTGCCACCGGACACACAGAGCTACATCCTAGTAACATCAGGTGGCGTATCATCTCATTAAGCTGCCAAACACGGAAGCGGACGGCTGTTTGCACAGGTCTGAAAAACAGGCACGTTTATTCACCTCTTTTTTTTTTTTTCCTCATCAAAAACAGGAATGATTAAACATCAAGAGAAAAGAGGCCTTTGTGCAGCCCTCTTCATCAGGTCAACTTGGAGTTCCAAGTCTCATTCCCTCACAAACATGCCCTGTTGAGGCTACTTAGCTTTTTTGAGAATTCTTTGAAAATTTCATTTAGATTTTAGTTAACTGACTACAGCATTTACACTTTTTATTACATTTTTTTCCCCCCTGGAAGATATGTCAACCTGCAAATAAGCCTTACAATTATCCAGTTTAATTTAGGTCCACTAGAACCAAAAGAATCTGAAAAAACAACTACTTCTTATGACACTGTAGGCATAGCACCTCTTCTGGGTTAAGAAAATAGGGACTTAAGGGGAATAAAAAAAAAAAATAAATAAAAAATTAAACTGCTCCCTGATTCATTTCTGTGAAGAAAAGCACCGAACTCGCAGAAAGACAAAAGCTTGTGCAGTCCGCCACAGAAACTACAGCAGGTGAGCCCATTTTTGCTCCTACAGCACCTGGCACAGAGGAGGGCGCAGCACAGGCGGCGCCGGTCAGAAGGAGCTCTGAGCTCACAGCGCACGGGAAGCTTCTGGGAGCCGTGGCCATGCAGCAGGGACGGCACCCCTGGGCAGGACTGCCGTGCAGGCACAGAGGGAAAGCGAAGGAGCAGGGCAGGCGGGGCGGGCTGTACCTTTCAGCGGCAGGTACTTGACCTGGCTCGGCCGGCGCTGCAGCTCCCGGAGGGCGCGGGAGCGGGCGCTGCCCACGGGGCCGGCCGCCTCGGCGGCGCTGTACAGCTCGGTGAGCAGCCCGCTCACCAGCGACGAGGTGCGGCTGGACCGCCCGCCGCCGGGA
>VXAU01003956.1:154384-165800 GCA_013399695.1 Formicarius rufipectus | reverse complement strand
GGGGCTTCCGTGGGTGCGACGAGCTGCTCTGCGAAGCCACCGGGGCTCGGGTGGATCGAGGCTGGGGCGTCTCCAGTGCAGCCGCTGGAGGATACCCCTGGAAGCTCCCTGCACGTCTGCTCCTTAGGACCCACCTGCGCCACCGCTGTGACCACTCCAAGCCCCGCCAATAAGGAAAGGGCACTCTTAGTGCCTTGGCTGTGTGGTGTCCAAAAGCTGCGGTGCTGGGACATCTTCCAGATAGTCTACTTCAAGTCCTCTGTTGTACTGAGCATCCTTGCTGTTTTAGCTGACACCCTTTTGGTATTTTCTTTCCAGACCCCCTTAAAGAAGACTAATGCTCTCATTGCACAGATGGGAATAACCTTCCTCAATGCAGTAAGTGTTCGCATTAACTCTTTGAGGTTCTGAGTTTGCAGGCATTTGTGTGCTCTCTATCTCGGGTCATCTGAGGTCTCAAAGCTGGTAATAGTTTTGTGAAGCCTGTACCTATGGTTGTGGGGTTGTTTTAAATTCAATCTCTTAACTACTTTTAGGTTTCAAAATGAATATAACTCAAGCTCATGTTCAAAATCTGTGAAGGAAAGTTTCACTTCCTGAAAGCACTTGTGCTGACTTCCTCAAACTGTGAAGTAAAACTGTATAGTCTAAATATTTTTATTACAAACTGAGATGCATTAAAAGTAACTACTTAAAACTTTCATCAACTTTGTGCATGATGAAAACCCATCTCGTTCTTTTCACGTTCTAGTGTGTCTCCTTGGCTAAAATAAAGGGGTGAATCAGTGGGCAAACACTATTTTAAAGGGATCTTGCTCCTGTCGAAGAACCACATCTAATCTCATGGCGAGGCGTTGAAAGGCATGTGCTGCAGAGACCTGAAACTGGTTTCATGTATAGCTTTTCACTAGTGAAAATATTTGGGATGCAATTTTGCCTGTCCAGAAAAAAATGTTTTAATGTTGATGAACATTTGAATCAACCTGTTAGCTGATATTTAAAAACTCTAAATTTTTATATAAAATTGTTGTACTGTGCCAGTCTTATTTGTCTTCATTCTGTTTTTCCAGTATGTTCCCAGTGCACTTTGCTGTCCCAGTCGAGCTAGCATTTTAACAGGAAAATATCCACATAATCATCATGTTGTCAATAATACTCTGGAAGGGAACTGTAGCAGCAAGTTGTGGCAGAAGATCCAGGAACCATACACCTTCCCAGCACTGCTCAAAGCTATGTGTGGTTATCAAACTTTCTTTGCTGGAAAGTATTTAAATGAGGTATTTTGCCCCCCCACGCCACCTTTTTTTTTTTTTCCCCCCACTGGGTTACAGTGTATTTGCATTTGTCCATCTTTTTAAAACATTCAATGATTTTTCTAA
Source organism: Formicarius rufipectus (assembly GCA_013399695.1). NCBI lineage: Eukaryota > Metazoa > Chordata > Aves > Passeriformes > Formicariidae > Formicarius > Formicarius rufipectus. The sequence goes on along the minus strand of VXAU01003956.1, from coordinate 164,421 downwards.
TTGGTCCCCAGAGTGTCTAATACGGTGTTACTTGGATAAATGCTTCTCTTTGCTTAGATGGGATAAATATGCTGTAAAATTCAGGTGCTGTAGGTATTGGAATGTCTTTAGAGTTAACTTTGAAAGAGCGAGAGAATCCAAAGGCTCTTTTTTAATAAGTTCAAATGTGTTAATTTTTAGAGATGATGACTTTAATGACTGGAGAAAATGGATAGGTGATTGGCATATGGTACTAAAGGAACCCATCAAACCATGCCCAATATTAGAATAATATTAAAGGAAAAAAATCAGTTTATCTCAGTATTCCTGATTGACATATCCTCTTGTGTGAGAGGACTATTTTCTTTTTAGCAGTCAGTATGGCATTTTAAAAATTAAGTGTCCACTGAGGCAAATTCATTGGGGGAACAGGTATTTTCAGGCCTCTTTACAGCAGTTACCCAACTCTTTATTATTAAATCATGTGTAATATATATATGCTTTTGTTTCTTTCTCTTTTTAACTAGGCTATGGTTTCTAGTGGTTTATGGTAAGAGGTGAAATTCAGCACTGAAAATTGTAAGATTAGGCGTTCCTCTTGTGTGATGGAATTGGATTTGAAGATAGATGAGTTACAGGGTTCTTAACAGTATTATTTTCCTTACATCTCTTGGTGGAAAATGTTAGTCTAATTGAATAACGGACCATGAATTTTCATAGCCAGACACAAATTTGTTGCTGCTGTTGCAGCAAGGGCCAGGGAAACTTCACTGATTTCCTCTGAGCATCCCTTGACTCAACAGAATCTCCCATCCCTGCAGCTAGGCGAGCCATGTAGATGGGAGAGGGCAGCCCTGAGAAAACCCATTGTGGTGTTCTGAGGCACCCTCTCTTTTGAGTTTGGCACCGACTCAGCAGCTACTTTCCCTTTTTTGCTGTCTTAAAGGCTAGTTGTAGATTATTTGGCACTGAGGTGACAAGAGGCTAGCATTGCTTTCAAGGTCCTACCCCCATTTGGAGAGGATGAGAACGCTGTTGGTCTGTGTGAAACTTTCTTCAGTAACTTGTGAACTGCTATTGCAAAGTCTAAGAGTGTTGTAATTTAATTTTTGTTGGTTATTCCTAAGCTTTCAGTTACTGTCTTTCTAGTTACTGAACCCTGGTTTCTTTAACAGGCTTTACATGTGTTTTTATATGTGTATATATTGGGTTTTCTCCATTCTGAAACTGAGTTTGGCTTAACATGGTTTCTGACTAGTCTTGAATAAAGCATATGAACGTGAAACATAATTTCTAGTTTTTAGTTGTCACAATTGAAACTGAGTCATGATCTGTCTTTTTTTCAGTATGGAGCAGAGGATGCAGGGGGAGTAGGTCATGTTCCTCCTGGATGGAGTTTTTGGTATGCTTTGGTATGTAACTGTTGTTTGGGGTTTTTTTAAATACTAAATTTTGGTTACTTTGTAATCTAACTTGAATTCCAACTTTGGTGGTCATGAAAGAGCAGGCAAAGAGCATCTTAACAACTTAATGCAAATTTTTTCCCCTTTTTAACTCTATGAGGCATCGTGTCCTTGGCTTTCACAAAGGCTGCTCTACTGAGTGCTGGGAGAAAAACCCTGATTTGTAAAATGTGCAATAGCACTAAAATAAGTGTTGTTGGAGACTTCTGATAATTCTTGCGGTACCCTTATGAAAAATCCTCATAATCTATTACACAAGTGCTTGTGGACAGCCCATTTTGATTATTTCAAGTAATCAAGGTACATGTTACTTTGTGTAAGTATCTATGTCACTTCTTTTTCACAGGAGAAAAATTCAAAGTATTACAACTATACCCTTTCAGTAAATGGCAAAGCACGAAAGCATGGCGAGAACTACAGTGTAGATTATCTGACGGATGTACTGGTAAGAAATTTTGCAATGTGTGGTACAGGAGCTGCTTATGACCAGATAATGTCTCATACTGGGGGCTTGGAGAAGGGTGGGATGATAATTTGTTAGGCTGCATTAGTTCATACATGTACAATTATGCTGTCGTGATGGTGGGTGGGCTTTAATCAGCAGAGCAAGGTTCTGAGTGTATTTGGAAGTGACAAGTTTGTGCTTGAGCTCTGGAGTGGAACAGGATTCCAACTCCTGTTTGCCAGCCAATAGCCTCACTGAGAGGTTAATACTTGCTGCTGGGGTGCATGAGGAACACATAGGCAGTAATTTAAATTACTTCATGAAAGGATTTGTTTCGTGATAAGGTGCAACTTCTCTAACAGATTAACTGGACCAAGATTTCAGTAGAAAGTTAAGCATGTAAGAATAGCTTTACAGCCTGTTTTGTTTCCTATGTATTACAATGTGTTAATATATTGTAATCTCCAGTTATATCAGGCTGATAACATGGAAATATCAAAGGCTAATCGATCCTTCATAGTACGAGAGGGCAATGGGTAGCTGACCAGGGGAGATTTTAGCCTCTTTACTGTCATAAGATAAAAAGAGGTAACAAAAGTTTCAAATACTTAAAAGAAAGTTGGAAGAGTTACTTTACTTCTCTTAGGGGGGAGGGAGGATGTTCCCGCTGCCTGCCTAGCTGGAGTCATAGTTTGACATGCTGTTACAGTGTATGGGCTGGTACTGCTGGGAACTCAAATACAGCACCACAAAACTTCTTCTCTGAAGTGTCTCCTTGTGCAGTCTCACAGTCTTTCTTTGAGACTCCAAGGAGTTTCATTCCAGTGGGTGCTAGAACAGACGCTGCTTACTAGCCACAGCAATGATGGATGTTTCTTCAGGTACTGAACAGCTGTCTAATTAAATTTAGATTTACATCATCTAAAGCTAAATTGGCATTGATAAGCTAAAATTGAGACTGTCCTATTACTGGCATTGTATTGGGATTTTTGATCCTTCAGCACCTCGTAAGCATTTTGTCCAACAGGTCATTGTTGCATAAACTGTGATGGTATGTTACCTATTGACACAGCAGTGTATTACAGTTTTCAGTGTATTGCATTCTACTTTCTGCCTGGAGTTACCAAATGTGTATTCAGCATTTCAGAGCCAGTGTTTAATTCACTTGCTGGGCAGTGCACAGGAATAAATTGCTTATCCAAAGTTCCTATGTTGCTTGATGTGATGCACGAACTTTCTTGTCCTAAGGGAATCCTGAATCTTTCTTCTGCAGTACTCCCATCTTGCAGTTTAAGCTCCTAATGAAATCAAAGTTGGTTACCTCTGTGTGTTTACCTACATCGTACTGGTTTCTGAATGGTTCTTACCCTTTCTTAACTTTATGTCATATGACTGAAGTCAAACCCTACTTGCTTAGATGTACAAGTTAAGAGGAAAGAAGAGGGCAAATTCCTAGTCTATAGGCTTTCTGGAGAAAGAAAAGGACATCCAAAATGGGGTATACTAATCAGACAGGAAAGAAAAATGTTGCAGGATTTGAATATTGAAGAACTCATCTCTGAGTAATACCTTTGAAGTTTTAATTTTAAAGTCTGACCAAGGGAAGGCCAAAATGGAACTCATGATCTCTTCTAGCTTGTTACTTGAAGTTGTATATAAGCTGAAATGAAACTGAAAGTGAAGTGGCGTGAGTGAGTGGAATTTGGCACTGTTCTGCACTAGACCTTCTGTCTTCACCCCTTGTACTTTAGGAACTTGCTGTAGAATGAGCATGCACTGTGAACAGTGGGGCTGAATTTTTTTTTTTTTCAGAACTATTGCTAACTCTGAAGACAGTTGAAGTTGCTAAACTGGGATCTGTCAAACAGGAGATGGCATCTGAAAGTCTCAGGCTCAGCATTAAAGAAAGCTCTGATTGTACTTGATAAAACCTGTGTTTAGGTGAATTTTGTTGATACTTGGAATAGGTACAATCTTCTGATGAGCTTTCCATGTTTAAATAATGCAAAGGTCTGAAGCAGAAAGTTGTTCAGAGATGATTTGTTTAACATGAGCACTTGGTATTATTTTTATCATGGGCTGCAGTTTTAGACATTTGTAGGTGGGCAAGCAGTAAGTTTTTGAAATAGTTTAAAAGTTCCTGGTATTACTGAGCTCTGCATAAGTTATGAGTGTTTAGTTTGGATTCTTCAAATACTTGCTGTTTTCCTTTGAGGCATGACTTCTTTTCTTTAACAACACTGTTCACAGGCCAACATGTCATTGGACTTCTTAGAGTACAAATCTAATTTCGAACCTTTCTTTATGATGATCTCAACGCCAGCACCACACTCCCCTTGGACACCTGCTCCACAGTACTCAAAGAGCTTTCAGAATGTCAGTGCACCAAGAAACAGCAATTTTAATATTCATGGCAAGGTAAGCTAGCTATTATTCATGGAAAGGTAAGCCAACTAGCAAGAATCTGTATAGGTTATTCTACTTTGTGAGAGCAGTAAGCAGTGGCCCTAACTTGCATGCTTAAGCAGTGAAAATAAGCTAATACCATAAGTGCTCATTATTTAATGATGTTAATCAGTCTGTCAGGGTCAGATACATTTACGGTGACTTAAATATATTTGCATTCCAGTATCTTGTGAATAAGAAAAAAAAAAAAAGTAGTGGCAAAAATCATATGGTAATACAATGGAATTATGACTGGTAAATGGAAAAAAGTTAATTCCTTGTCCAATTTCCAGACTCTTCTGAATCTCTTAAATTCTTTTATTGCTCTCAGTATGTTCAGAGAACACATAGGTGGTGTGCTGCTCGAAGGCTTGGGTGAAGAATGACAAGAACCCTGTCTTCTTGCACACATCTGCTCACGTGGGTCGGTAGTCCATTCCTTGAGCTCACGGCAAAACTGCCCTGAGGTGACAAGCATGTCAGACTACCCAGAAGACTCTAAAATCATGAACCATGGGGTCCATGGTCACTAAAGACTTAAAGAACTTCCATTTGTTGAAATAACCTGTAACAGAATTACTGAGCCTAATGTTAAAAACTCAGACATCCTTGTGACAGGGCAGTACCTTCCACTGCCAGCAAATTTGGCCAGCTGTGATCTAGCTCAGAATAATCTTCTGCAACTTACTCTACCAGTAAATGAAATTCACAAACAGTTAGTCTGGTAAGATACTTAACTTACAGAAGTTTTGTATTTTTGATTCAAGTAGTTTAAAATACAGAACTTGCTGCCATTCAGTGTTCAATTATTTCACTTCAAGATTTGCTTCTAATCTTAAGACTAAGAGATAACATTGCTTAAATGCCTATCAGGAGCTCAGTCATACCTCTTCTAAGGTCACTGTGACTCATGTAGTACAGAATGAAACTTGTTCTTAGCTGGGGATTGTAGCTTGCAAGATGACCATGAGCATATCAGTGTTATATAAAAACATGAATGGAAGGGGAGAAAAGGGCTGCAGGCAGTAAAACAAATACCTTAGCCCAACCTCTTAAGTTTCAAACTAGGGAATGAGAATCTCTGGGATGTATTTTTGTTTGTAAAAGTATTCTGAACTTTGGCTACTCTGTTATTATAATAATTGAGTGCCTGTAAACTAGGGATTCAAAAATAACTTGGCCAGTGAAGTCAGCAGCCAGCAAAATACACAGTGTGGAGTTCCCTTATGTGGTGTGAAAGCTCTGCACGTGGTGCCTGTCTCACACAAAGCAAAACCATAGACTTAATGTCTGGTAATTAATATTGGTGGATACACTAGAGGAACATCTAGGAACAGATTAGCATTACCCTCCTTCCTAGACACAGTAGCTGAAGTTGTTAAAAATGTGCATTTCTGCAGTTGGCGGTGTTGTGGTCTTGAAGCCTGACTGTTCTTTGAGCTTCACTGTTTTGTAGGGCAGGCATGATTCCTGCAGTAGCAGTAAACATGTACATAGGCTCAGACTCTCATTGATGTTGTAATACTTGCTTGACAGTCTTGCATTGTACAGTCTTGACTCCTAAATGAATGTTGCCTTGCTTCCTTATGGAGTAGATGGGTAAAGGCTAGTAAAAGGAGCCATTTAGGCAGAATTTCTGCATAAAAAGTAGAAATTAAGCTCTTGTGTACATCACTGGTCAGAATCTGACTTGAACTGAACTGCATTGGATCCTCAGCTATGAACTGTATGAAATGATGTCTGTGTTCCCAAGCAGGACTGTGTTCCCAGATGAGTGTTTTATCTAAGCTCTTAGAGGAGAGAAGTTATGTTGAGTATTTCTCTTGCATGCAATGTTTTCCCTGCAAAATCGGAGCACAGCTGTGTTCAGATTCTGCTGGCAATATTTGGTATGTTGTCTCGATCTCCTAAAATTTCTCTGAGAATGGAACATAGAGGCAGCAGGATTGGTGGACAGTTTTGCATGTAAATGCTGAAAGAGACTTGACAGGGAAGCAGATGTGAGGATGCTGAGTCATGTGAAGTTTATTGAAGTCCAGAAAGGGGTTAGGTGCTGTGTGAAGTTTGTGAAACTTCAGAGAAGGGTAGGAAGAACAAAATACTCAAGTGAAGGGGAGGGTTCTACTGCAGCAGGTGACTTACTTGCCTGAGTTGCTGAGCCTTATGAAGCACCTGTCCTAAGCACAGCCCTTGTGAAAGGTGGCTGGTCCACAGGTGATATTACCAGCTCCTCTGTTCTCTCAAGAGCTTCTGCTGAGCTGGAGATAGAATTTGTGATGTGTTCACTTTTTCTTCTCTCAGCCAACACACAAGTGCCCCAGATGTTTGGTCCTGATTATGCTGTGTTTCTTGCTGAGACTGACCTAGTGTCTCTCCAGATAATTGTTTTACAGCTACTATAGAAGAGGCATCCGAATACAACTGAATTAAAATAAACTGGACGTAGTATTAAGTCTCCATGTCAAAAATCTTTCCGTTGATTGTCAAGGACAAAAAATAGGGGAACTGAATAGTTGCAGGAGATGAGTCACTTTGTTGTCTCTAAAGCCTGATCCCTTTCTGAGACATTTGCTTGTGACAGGAGGGAAATTGCATAGAGGCTTTATGGAGAGGAGTGACCAGCTAAATACAGGCTCAAACCGAGAGTCATGAGTGGGTCATCTCTGACCTACTAAATGAAAAAGGGTAAAGCTGCACTGACATGACCTTCTTTTTTGGATTTGCACTAACACTAACCTTGAGGTTGTTCACAGCAAACCTTCCCAAGTATTTGGACAGCAACTGACCCAGTTCAGACTGATGCTTCGATGTGGGTGTATTGCTTTTTATGTGAATTACATCATCTCCATTACTTTTGGGAGAGGGGATGAAGGGAGAAAGGGATGGGCTGTTTTTGAAAGCTGGGAATGCAGCTAAAAGAATCAATGATGCTGCAGATAAAGAAATGTGCTTGTTTTGGAGTAAAAATCCAAACAAAATAGTAATGTTCTGCTCCCTTCCATAGTATCCAGTACTGAGTTCATAGGTTGCCAAGAATCTGATAGTGGCACTATTATATTTATCCTCACCTGTCTATAACTTAAGTAGTTCTAATTGCTTTTGATGCAGGAAGTTCTCCCCACCTCTTTACCTATTAGGATTCTCGCTAATCCTAGTCCCAAAAGTACCTCACAGTGACAAACCAAGTCCAATCTTAAAATGATGCTCAGTACTTCAGATTGTTTTCATCAGACCTATCTCTGGCCAAAGACTTTTACCTCTGGGAGAGCCTTTCATAGATCCTTTCATAATTTTCTTTCCTGACCTGCTTTGAAGAGATGCACAACTATTTTATTGTCATCAAGGACTAAGCATAATGGAGCTGTAATATAGCCTGTTCTGGAAACTTTGATTTTCCCTGTTGATTCATGTAAAATCTGAGTCAGGTCAGTTTGATAGCTGCCTGGCTGTTTCACAGGAATCATTTCTGTTGTAATTGGTTAAGAAAGGTTTTAAACCTGATNTTTTTTTTTTTTTTCCTTTAGAACAAGCACTGGTTAATTCGACAAGCAAAGACTCCAATGACTAACTCTTCAATACAGTTTCTTGATGACGCTTATAGAAAGCGGTAAGGATTTTCTTGTTGCTTAATATTTCTGACCAGAAATTGTAATTGTGGGGTTTTGTTGGGTTGTTTTGGGTTTGTTTTTTTGGGGTTTTTTTTTGTTTGTTTGTTTGTGGGGTGTTTTTTGTTTGTGTTTTTTGTTTTGTTTGTTTTTAGTTTTGTTTGTTTTTGTTGTTGTTTTAATTTGGAGTTTGTTGTTTGTTTGTTTTGTGGGGTTTTTGTTTGTTTTGGTTTTTTGTTGTTTTGGTTTTTTCCAAAAAGAAAAAGTGTGTGGTTGTAGTAAATCTGACTATCCATTTCAGTTTACCTCTAGTAGTTCTCTGGCATCACTCTCAGCAAGCCTGTTTACCTTTTGCAAATGACTTCAGAAGTATTAATAAATACTGCTATTATTTATCACAGAAAAAGACCAATCACACTTGATCTCTTTATTGCTTTTCTTTCAGTGTACTAGAGGGTTGGGTTTTTTTTAAATGACCTTACCTTCTACTTCACTCAATTCCAGATTCTTGTGTGGTATGCATCAAAGTGATTCATCTGTCTGCAAGCTAATCTGATTTATTATCCTTGGCTTTCTGTCTGTAGTCTTACATGGAAATACCTGCATGGCCAAGAGTGGTGCTTGATTCCTTTTTTAAAAAGGGATTTGGGGAGTAATGTCTAGATATGACTTGTTTTCTTTTTTTAATATAAAAGAAGACTATTGGTTTTCACTGCATGTGTATTTTCTTTAAAAGTTCTGAAGCAAATACTAGCTTAATTTTAAGTCTTGAACTTAATTTTGAGCAGTTATCAGGCATTATTAGCTTGTCACTTTGGAGATGGAAACTTAAGATTTTTTTGTTTGTTTGTTTTAGGTTATCTTTATAAAACATGAAGGTAAAATTATGCTACAAAATCTTAAATTAAGCCTGGAGAAAACAGACTCCAGTAATTGAAACCTTTCTCAGTGGCAAAGCCCATGACAAAGAACAACTTGTAGCTGTTGAAGGCTTTAGGTACACTGAAATAATGGACCTTGACATTATGTAATTCAAAATAGCTGATACAGACAACTGAATTCATGGCAATCTTGCATTTTAATGCTGAACTACGTATAAAGAACTAATAACAAGTGACCTTGCAGGAGATAGATGACTCTTTGCCACAGTGTTGCTTCAAAGTTGGACTTACTGTCTCCAGATAAGAAGTAATCAGCATTTTGGTGTCTTTTGCAGACACTACAAAATAAAACCAGCAAGAACTCAAGACAAATAGTCTAATTTCTATCTTTAATTGCAGCCTGAAGAAGTAGTGTAGTGGTCTGATGTTTGTTTTCAGAATTTGTAAGCTAAATAATTCACTTACAGTGACTGTTGACTGGAAGCAGGATATGAATGGCCTACCTGCAGTCATAGTTATTCTAAGTTTTTCATACTTTTAATATGAAGCACTTTTTCTGTACAGGTGGCAAACTCTGCTGTCAGTAGATGACCTGATAGAGAAAGTAGTGAAGAAACTGGAACTGAATGGAGAATTAGACAACACATACATCTTTTATACATCAGACAATGGCTTCCACACTGGTAAAATTTTCACTGCTTACTAAATACTTGTAAAAGATCCAGAAACTGCATAACAGTTCATCATCATGACCACTCCAGAAAATGGGAATAGCAGCAGTGGAAAACTGTAGATAGGAGAACTACTGATTTGAATTGCAAAACAATCTGGAGTTGCAGTTTGGATTGTTTGGTGATTTTATAGTTTGGTTGGGTTTTGTTGTGGTTTTCAGCATTAGTCTCTACCAGTGTACCCCGGTATACATAAAATTGGGACAGAAATGGAGGAAGGATCCCTGTTCTGTAGGAAGAGTTGGCATAACAGGTAAAAATCTGTCAGATTTGTCTGTATTGTGTTGTGCAACTAAAAATGGTCTAAGCTGTTAAACTTTTTAAGATGTCTTATACTTTGAAGTTATCTGTTCCTGTCTTCCAATTTGTTAATGTAGTTCAGGTTAAGAATATCTGATTTATTTAAAAATTGACTGCTGGCAATTATGTGCCCATGACAGGGCGTTAAGAACTATGTGGTCTTTGGTCGCTTCCAACCCAAACCATTC
>VXAU01003956.1:141110-154312 GCA_013399695.1 Formicarius rufipectus | reverse complement strand
GGTCGCTTCCAACCCAAACCATTCTATGACTGTATGTAACACAAGACTTGTAAAATACTAAACCAGAAGTCACTTAACTTTTTCCATTTCTATTGTATAGGCCAGTTTTCTTTGCCAATAGACAAACGGCAGCTTTATGAGTTTGATATCAAAGTTCCATTGCTAGTTCGAGGACCAGGGGTAAAACCAAATCAGACAAACAAGGTAAGAAAGAAATTAAATCAGAGTGTAGATTTTTTTTTTTAATATTGCTTTGCAGTTATCAACTTCAAGTAATAGTTTATCCTCCTGCATATATACGTATCAATGAAATGAGATGCACAGAGTGGTAGAATGTGCAGAGACCTCATAAAACACTGTCTGTCCTTGCTTAAATCAGTTGAATTGAGTACTTGCAACTGCAAAGTAAATGAATTTTCAGCTCACTTTCCAAAGTACCTACCATTGCTTTTTGAATGTCACACAGTCCATTAGCCTATGAAGATGAAAGTAAGTAGTGTTTAGATGTACCTAAAATTACAAATACTTCTAATACCAAAGTCCTATTATTTTTAGCTGTTAGGTTCTGGTCTTCTGAAGTTTTTCTCACTCTGCAGATGCTTGTTGCAAATATTGATTTGGGTCCCACTATTCTTGATATTGCGGGATATGACTTGAATAAGACCCAGATGGATGGGATGTCACTGTTGCCACTGTTGGTAAGTAGATGACCGGGGATAGTAGCTGATAATCCTTGCAGGGGTAATTCTTCAAAGTGAATACTACTTCCTATGAGCTTGATACATAACCTAGATTCTTCCTGTCATATCATTTTCACATGGAGTGTTCATAGATAAGTGAAAAAAGTAGGTATGCTGTTTAAATGCAGATGTATTTTCATAAACTTTACAACTTTGTGGTCATTTTATAATAGAAAGTTGTGAAATCCTTTGACTAATCCTGCCATTTGCAGTAATTCCTGTTTTGAAGCCTATGTGTTTTTACTACCTTGCATCCTCCTTCCCCTTTTCTTTAGCATTTCTCTGCACAGACATAGGAGAAAAGCAGACTGTTCTTAGTAGATCTTTGACTCCGTTTTCAGTAGAACCAGTGTTTCCTGCCCAACTCTGGAAAAATGTGTGTGGTTTTATAGAGAAAATCTAACCTTTCCAGTAGGTGAGCAGAAGCCTATTTAAATAAAGCAGCTTGCAGTTGATCTGTTTAGTTTTAATTAAATTTACTCTATAAATTGAAGGCAGCTTACTTGGAGAGTAAGCTTGGAAAGATCATCCAGATTTAAAACAGTACTTTGGTCTAAAACCTTGTATCCAAACCTGAAGCTGTTCTTTAGACAGAAGGAGGTAAAAAGCAGCTAGTTTAAATACTAATGGAATCAAAACTGCAATTCATTGCTTTGCTGCATAAGCTTGTGACGATGCTGTATATTTGTTTCATCTCTTTCATCTTTTTAAAATGCAGCCACAAACTGACCAGCTTAAAACTTAGTTGCTTCTTAAAGGTGTTTACCTTTTCTTATGCCAGAGATGTCTTTTTGTATCTGTTGTGGTAGTGTGATAGAAACCAAAGAGAAACAGTCTTGTTACAGAGATCTTGTCTGCAGGATAATGATATCTATACATATGGCTCCTACTTGGTATTACTGCATGATCCTTTATAAACTGATTCTTTATAATGCTTTAAACCTTTGCAAGAAAGTGTACTAATGTTTTTGGAATTGAAGTCTTGTCTTCATTGTCTTCTATGTCTTACACAAGACATTTTAACCTTAAAGCCAATCATTTAAGACTGATTCTGCCTAGTAAGCAGTGAGCAGTGTTAGTGTTATATCAAGTACGGAGAATTTATTTTGTCTCACAGCACAACAGACACTAAGTTTTGCTAACCTCTTGTTGTAGAGAGGAGACAAAAATGTCACCTGGAGATCAGACTTTCTGGTGGAGTACCAAGGAGAAGGATACAATGGCAGTGATCCTACCTGTCCTGGCCTAGGACCTGGAGTCACAGTAAGCAAGACAAGATCTGTTAGGAAATAGGTGCTGAATTAAACCTCTTTTCTGTATGAGGTAACCTGGTTCTGTAAGCTCCCAGTGTCTTGTTAAGTTGGAGCTCTGTAGGTCCTCTGCAGCATTTGAGAATTGGAGGAGACACCCAGCCATGTGGAACTTACATGTCCATATGACCATGTTTTTCACAGTATCCCTTCCAACAAGAATCTATAGCGCCTCAGGGCTGGAGAAAGATGCCGGAAGGTGTGGGCTTAGTCAACTGTGTGGTACTGACATAGTGTTCTTTCTAAACTTGCAGTTGCCTTGTTGCACAATTCTTATCTGTGACTAATTATTTAAGTCACTGGCTACTCTTTGAATCAAAGCAGTTTTGCTTTGTTTTACTTAACACCAAAGGGATGCTTTTAAGTATCCCTTTGGTGCTGTCTTTAGTACTGTGTTGTGCTTTTCTCTTCAGTGTATGTACATTAGCTTCCTGGGCATAATGCACTTAATCACAGTGAGTTTAATAACTATGTTCTTGCTTAAAATCCCCAGTGGAGACTTGCATGTGTTAAATTAAGATCTGGGTGTTCATCAGTTAACTGCAGTTGACATGAGAATAGTATAGTCTCTAGGAAAAGGATTGATAGTTCATCTTCTCCTGCTTTAAAGTTTTCGTTTACTGCTCACTTCACAGCACTGCTTCCCAGACTGTGTCTGTGAAGATTCCTATAACAACACATATGCTTGTGTAAGGACACTGTCAACTTCCTGGGATCTGCAGTACTGTGAGTTTGATGACCGGGAGGTAAGTTTGTCTGACTAGCAGAAGTCAGCTGCTCACAGCTGTCTGAGTGTCTGTCTGCACTCTTATCAGCTTTCAAGGTTTCCATGAAGTACCTTGAAAAGCAGACTAGTATTGCTTGCAGGATAAACTTTATCTCCTGGTGGCAATGTTTGACCAAAACTGTAGTGGGTTCTGGGAAGAAGAGGGGAATAAAACAAGGGGGTGTGTGGGAGAGAAATAAGGCCTAAATTCTAATTATCACCTTCTGATATCACCTAACAGCCTCACAGGGAGCTTTGCTGGATTGGGTTCAGTTTTCTGTCTTAGCTTAATTCCACGTGGCAGTCTCTTCTCTACAAATACTTTCTGCTCCACTGTACCTCTGCTGTGTTGATTTTTCAGCTGCAACTCTTTTCCTTGTGAAGAACTGAAATTCCCGGCTAATAATTTATCTTCTGTTACTTTTTTGTTTAGGGAAAAAAGTATTTAAGTTACAATTGTGCTTATCATGGGTATAAGGGACATAGTGTCCCCCCTTCGGAAACTGTTCAGATCTCACTAGGCAAGCACATGCTGTACACACAAAAGGTGGTGTGTTACACAGCTGACCTTCACTTGCCCATTTGCACACACTGTTGGGTTTGAGACAACTGGGTCACAGATCTAATAAACTTTTCAGCAGATGTGCAGTAACAGCATGCACAGTGGGTATCCCCTGTAATCATGCGCCACACAACACATTTTCTGGTAGTCTACAATGAGCAACTTTAACAAGGAGAGTAAATCCCACAAGATGCTTTTGTTGTTAAGATAGCATGGAAAAACCATACAAGGAACCAAAATTCCAGTTAGCGGATCCTGATCTTTGTTTTTTTGCTTTCTGACAACTTATGATCAAGTTACATTAGTTTTGCAGCTTTCTTTTATTAAACTAGACACAAAAGTTGATTCAATAATATACTTCATGTCATTTTGGTTTTTTTTCTACTGAGAAGGTATGATTGTGGCATTTTTGGGTCACTCTGCTTACACAGGTTAGCTAAAATAAGACCCACAGTATTGGGAAGGTGCAGCAATGTGGCTTTTATGACCTTGCAGTGAACCTTGTAAGAAAGCATACAGTCAAAGTCTGTTGAGATATGCCTTTGAGTTAGACACAACTCAGTTAATTTTTATCATTATGATCTGCAGTCAGGCCTTCACCTCTACTACAGACAAAACTGCAGCTGAACTCTTGAGATACGCTTGACCAGTATTTGTCCCACAGAATAGTCTAGAGATTTAATGTCCAAAAAGCCCAAATCTGCCCTAAAATTGTCCAGACAAACCTCAAAGCACAGACATGAAGAATAAGCTTTTCTGTTTTGGGGCTACTGTATACTTTTATTCAGCATATTTTGTACATGAAGTCAAGACACCTATCTGGGTCTGACAGCACTAAATACCTGATAGAGTGGTGATGTGGTGGTTGTAAAATTGTGTGTTTTGACATCCATTAGTGAAAAGACAGCCAGCTTAGCCATGGTTTCTTACTGTGGTCTTACAGCCATAAGGCACGTTCAATTTATGTGTTGGAAAAGAATCTGCAGTGAAGCAGGCGAGTACTTCAGGTGACAGTAAAAACTTTTCCAACAATACTGCAAAACTGCTGCTTTGCTTGCACACTGTCCTGTCTTTGACCACTGAGATGCATGGCTGAACTTGCCTTATGTGTGGGGCTGCTGCGGTGGAGTTCGAAGTAACATCTGAGACTTATGTGCTGCCATTCTTTCCAAAGAATATGTTAATTAGTATTCAGGACTTAATACAATGCAGTAACTTTCTTCTACAGGTGTTTGTGGAAGTTTATAACTTGACTGCAGATCCCCACCAGATCAATAACATTGCTAAAACAATTGATCAAGAAATTCTAGAAAAGATGAACTATCGATTAATGATGCTGCAGTCCTGTTCAGGAGCAACTTGTCGTACACCAGGAGTCTTTGATCCCGGGTAAACACTGATCCTCTTAATTATTATAATACTTTTGAATATAACTATTTTTAAAATTAAGCTTTTATAGAGGGTATTCTTGATGCCATATATTATTATTATTCACATATATACTGTTGTTTAATAGAGATGTTTTCTTGATGCTTCTATTTTTTAATGCTTCATCTCTATTTTAATTTAACTTACTAAATATAAGTTTGATGGTATGAGTACTACTACTTTAATGTTGTCAGCCATTGTTGACTTAGAACAGCTGAAGAGTACAGCTGTGCTCAGTAGTCAGACAGTGACCTTAAGTTTGTGTGCAAACTGGGAAAAGCTCTGCTGCTTTCTACATGCTGACATCTTCCAGATACTTGTTCTGATAGTTCCTGGAGATGCTTTTACCAAGGACATTTCTTGTGGGACCTAAGCTGTATGTATTAGTAAGCTGTTGTAAGTAAATAGCACTTATGACCTCAAAACTTAATCATTTATACCAAAGCTTTATTAAGCACTATTAAAAATGTCCTTACAGTTGTGCTACAGAAGTTTGTCATTTCGGGCAGCAAAGCTTTGTGTTAGAATGCACCTCTTGAATGTTTGGTGTTACACATGCCTAAGTGCTGTTGGTACATGGCAGTTAGTACTTATTTCTTTGGAATAATATTTCTTTGGAATCTGCTCCTGTCCTCATAGTTCATCTGTTGTAATATAGACAGAAATTGTACTGTTAAGAAAGCACCTACTCACGTAGCCCTGTACCATTGCTATCTGAGCAATAAGCTCTTTCTAGAAGTGCTGGTCACTGCAGGCCAACCAGCTCACCCTGACTGTTCCTTCCTATAGGTACAGGTTTGACCCACGACTCATGTTCAACAATCATGGCTTACGGGCTCGGAGGTTTTCTGCACAGTCCTTATAAGACCGTCAAGAGCCTCTTGCAATCAGCTCCTACTGACCAGTTCCTCCAGTGGCTGCAGCAGGTCTGTCCCTCTTAACTCTCGCTGATTGCAGCTGGAAGACTTTTAATGGGCTTTTCAAACCTTGTTTGGAAGAAAAACCCTTGTCTTTAGCTGGTTGCCTTGTGCAATATGTATATTTTACAGCTGAACTCTAACTGTAAATCGTTAGACACAGCTAATCTGTCTTGCTCAGATATTTGATTACCACCTTTGTCTTTGAAGTACCTTTTCATATCACAGGCATGGAGGTGAATCTATGCCTATGAATCTGAACAGTTTATTTTGTTCTAAAAAAAAAAATCAATAAATGCATATTTGAGACAGGTTAGATAGGCAGGTGCTATTGCACAGTAATGCTCACCCATATTCAGTGTCATAGACTTTCCTAAAAGCTGTGTTTAATCACAGGTTTCCTGTGTCAAGCTCGAAGCTGTTAATGACAATGGCAAACTAGCCCAGAATAGAGTAGGAAGGCATTAGTCAAAATTGTAAGATCTGACTAGCAACTGTCTTGTGCAGAATTAAAATCTGTTTGCTAAATAGTCTCTTTCAATGAGACAACTTCAAATGAGACCAATGAATTTTGTAGGACAGCTTTGGTAGCTTGCAAACAAGAATGTAATTTCAGCCTCCTTCTAGTTTGAAATGCTGGAATGGGCTACTATGTACTACTGACAAAACTCTTAGGGTTTAAGACAGGCTTCCTAGCGAGTTTAAACAATAGAGTGTTGAGGCTAATAAGTATTCAAGGAAAGTGTGCCTGTGCTCTGAGCTAACTCTTAAGTCTGTTTTTAATACACAAACAGAAGTAATACTAAAATAAACAAAATCCAATAACCAGGGCACCACAGTGGAGTTGATCTGTCTCTAACCTCCACGTGTCTTGAATTGTCTAACATATGATGATTAGATTCTTGAAGGTAAATTACTTTGAAAGCAAACTAACTAAAAATAAATCACAGAATTATTGCTCATTAAGCATTAGGCTGTGAGCACTATTTTAGGCAGTTTAATTGTTTCACAGACTGTTGCTTTTTGGTTGAGACATGACTACTCAGAATCTGCAACAAGTGGCCTTCACACCTAAGGTCTGCATGTCAGAAGTCACTTGGTTTCCTTCTGAAAGGGTGATGTTTTTTCAGCCTTCTGATTAGGCTTATCTGAAATGCAGTCATCACAGGTACCCAAATTTGGGTATCTTTCTAAATCCTGGATTAACACCCAAACTTGCATTATCATATATATAGCTTCTGTATAGATTCATTGGCAAAACACCATCTGGAAACACTGAACTGTGGATCTTCAAGACAAGTTCCTGTTACTTGTGGGCAGATAAACTGTTATCAGCAAGATAATCATGCCCTTGTCAAACAAACTGTGGCAAAATTAGTTTTCAGTTAGTTATTTCTCATCTCTTACTCCAGTAGAGAGCATGATTAATTAAACTACTGTCACATAAAACCTTGTAGTAAGCAATCCTTAAATAGGCAACAAAGTATAACTCTTTCAAAGGCATGAAGGTGCAGATCCACCAGCTGGATCCAAGCAATGCTACAATAAAGTATGTTGAACTTTCTTGGCTCTTAGTTCTGAGGCACAGAAGTTGTCCTTTATGTAGCTTACAGTTTCAAACTTCTGTGGTGGTCTACAGGTTAGATATTATAGAGCTTTTATTTCAAGTTTCTTAAAGTGACCAAATATTTGGAGAAAAAAATTGCTTGAAAGGTACCTTTTCAGCTGTGGCATCTGTATAAGCACAGGTTTTTGGATATTCAAACTACTTTTTTGTTTTCAAATACTCAGGACTTTTTTTTTTTTTCCTCAACTACAACTGTAGCTTTATCCTGTTTTTTGTTTCTTAAGCCTTAGCACTGCCCAGTGGTATCCTTCATACAGTGTTTTTCTTTAGAAACAAAGCCAAAGTTGTTTTCATGCGCTAATCCTAAAGCTCATGTATGTAGTGTTTTGCTCAGAGAATTCTAGCAACTTCGACTTGTTCTTTGCTTAAACTTTAGTTTGGTAGCTTTTTGGAGGCTAGTGTGAAATACATTAACTGCTGCACATTAAACCTTCAACAGTCCTAGCCAGTCTGGGTCATATGTCAAATTTCTGCTTGAGTTTTAGTGCAAGTAATGTGCATTGTGTTGCTCCTTAATAGTAAAAAACTTTGTAATGGGTACAGATGTGTAACACAATCTTTCCTTAAAGTGATTTTTAGCCATAACAAGGAAACTTTCCTTTGAATGACTTACTTTTTGCCTAATAAGTAATATGAAAGTTGACAGAATTGATGATGATTCAGTATGAGTAATCATATGTTTTACCCAAATCAATACACTTGCTATCTGCACATACTGTAAAGCATTTTGTAATGAGGTTCAGTAACTTTACACATTCACTCTCGGAGAACCACACTATACCTGAAATCTGCCATAGGTAATAAATGTTATTAAATTAGTCAGTCTTTACTTAACCAGAATAGTGGTTCAGGAAGATACTTGTTTTGTTCCCACTTTCGATAGACTTCTTAAACTGTTGCACATGTAGTTGAAGGAAGAACAGGAACCAAGAGCTGCCTGCTTTCCATGGCTTTTTAGAGCAGTTTCACTTGTGTCTGTTGCCATAAAGTATAACAGCCTCAGATGAACAGTGTTAATTCTTATCCTTGATGATTAAGAAAAACACTATGAAGGAATTTTGACTCTTATTCAGATCTAATTCCCAACTAAGTTATTTTAAAACAAAACTGTCTTTCAGAATAGTCTACTTCATGTGCTATTTTGACCATGTCTATATCTGTACCTTGTTACTGAAGACATTCATATTAAATGTAGTTTTAAATAAAGGCCCTTATTGGTAAAGAGTTGGGTTTAGATAAAATGTGATAAGTATTTTTTTTTTTACTTTTTTAAAAAATCATTATTAGTAAAAGCAGAGCTGTGAATTTTTAATGATCTGATCTGGTAAAGCAGATACTACACAGGGAGAAATACAGTTAACCACTTCATTATGTTATCTGAAACCAAAAAACATTGTCATCACTTCAGCATAAGTGAATACAGCTAGTACATGCTTACCCAGCATGGGCCAAGTAAACTGGAATAAAGATGTAACATAGAAGTACATACCCAAAGGAGGTATAATACTTCTCAATCAACTTAAATTTGAGACTGATTCAACAGGATGAACACAGTATTTCAACATAATGAAACAGCTGTCATTTGTTGTGATTCAATTAAAATTAACTTTCTTTGTATTACTCTCTCTGTATGTGAGCATACTTTGCTGTAGCATGTTGTGAGCATATTTCTGCTGTTTTGGACATCTGTTTAGAAAGTGCCCTTCCAGAGGACCCTGTTCACTGCTGCACTTTTGGAGAAATTAAAAATAAATTGCCTCTCAAACTTCCTAACTTTGTTACTGAGCCTGAGTTAAACCTTTCTCCAGGAATAAACTGTGTCACATATCTAAGGACTGAATTCCTATTTTATAAGCCTGTTCTCTGCTTTACTGCCTTGCTAGCTAACAATGGCTGCTTCATATGGTCACAGGGAACCTAATGTACAGTGTCAAGCAGGACAGCCCCTGACTACTTTGCACCAGGAAGAAACACTGAGGTGAGAGAACAAATGAAATGCAACCTGTACTTGCTGACAGTTCCTTGGAAGCTGATTTAGGTGAATAGATGGAAAAGTTTCACAAAAAGCACAGTGGAGAAACTGGTGTTCATAATTAAGAGCAGTATGTTCTGCCCCTGGGAAAGAGGAAGAATAAAATCCTGCATGAGGCTTTTTCCAAAATGGAAACTGTGAGCTACTGCGAATGCTACTTACTCACCTCAGTCCTGGTTACAGAGTTGATTTCCTTGGATAATTCTGTTTAAAAACATATAGGTAAGTTTTCTGAAGTGTAGAGGAGGGTGATTTGGTACACCTTTAACTTAAAGTCTGAGGCTTTCATAAGCTACTAAAACAAATTTCTGCATTGTATTTGCATTTCTGCTTAACCATGTGGTATCAGTTTCATTTTTCCTTCAGCATGGAGATAGCAGTCTTCCATTAAGTAGATGAAAGTATTTCTAGACTGCTTGAATCAACATTGCTATCTTTCTTTTGATGTTCTAATTTATAAAAACTGTAAAGTTCACTGTAGCACCACAAGTAAAGGCAGCTCTGTATTACCTAGACATACCCATTGTGCTCAAAGACATCACTGACAGCCCAAGTGAGGATACCATCAGGAGCACAGAAGCTGTCACAATGTCTCCTTTGTTGTTAATTTCTAAGAACAAGCCATGTTTGTGAAGAAAATTGCCGTTCCAAGGCTAAAGGAATCACCTGTCCTAGAGAAAGATACAGTGTTAATATGTCATTCAAGGGGTGGGGCAAGGGAATTCCATGACTAGAAAGGGTAGTGCTAATACATCCAGATGCTGCTACAGTCAGATGCAGCTGTCACTTATTCTTTTGATAATATCCACTGGACTGTGTCTAAAGCTGTGGTCCAGTAATCACTCACAAATCTCAAAATACAGACAATACCTGCCTGCTTAAGGTGTGGAAGTTGTTTGAACTGCCAAAACCTACCCGATTTTCTAGAAACAGGAATAAGAGGGACTTAATGGAACACAACTGAATCATCCACTTCATCATTTTTCCTGTGCAAATTCTAGGGAAAAGCCAGCTCCATGCCACTTGTTAAAAGGTGTTAAAATATACCCTGTAAAAGTTCTGCTGCCTTTCTGTGCCAGGTTTACTGAAAAGTCAGAAGTTCAGTGTCTAATGAGCATTTAAACCAGAGCAGATAAACAGATACAAAAATGTCTAACATCTGCTCTCACATCTCTGGAAAGATGTGAGCAAAGAGGAGAAATTCTGAAAATACCAGTTGACAGATCTGAGTTAAAAGAACAGAGATTACTGGCATACAAACAGCACCTGTTCATCTGAAGGGAGAACTTCAGAGCCACTGTCCCAACCTAACTTTGCCTGGTAAAAAACAAGAGGCTGAACTTTGGTGTCATAAAATATACTGGTGTTCCGATGCCTCCTAAGGCACGGTGGAAACAGCTGAAATTTCTGATCGCATACCAGATTCTGTATTTAAGGAGAGAAATCTTAGACTTGTAATGCTATTTTCTCTCATGCTATGCACAAGGCCATGATGCTATATTTATAGAGCTAGTGCAAGAGGAGGGGGTTTTGCACTTGAGTCTTTCATGGGTATTTGTAGTGAAGGCAAAACAAAACTCTACTTATCTGTAGTATCTTGTCTTATTCATATGGAAAACATATTCAAGAAAAATAAAACTAAGGCAGTACTTTATAAAGTATCATGAAAGATGTCAGATTTGACAAAACTGAACATGTGCAGGATTACTCCTTGTTATTTAAAATATACTGTGCAAAACTCAAGTTGTGAACACTTGTAGAGGAAGAGGTGAAAAGCAAAAGTGCAATAAAAAGACTATTTTAAAAAGCACCTTTGAGGAAAGCAGGAAGGAAACAGCTTAGAGAAGGCATTTGCTAGTACTGAGTGCCTCAGTGCAAGGTGTTGAGCTGTGTCCCTTCCAGGCTTATGCTGTTGCAACTGACAGCACTTCTAATTTCAGCTTGCATAATGGCAAACAAGGACAACTACCTCTCAGCTCAGAAGCACACAACACAACCAGGTGTCTTTCAAACATGTCCTGGCCTATACAGTATTTCCTTGAAAAACACCACAAAACTAGCTCCAGGAGCAAGGCTGGGTGGCTGAACTGCTTGGCTCACACTGCTCTGGACTGGGAGTTGCCTACTGGCTCCTGCAGCAATCTCTTTTATCCACTTCAATCTCTTTTATACACATCAAGAGGAAAGTAATTCCTTTACAACAGGTAAGTCCTCAGCCACAGCATTAAACCTGTTCTAAACAGCAGATCACAGTGTGTCTCTTCTGTTTGGCTTCAACTTTCACCACAGTTCCTGCTGTGATAGTCTCACAGCGCAAGAGAATTGTTGGAAAGATGCAAAACATGAGCCCTCTGCTTCCCACCATCTGTTATGTTCCTGCACCTACCATTTTGCCACCTCACTGCCAGGCAACCAAGAGGAATTACAAGGATAGGTAAGGAAAGGTTTTGTATTACAGTAAAAACTTTCATATTTCAAGCTGCTCTAAAAATATGTTTTTGAGAATTATGCAATTTTAAAACAACTCCACCTGCCCTCCCTTTTTGCCCACCATTCATATGAATGATTCTGCTCCTGAATCAGCCAAAACATGTTTCTTTTGCCAGGTTGTAGTTCTAATGATACATAAGTGCTGTAGGCAGAAACACAAGCCCAGTTACTTGTGTGGTCAGGAACTTTGCTGACTCCACTATCTTTAAGGCCTCTTATCCATCTCACCCTGGCTGAGTGCTGGAGTATTTGCTATTAATATTACCTTGGTGTTACCAAGTGCATACACAATTGTAATGTGGTTATTGCAGACACCAAGCTGTGAGGTCTCATATAAACCAGCCTCCAAGGCACAGGCTGAGCCACCACACTCTCCTCTGCTGCAGGGCTGCAGTGCCCAGGGAAGCGCCTCAGAGACCAAAGTGAACTGCACAGCAGCTCCCTTCTACCAATTAAATTAAGGAGGATTTAACCACTTTTGAAATCACAAAATAAGTACCAGAAAATTAAACATAGATGTTACCAGAGAAAACCACTGAAAAGCCATTAAAGATAAAATAGAGTGAAACATATTTCTAGGAGAGGGAGGGCTGGGGTATCACCTCTAGCCTGGCTGTGTTCACCTCATGTCTCTGTGAGGAATGTTTTTATAGAAGGAAGCCTGTGGGCTTTCCCACCCAGTACCACTGTGAGCCCACAGCTGTGCCCCCCTCTGTGCTGGTCAGGTGAAACATGGTGGCCCCGCTGCCCTTGGGTCCCTTCCTCTTCTTCCAGGCAAACGTCAGTTTACAGCTGTGTCTGCACACAGGATTTATTGCTGCTGTACAAAGAAATCCACTCGGCCTCAAAGCAATCACAACAGCAGATAAAAACCAAACATGCCACAAAACTGAGTATTGCCAACTTCAACTTTAATAACTGAACCATCGCTTTTTTACTGTTTCAGTGATAACTTTAAGGGCAATAAAAACTTCCCTACAAAAATAAAACTAAGCTTGTCACAATTATAAATAGTTTAAATGTTTGTATTTAAACACATACACTTAAATGTTTCCCTGCATTCCCCTTCCCCCTGTCATTTAATCATTCTGGTACCATCATATAATGACACGAAAACAGTTTTGCAATAAAAGCTTTAACAGTTCAATTTGATGCTAAAATTAAAAAAAAAAAAATCAAAACAAAATATAAAACTGACAAGGCATGACCATTTCTTTTAAATTAAAGCTGCTGTAATTGCCAGTGTGTAGAACAAAAACGAAAAAAGTTAACCCCACACATGACATCTTACAATAATTAACTGTGGACTAAGACAAAATATAAGTTTATT
>VXAU01003956.1:91569-141060 GCA_013399695.1 Formicarius rufipectus | reverse complement strand
GTCCCCTCCACCCCAAATCAAGATTCATAGTGCATACAACACTGATTGAGGTTCTTGGCTAAAGTAAATGACGATGTGCCTACTTAAAAAGACTGATAGTTTAGTTCAAGTAAACCCAAAAAATTCACATATTTTTATACTCTACTTTTAAACTCAAACAGTGTTTAAATCTGAGCAACAAATGGTTCAATATTGACAGTGATTATGTAATGATTACATAGCTATGAGCAGATACGTAAAGTAGATGTTAACAGAATACCCACCAACATGCTGCTGCATTCCTAGAAAAACAAATTTTAACAAAACACAAAAGCATTCCCTGAACCATTATAAAGTGTCTCACTTGAGGATAATGTTACTAACTCACACATGCACTACAATGTTACATGTGAAATTAAACAAACAAGATATGCCTTATATATACTTTTTCGTTACTCCTACTCTTAATTTCTCTTAACCCTTTAAAACATTATGATTGTCTCATAAGCTTGCAAATTCTTTTTAGTAAAAAAATTCTGTGAAGAGTTTGAAAAAAATCTGAGGAAAGGAAACAAAGGCACAATTACATGAAATTAAGGGGAAGAACAGAAGCATCTAGGAGTTTCATACAGTATCCATTAGATGTCACCAAAGTTTTAATAATTCCTTGGGAATTTAAAACAACGTTAGAACTGAGGGAAAAAAAATAAACATACCAACTTCTGCTGCTCTTCAGTCCTTACTCCCCCCCCAAGTATATAGCTCATTTCCTCTCTGGCATGATAATAACTGAAGTATCAGTCACTCAAATATGCCTCATGCTTCTATTGCACACCCACTTCTTCTTTGGTTTCTTTTGAACGTGCTTTTTTAGATAAATAACTCTGAAAGAACAACAATTCTATTTACACTAAAGTAAAAAGTTTTCTTGCTACATTTTCCCTGTTTTTAAATCAAGTAAATCAGCAGTCTGCAGAATTTGGTAACCATTTTTTCAATTAAGAATTTAAAAACCAAAAGGGAAAAACCTGAATTACTAAAAGCAAGAGTTCCTTAGCTCAGTCATCAACACAGACAATACATGTTAATTTTCTGCTGAGCCGGAAACATGAACAAGAAATTTTACTTTCTTTGCCTGACTGAGCCCTTAACAAACAAAGAAGCAGAGGAAGCTATTTTTGCCTTTCAGATATGATAATACAAAATTATCCAGCCTAAAAATGGATTGCTCAGCCATAGGAAAGATCTGACAATAAAGAACAAACACAACTGTAGTGTAGCTTATGTCTGAACACTCATCAGCTGGGTATTTCTCACAGAATTATCTGAGACATGGACCATTTTTCAGAATTCAAGTAAGCAGCTTTTTAGCTTTGCCACACTTTTCAAACCCCTACTATGCATTTATGGAACCAGTTTCTCCAATAACAACTTGTTTGTGCAGCTCCATTTCCATTCTTACTTAGCTTTTACTTCTTATTCTTTCCCACTGTTATCTTTATTTCTTTTCCAGTGTGGATTTATGTAGTTAAAAACCATACAACTTATTCACAATATTATAACATCCTAAAACTTTAACCTTGTAGAATCAGTATTTTAACTTCCTCTGTGTAAATACTATTTGCATTTAAAACCAGTCCTCCTCTGTCAGCTACTGCAGTTCTCCTCCCTCAACTCTTACCTTCTATTCAACTTTCTCTTTACCTTCTCTAGAAAGGTCACTTTAAAGCTTTCCACAAATTTCACAGTACAAACCACAAGATCTCAAGTGCCCTCCATCTATAACAGTTCTCTCACAAGTTATACAGTAACTATTTAAAAACAGAAAGATAGTGCAAATCAATTTCATTTGAAAGACAGTGCTCCAGCTAATTCTCATCCAGATGGTTTTAATAAATTTTTCAACCCATCAATTTGCACATCCTTCCTTGTAAAGCTATCATTAAGCAAAGAAGAAATAATAATTAAAAAAAAGTCTTATTTCATAGCATCCTAAAAATTGCTTACACTTTCACAGCTTGCACCAAGATAACTTGGAAAACTCTAGGAACACAGAGGATTGCAAACTGATGTACAAACATGCAGAATCCCTTACTTGTGGGTGTAAGATGCTAAGTGACCTGGCTTATGGAACTAAGTCTATAGCAAAATTCAGGTACCCTGGCATCACAAAACAGCCTTTCGAATAAAGAAAACTACTCTCTGCTGCTCTTTTATGTAGGGTTTGGCATGCTATATTGACATTTGGTAGCATGTGTTTTTCCTGAGTGTCATTTGGCCCCTCTTAACCAGGTTTCAGCACCCCGCGAAGGGCTTCTTCAAGTTTGCCCCTGTAAGCTGCGTAACGGTTCTTTAAGATTTGCAGTTGGTCATTTTCCTCTTTGTCCAGTATGCGCAAGAAGTTTTGCAGTTCAGGAATACTAAAAGCTTCCCACTGGAAAGACAAAAGAGAAAACAATGCATGAGATGAACAGGAAACACACAAATCATTGATATATACAGCATTTTTAAACAAAACACTTAAAAAAATTTCAAGCAAACAGCATCAGGCACCCTCCTTGCACATCTTAGGCAATCTGAAAACACTTTTTTACTCTTTTAAACTGTTTTTTGTCCTGCAAGTAACAACAGGTTGGTCTAACCACAAAGGAAATGTTTACAGAAGGCACAAAGTAAATTAACAAAAATCCCCAAAGAAACAAACAAACAAAAAACCCCACCAAAATCTGCTTCCGAAAAGTGGACTGTCTTGTCAGCAAAGATAAAACAAAAGCCCACCCACCCATGAAGTTACACAAGCATATTGAACCAGCATGGGTGTGACATACCATGACTTCTCCAGTTTCGTGCTCACGTAGAACAAAACTGAGCATTTCTGTTCTGGGACCGGCCACCAAGCGCAGGTAGAGGGGACGTTCTCTGTCTGACAGCTTGCATGTATAAACTGCAGGAGAAGAAAAATCAGAGTAATTATCATCTTTACTAATGATGTTTCAAACGCTCTGAATGACTAACACTACCTAATGTTAGAAAGTTTCAGAGATATGCATAGGTAGCCACGAAATTCACATCTTGTCCGTGTTAGTCTACATCATGGTTTTGAGTGAATGAGTTTCAGGGGGGAGCTGAGCAGGTGACTGATGGTGACAGTACAACACCGCATTCACAGAGGAATGAAATGGCCTCCAGTCAACACAGTACACCACCTGAATACACGCAAGGAAAAAAAACAACAAAAACAAACAAAAAACAACAACAAAAAACCAAAACAAACAAAACAAACAAAAAACAAAACAAAAACAACAACAACAACAACAACAAAAAAAACCAAGAGAAAAAATACAATACAGATCTGTTGCTATATCTAAGCATTTAAGACATCAGAGCTGTGGTGACACCATTCTGGTATTTTTTTCACTTAAAATCTCACACACAAAGTCTAGAAGACAACACTGCCTAACTGACATGGTGTGACTGACAGCCAGAAACATCTGAACTCCTGAAACTTCTCTCAATGTCCATGGAAGAAGGTGGACTCTAAGTGCAAGAACACAACATTGGCAAAAGGCACCTTTCCTTAAAAACATCTTTTCCATCTTCCTATATTTCCAATCACAACATACAAACTCCTAACAGCAGCCTGGGAGAGCCTTGTGCACTAATCAACACACACAAAAGCATATGCCCATAAATGCTCCTCACTTCAAGAGCTGCCTGCCCATGCAAGGACCTCAGGCTTCTCAGACACCAGGGTTTCTCTTGTTAAAAATCTATCCTGTAATTTAATCTCACAACTCTGCAGTGTACCAGGCTAGCTGAAATTTAGAGCCTTATAAGGGGACATAAAATAAAATGGACTTCAGGGCACAGGAGACCTGTGTAAATGTTTTAACAAGTGACTTTATCTTTTGGGAATTATCCTGAAACATCCCCAAATTGTTTCCTCTCCTACACCCTCCCCAAACACCACAAGCGTCACTTATACCTTGATCTTCCTTGTGACAGCGTTTATAAAGTGCAAACTTAGCAGGGTTGTCAGCCACAAAGAATTTCTTGAGCAAGGCCTCGATAACTTCACGAACAGTGTTAGTGCTGCTGATGTGCAGGGTATTCACGCAGCCATCCGGCAAGTAAAAAGCAGTTTCATTATTGCTGTGGGCACACCTCCCCTGGCTCTGGGAAGACTGCACAGTGATCGGTCTGCATAGTTCCATCTGGACTTTGATGAAGCCAGTGTAAATCCCATTTGCGTTCTGCAGCAGGAGGAAAGCACCGAACTGTTAACGTTAGCAATGACCACTTGTGACATTTTAATCTGCCTGCTGCGCTGTTAAAGCCCGTAGTGAACAGAACTGAAATGCCACTGCAATATATGGCATCTTGTAGGAAAGGTATGGTTTCAGTCATGAGTTATTCTTTCTGCTGAATATTATTTTTGCTTACCTACTGAATATTAATTTTTTTCTTGTTGATAACTGGTGAATTCTAAGAATATTAGGACCTCATCAAGCAAAAGGTATGAAAAACTAGTGTAAAATTTTCACATTAGAAAAGAACTATGAAGTGAAAAAGACCATTTCAGTCATCTTTAACAACAGATTTTGTGCTGAGATACAGAAATTATCCCCTTCATTTTAGCTTTTCGACTTAGTTTACACAACTAATAAACAAAAAGAAAAACCATAATAAATGCCAATCTATTAACACATGAAACTATTTATTCCAGTTGCTTCTGAAATACAAAAATCAATCAAACCTTACTGAGCTAGAAAACTTTTGACAATCTGGTTTTAAGTACAGTTAAGTCCTGATCCATATGAAAACACATAGAATTTTAATACACAGTCATACTTCTGTGGCTTGGCATATAACAGAATTTCAAGATTTTGATACACACCCACAGGAATAAGTCATGTATTAGAAAATATGGACAGTGTAACAACTGAGTAGCAGCTTGCTAAGCAGACAGATGTGAGTTCTATTAGCATGGTCTTCAGTAGGTTGGACTGAGTATTGGACCTGGTTCACAATCCTTACAAATGAGAAGTCTTATGTATTCCAGTCCGTATCATCTGTGCTTTGGAGGAAGGAGGAAGGAAAATCTCATGCTGAAAACCTGTAAGACTATTCTGAAAATTAAGTCTCCTGTAATAAGTAATGCTTATTTTAACTCTTCACTGGTTGAGGATCTTGATCAGAAAGATACCTGACAAAATTTATCTATGCAAACAAGATAAATATATCTTTATTTTTACCATCTAAGTATTTTCATCTAACAAATCTACTTCTCAATGTCAACTGACACTTTATCTTAAACATGTTTCAAATTACATCAATTTGTTTTTAGTTGTTTGTTTTGATCCATATAAAAGAGTTACATGAGTAAGAACATTTCCAACATGAAAATTTCCAGAATCTAAAGAAATGTCTCTTCCAAATCATTAAAACAGATCGTTTTGTATGTAAGGTGCTGCGAATAAAATTATTCACAATGTACTACAAAGTTACAGTCCAAATGCTCCTATTAAAAAGTACAGGAGTTCTAGGCAAAACTTACCAAGGTCATCTTTAATTTATCAGTGACAGATGAATTATAGCTTTGTATCTTCTCTTTAACTTCTTCTTTGCTGAGACAAACATGAGGTTCTCTCTCCCTCTGAACATCCTTTAAAAACAAGAGAGAGCAGTTTTAAAAAATAAACCAAACCCAATTATTTTATAATTTTGGATATGAACATTCTTAGTCCAAATGGCAATCAGTTCACAGACAACTGTACAGCAGCAGAAAAAATTAACATATTAAGCAAATCAAACAGAATACTTGGACTGAAGGGAGATGGTTAAATCAACACAACCAAAAGACACTTGTGCCCTTTTCTCCCAGCTATTTTTATTCAAATATTAGCAACAGTATGCAAAACAACTCAGATCATTTTGTGGCTTGATTTGCTAATGTCAATGCCATACTGCTAAGAACACGGCTACAGTTTTCAAGAGACATTACCTGGAGAAAAAAAAAAAAGGTATTTCTGAACAAATGAAAGCAGGTATGAAAACAGCAGCACGTACTAACAAGTAGCACCAACAACCCCAGTATGTGGTAACAGCACAAGAGCATCTCTGAATTCCAGCACAGCAGAAGGTGCGTTACGCACAGGGTCACTGCCTACTACGTCAACCATCACAAGTAACTCTCCAGATACAAAATGTTACACCAATTTCATATTTTTTCCATGGGGAAAGCCCTATTTAGATTTTTCAACTGCTGCTTTTATGAGGTTGCTATGGATTTTACATGCAGCAATAAAAGAAATCCCTGAAACTGGATTTTTCCCAAACAAACATTTGTTCCCAATCAATATTCCTGCAGCAAACCAGTGTTATAAATACTCTCCAGTTTCTACCACTAGTACAAATGCCATATATAGTATGAAAGAGTTTCAGCTCTCAGCTTTAATGATTTAAGACTTCACTTAGAAAAGAAGCTTTGAAGAACCTTGACACCTTCACAGAACATCTGAACACATTCACTCTATGGACAAACCCCTGAGTCGTAGAGTTCCATCTGTCCTCACAAGCACCTCCCGGCACAGCCTACCCTAAGGAAGCACTTCCCTGACTTCAGTGGCCAGTCCTTTCTCACAGTCCATTGGACACCACTCAGCACACACCTTTGCAGATACTCCAGTTTGCCAACATGGCCTCAAAGACGAGCACATCTGCTGTGGCACTGGAAGCTTCCATTTGCTAGAAGGAATTTGCAAAACTTCTTCTGTCTCCTAATTTAAAACCAGCTACTTTTAGCTCTTTTGGGCTTAGTTTTGCTTTTCCTATATGCCATTTCACTAAATGACATGCTGGAGGAGACTTTTTCCCATAGCTATAATAAGAATTATGTGGTCTGAATAGAGAACTGCAAGGCAGAAACCTTGAATTCTGATCTGGGCTTAGATAGTGATTTCCTGCAAAACACAGAGAACACACCTTTATTTCACAGATAAGGAAACCGAGGCAAAAAAGGAACACCAGTGAAATACAACTCTCCTATTAGTTCCGTAAGCACAACTCCAAAACTGTGTAGCATCTTGCACAGCTGCCAGACCCCACCTAATATATTACAAATACCAGATTACTGAACATTTTCAGAATTCAAATCTCTATTCTCAGCAGAGAAATTATGCCTTTTTGCCCATTTTATTTTTCACCTCCCCTAAACTGCCATAATAAGGTCAGCCACAGCTTTATCTAAACTACACTTCATCTCCACAAAGGCTCTTACAGCTTTGGAATATTTTGTTTTGGGGGGCAAACAAAGCAGGCATAGACAGGGAAAAAAATGTGGATACTAAAGGGAGAGGACACGGTCTGCAGACTTCTAGTACCGGTCATCTATATGATGGATTTCAAGAACAGTTTTAATTTGCAATGTTCCCAGTCTGTGTAACTGCAGACAAATCCCTTCACACAGATACCAGCCGGGACTCACCTCTCACAGACAAGCTTGTTGTCAAGTTTATACCTCTCCAATCTGTTAATAGATACCAAACTTCCAATAATGAACACAGTTTTAATATTTTTTACTAATTTGTTTCTGATTGTTCAAGTAGGTGTCTACTCTGCTGGAGTCAAATGTCACCATGATTACTGAAGTCATCCACAATATCCATTATCAAAAAAAAAAACAAAAAAAAAAAAAACAAAAAAAAAAAAAAAAAAAAAGAAAAAAAAAAAAAAAAAAAAACAAAAAAACAAAAAACCAAAACAAACAAACAAAAACCCACAAAAAAACAAAACAAAAACCCAAACAACGACAAAACAAAGCCTGTGCCTCAACTAATTTAAACAGCATAAAAATTATGCAAACCTGTGAACTGAATACAAAGAAGGACCACAGGGATTAAAACCTAAATGAATAGACCCAAAATCATTCAAGAAAATTATTACACATAATAGGCAGAAACGCTGTTTACCTCAATCATCACTGTCATCCTAGTCCCCTATCTCTGACCATCAAGACCACGGACAGTGAACAATGAAGACTTGTGTCCCAGGAGAGGAAACAACTCAATGGCCACAGGAAACCTAAGCCTGAGATCTTCATGAATTGATCCAGAGATACCCTCCTGCTCCCACATAAAAGCTCTAAACACTTCAGTTGCTCACACATCAGATCACAACTTCAACCAGACAAACAAAAATTCCTCACTAGGCTAGACACCAGCACTTACAGAAAGTCACACTTGTCACACAGACTGAAAAGACAGTAAATCCCACATGACTGTTGTCAAGAGAAAGCTAACAAAGGTACACCTCACTGGGTTTATTATCAACAAGAAAGCCTCTCTGCCCACCATGATTCACTGGGTCAGCTGCTCTTAGTGATTATTATTAAGCAGAACACATAGATTTGAGGCACCTGTGTATTTTAATTTTCCTAATTATACTTAACATGCAAAGAGAAGCTGACAAGATGTTATACAGCTTTGCCTGGCCATGTCAAAAGTTAAAATACGCAAGTCGTCCTTCACCAGCATAGGTGGGTGGAAAAAGACTTGGCAAACTCATTTTCCATAGGAAATAACAGGTCCTTCACAACAGGACCCACTAAACAAAAAGGCATCCTCTGCTGACTTGCTTCTGACTAGCAGATTAAATTCCACTTTGTTCTCTCAGCAGGTAAATGTATTACTCATGAAGACCTTGAGCCATCCAATACAACAGCAGAGTAACAACAGTAATTAATTTATCTCTACATCCTTTACGATGTGCTTCTCACACCATGCCCTTGATATGGCCACCAAGTAGTTGAAGCCACACCTGCTCAGGGGCGACTACTGGGAAAGCTCTTACTCACTCCAAAGTCAGATGTTTTAAACAAAGGAGGCAGGGCATTTTGCAGGTGAGATTTGGCACAGCTTCTCAAAGCCAGTGCACTGCTGAGGCACGAGGAGAGTAAGATTCATCTCTAGTCTGATTCAGAGCAGCTGATTCATCTGCAGCTACCTACAAAATGCCCAGTGTGCATGCTGGGAACTGTGAAATGTCTTTCTTCAAAAGTTAGGCCTGGTGATGAGTTTCCTAACCACAGATTCTTGCACATGTCACAACAGCAGAGTGAAGTATAAGCACAACCAGGAGAGCAGTTCATGTTGTGTCTTCTTCTGTCAGCCAAGACCTAGACATTGCTGGGCTTAACAATGCCACTTCAGGGGTGCTAGTGTTCAAACAGTGAACTTTCTCTATAAAACAACGCACAAATATTTCAGTGTTAGTTTTGTAACAATAAAATATATAGAACTGAACCTAAGCTAAGTGAGACTCTTGCATCACTTAGACAAATAATATTCTCCGCAATGTCTGCCATGTTTCCCTTTCTCTATCAGGACCAAGCAAGTGTTTTCCCCATCAGAACTCCTGGTCTCCTTCCATTGCCTGATCCTCATGCAATCTGCTACTTCCTCAGCCCAGCACAAATACAAAAGATAAAAACTAATCTCAAGGAGACATCAGAATCCATACAGATGAGGTCTACAACACTAATTCTAGTACAAGCTAATAACTTTTAGAAAAATCATGCTGTCCTTCCCAGCACTTACAGTGTGTACCATTGGAAGCCATTTGCATTAAAGCCATTTCTCAGGTCAACCAAAGCAGCATTTCATTCTCAAATGAAATTCTTAAGCAACAGCTGACAGTAAGAGGGAAATAAGGCAAGTGCTTTCATTTTCCCAAGGGGAATAAATAGCTGGTCTTTCATTAGACCTCATGATGCAATGCCTCTTCACAGTTCTGCTTCCTCTCAACAAAAAGGGCAGAAATTTTTTTTTCCCTTTATCACCTCTACCCCCCCATGCTCATCCTATTTATTGTAGCACAGATGTTTAGAGAAGCAGCACTCTCTTTCAAACATTTATGCTCAGTGCAAAGCCCTAGCTGAGACTAGCTCAGCACGAACCCTCAAGAAACAACTAAAACTGCACAAATTACAATTAAAGTGAAGTGCAAATCAAGTTGTGGTCCCAAAAAAGAAGAAGAGTTGCATTACATTGGGGACTTAATGAAAGCCCAAGTCTCACAGTTGCTGCCAAGCTCTAGTCCTGCATGCAGCAAGAAAGTGCTAATAAACTCGACAGCCAGCAAACTGCTGTGGGGTGAGGCTGAGAAAAAGTTCCACAAACAAAGAGAACTCCAAAGCCATGAAGCTTGTTTCTTCAGGATCCTGGCCTTGAGTCACATGCATGGCTTCCCCAAACTGCTACTGCAGTCTATTTATAGAGGGATACAAGAAAGTCTCTTTCTTCTATACTCTCCTATTTTCACAAAACTTACTAGCCCCTCTTGAGGAACGGGGAACTCAAGCTCCTCTTAAAGACTCTTAATATTTCATCTTGAAAAACAAAGTAAAATGTAATGGACTAAAAATGAAACTTATTCCAGGAACATAAATAAAGTATTTCTATAGGAAATCTGAAGAACCAAAGACCTGTGGGAGCTCAAGCCAACTTTTAAGACATATCAGTCCCTATCTCCAGCTTTCATATTGCACATTAATCCCAAATACACAGTAGCCAAGATTCAGTTAGATGAATAAAGATGCCCTGACCTTGCCATAAATTGTGGCTGTGAAAAATTTGTGAAATAAAGCATTGAGGGTTTGCAAATGGGAAATGCAGCCTATTTTTTAAAAATCTACCTTTTTTAAAAAGTATTGTTTAGTCATAATAATTTCAGCTACTGCATCCTACTTACATCATGTTTGTATTAGAGAAAGGATTTAACTAACTGTGCTATCATACAACAAAGAAAGCCCAGCAGAGAATAC
Source organism: Formicarius rufipectus (assembly GCA_013399695.1). Lineage (NCBI taxonomy): Eukaryota > Metazoa > Chordata > Aves > Passeriformes > Formicariidae > Formicarius > Formicarius rufipectus. The sequence goes on along the minus strand of VXAU01003956.1, from coordinate 130,259 downwards.
AGGAAGGAAAACAGAGAAAAGGAATTCTGATGTCAGCTGTTGCTCCTTCTAAAAACAAGAACAGTCTCTTTTCTACAGCCAGCGAGCACTCCCACAGAAAAGAAAGAAATTGAAACCTTGCAATTAAAGTATTTTGAAACAAGCATCTTGCTTCTCCCTCATCCTAACTCTTCTAAGAGCACAGCAGCTTTGTCAGTGACAGCAATCTCTCCTTCCATCCGAGGGCAAGCCTGCACTCAGGACATGTGCTCTTCCTTCATCTGAAACCTTGAGACTCAGCAGGTAGGCTCACTGGTCACATTCATTCACAAAAAAACAGAGACACCAGCAGCCAGAAAGACATGGAGAAGATCAAACGGGGGCAGGGTAGCCAGGGAGAAGCATTAACATCCAAGCAGCTCCAAGCTTGGCACCTTATCATTTAGGTGCACCTTGAAACATTTGCTTTCTCCTGAATAAGGCTGCCCCCTGGCTCAGGGAAAGGTGAATCTTTCTGACAGGATGAATGTGGGCAGAATAATCTCTGCATCCTCTTGTAATACCTTTTGCTTTCTGCACGCAGTGAGATCCAATTCCCACAGTGGTAGGGCAAGGAAGCAGTCTCTTTTTCAGAAAAAACATTTTGCTTTTCTGAGCAGGTTTTGCTGATGTGAGTCTTAAACAATTATCCTGATAGTCAGAGAGTTCAAGAACAGCCTGCACCGCATTCTCCCGAGGGAGCAAGAACAGTGGCACCTTCCCAGGTCGGGTATATGGTGCATCCAGCCTGATATTCTGCCTTCGAGAGCAGCAAAAACAAAGGCTATTTCGAGTGAGCACGTGAGCCTTTTCTGCAGCCGAGCTGCTGGCATCCACAAGTGTTGTACCAGGAATTCAGAGGGCACCTCCCTTCCGAGTCTGTTTAGTGTCCATTTATGGGCCTGATGTCTATGCATGCACATAAACCCTCTTTGAACCCACCGACGCTGCCGGTCTCTACGCTTCCTGTGGCAGCAAGTTCCAGATATTCATGACTGGAGTGTGAAGAAGTACTGCTATCTGCTTTAAGCTGATCTTCTAGTAAGACAGAAGATAACTTCTATTAAACACAAGGAATGCTTCTTAATCCTAATATGGCAGGACCTAGTGAACCAGAGTTTCACAGTCACCTCATACATTACCTCTGTGATTTAGTAAACCAGGATCATACACACCTCCTTTTTTTCTTCATCAAAATGAAGAGCCTTGAACTCCTTAACTTTTACTAAGGCAGTTGCTCCTTCCTCTCAATCATTTTACAGAAGGGTGACTAACCACAGTAAGCCCTTCCTGGGACACAGGAACCAGAGCTGCATCTGAATTTGCAACATAGGTGCATCAAAGCTTAGGTGCTCTTTGTTTATACATCTGTATGCTACAGGTCTATTAAAAAAAAATAAATAAAATATTTACCTTTACGTGTGATGCAGTGTGGAAGGTCTCCCTTCCAAAGTTACTCCATAGTGGTTAAAGAAATTCCCCAGTTTACAATTCTATCATAACTTTACAAGGTACAGGCATTACAGGTAGTAAGTAAATACTTGCTACTTTCAGACTATTTTCAGTTTCTTCAAGTACCACCACACCACATGGCTTGGCATGCTAAATGAAAGCACTGAATGACAAAATAAAGCATTATGGCTCCTGTCTGACCCCTCTGATGTAAACACTCAAATGTTTACATGCTGAATATTTTTAAGAGTCAGAGAAACAAAACAAAAACTATAACTTCTCTTTATTCCTTTAAAAAATATTTTCCTTCAAAAAGAGACAATATAAACACAGCTCATATACAGGCATTGTGAAAGGAAGGCTAGAAAAAAAATGTATTTTTTAGTGACATAACATTACTGCTTAAGTTTCATGTAAATTTATCATGACTTCACCTCTGAAAACCCCTAGTTACAAACCCTGTCATACCCTACATGGCTGTAGTTTAACTACTGGCATGCAACCCAGTTTTAAAAAAAACAGTCATCTGTTTAAAGTAAAAACCAACTGTACAAATAATAGTAACTGAGGCTTGGAATTAGATTCTGTCCATGAAGACACAACGGATTTTACACATATCTGTACATTCCCCCTCCCTTTCATCTTATGACATATTTTTAAAGAAATTTATTACATGATTTAAATTACGTTTAACAGCTGTTTCAGTTTTGCAAACTTCAGTAAAACTAGATGTAAGAAACATCACAAACAGTAAATCTCCTGAAAGTGTGAGTTTTATCTGCTGGCTACCTCAGCACATAAGGGGTTTAATGAACTAAAATAGATTACCAGTCTCTGAACTGGACAACAAAATCAGGCTTTTAACAAACAGGAAACAAGCTTATACAAGGTACTGTATTGAAAACTAATTCGTATATCTTGAAGGTTAAGTACAGTCTGGAACCCAGGCTATTAATACAAGTAGCAATCAAACACTTAAGTGGTATTAGGGCTCTGGGTTATTACACCACAGCATTTGCATGTGACACTGGAATGCAAGAATCCAATATGCTCCATCCAACAGAAGGTTGAGAAGAGGTTGTTTGCAATAACAACTTTCCAGGTCTTCAAATGCAGCTACCTAATTTTACATTAAAATTGGTACTGAAAACCAACCAGCCACTCCCAGGGAAGCACAAACCCACACTAAGCCAAGGCATGCAGCCTTCTCCCTGTGCCTACTGCTGGCACCTTCCAGTTTGAGGCAAGCTCAGTCATGGGCCTTGTCTCAGCAGAAGCTGGGTGATGTGACAGCTTTTGCCAAGCATGTCAAACACCATTTCATCTTTAGAGCAACATTCCCTTCCTGGGCTTGGTTGGGTAGTTCAAAGATTGTGTCACCAAATTATTGTGCCACAAAACCTGCCTGTATCGAGAAAATGCAACAACTTCATAACCATAGGGCTGGTGTTAGACACAAATTGTGAGCTTGCACATGGTCACAGTCCCACCAAGTCATTTTTGTTTGGATTTGTTCCACTTGAATGAAAAAAAACCACAAATCTCAAAAAGGCACAGTAACAATTCTCATAAGGAAACACCAAGCAATGCATTTATTCTTCTGATATAGAGAAACGCTGAGAGTTTTCTTTTATTGTGGATACTGCAGTGGAAACAATGTTCAGAAAAATGTCCAGGCTTCTCAAGAAGATACTGGCCATGGGGATGATGAAGGGAGGAGTACTTTCCTTGAAGAACATACAGTTCTCCAAATTCAAAAAGTTACTGTCTCTATCAACCTGGCACTGATCTCACATCTGAAATTCTTCTGAAAGTAAACAGCCCTCCTCCATCACATGTGCATCTCAAACCCCCACAAAATTAAGGAAGTAGAACTACCTACTTCCCAAATGAAGTATGCATTTGAAATGCCCCGAAAGCCCATAACAATAACCTCGCGGGGGGATGGGACTGAGAGGATATTCAAAGTTGTAAGCAATCACTGATATCCTCAGTGATACACAATCTCTAAACCAAAGTAGCAGAAGTATGTTAAATATGATCACAATAAAACCACCACATACATTTACAGTCAACTTATGTAACTTGCTCCTTTACATATATACAAAACAAACAGAAGCTAAAAACTATCTCCATCTAAAACCCAATAAAGTTTACAGTGACTGCAACTCTACTTCAAGTTAGGTTTTCATTAAATAAGTCCATAAGAAATCTCTGTACCACACTATCTCTCTCATCACAGTTTTTAAGTTTCTACAGAGTTTTCACAGGAATATTAAAAAACCATTGTCTTCAAAGAGGTATCCAAATTAGGTATTTCACAAAGGGAAGACAAAAGCAGGCATGCCTGCAGTCTAGCCTGCATGAAGAATTTTCTTCTTTCACACTCCTTAAATTGCATCACCTGGCACAGTTCATTAGCAGTTAAAACTAATGACTGCACCCTTCTGTAACAGTCTTTATATTGGCATGCTTTATTCAAAAATCACACAGTATCCAAAAGGCTTTTCTAAAGCAGCACACTACAATCATTATCTTTACCTACTACTGTCTGATCAATCTGGCAAAAATTCAAGACAGAAAAGAGGAGAGGGGGCAAACTAGCACTGCCACCATGTACTAACCACAGTGTGAACTTACATCAACCTCAATGATGGGATATTACCTCTCTTTTGTATCCCCAGCCTTGAGAGGTCAAACCCCTAAAAATGAAAACCAGAGCCCCTCAGTCAATGACCTATCTCAAGGATGAAACAAACAGGAATTTTTCAGTTCTTTCCACACCTTCATTCAATCTGACTGGAGCTCCAGTCTGAACTTAGTAAAGCTTCAGAGCTCAGATCTCACTGCTGTTTCAGTAAGAAGGAAAATAAAAGGCTTGAACCAGTCTTGGACTCAAGTCTGCTGCAACTCCCAGGTTACCTTGCAGGTAACCTCTCACCTTGCAGATGATGAATGCAGTAGAGCATCCATGGCTTAGATGAGAAGAAACTGTCAAGGGCAGTGGGCTGCTGGACCTTAGCCATTCAGCCCCATGCCACCACCCACCAAAGTCCACATCCTAATGACCTCAAGATCACATTGGTAAGCTGGTACTTGATCATTAGATCTCTGCCTTGTGATGAAACGATCAATTCAGTAAGATTATGCCTTGAATAAACTCATCAGCATGGTAATGATAACCTGCTTCTGAGGCATTTTCATCTCATTTTTCTACCACTCATTTTTTACTACTCACACACATTTAACAGGTTACCAAGCACTTCAGTTGCAAACAGAATGGACTGCCAAAAGGGTAAGTGTTTTCAAAACTACATTCTCTAAAAAGATAGACAAAATGTACTATTACCGTAACAAAAACTGACAACTGCCATGAACTTGTGTCTCAATCCTTTTTGCAAAATAAGCTTGCTGCCCAGTTTCCCTATTAATTTGTTTTCCAGAATGCACACACTTATTTCTTACAAATTAATCCAGATCCCTTCCATACTGGGACAATTTAAAAGATTATGGCTTTTAGCCATATGCCTGCTTCTCTGACAGTTGCTACCACTGTCTGAGAAACCAGTGTCAGCTGTCACAGTCCAGTAACAGACCCACTACCAGGCTGCAGATAACTTCCAGGAGGCTCCTTTCTTAATTAGGACGAACAGGGTAATTTTGTCTTTTTACATGTGAAGAAGAACAGGATAAACAAATTGAAAACAGAAGAACCAGCAAAGATTTTATTTTTGTATAGCTAAAAAAAGGCCACAGATGTATAAACAAGCATTAACCAAGTCTGCTGCACAGGAGAACTACAGTGCAATAAACAGTTCGGAGCACAGGTCCCAGCTTACCCAAACACTGTGCTAGCCTGGTGCCATGTGTCAGCAGACAGTTTACACCATTAACATCTCCGGTGCTGATCTGAGCATGCTGCTCCCTCCTGTCAACTCAGGGCAGACAACTCCGTAGTACTGAATCACTTCAGAGTTACAGGACAATTGTTACACTCAGACATCATTTCATCAATAAGAGAGGGGTGATACCGGTGCAAATTAGATCAATGCTGACAGGACACAGTGGAGAGAGGAGAAGTGAGTAGGAGGTCACAAGCGGTAGGCATTCAAGGGAAGTGTGAACAGAAGACTTCAGAACAGGGTTAATGAATATCCCCACTGGAAAAGCTGGATAAACAAACCCTCTTTCTGAGGAAAGGTCAGAAGAACAGCAATTGGGCTGCACTGGAGAACAGGGCTTGCTTGCTTACAGCCTCATGCTATGGCCCAATTCCAAAAACAAGTTAGTTTGCCATCCTGGAGAATGGCCATCAGGAAACCAGAGAACAGGAAAAAAATTACATGCTTTGTTCTTAAGCAGCAAACGGGTGTTGACTTTACAACAAAAAGTTAAAAAGTTTTTCTTTTTTCCTTTCCAAACAGCTATTTCCCAGCTTTTATAGGCAGGATGTTACAGGCACAAGGAAGCACTACTGCTACTCCACCTTTCCTTAAGCCTAACTTCTGCTTCAGGAAATGTAATTATGAAGCTCATGAAGGTATGAGATCTGTTACAGCTGATAGGCATTTCAGGTGAAAGCAGAAGAGAGTCTTGTAGAATTTCTCATTAAAAAAGCTGTCTTGTTAATGTTAAAGAGAATAGGGATAATCAGTACCTACCACACCCTCTAAGAAAAGAGTCTCAGAACACAGGACACATTAAAAAGTAATGGGTCACGTTATGGGCAAGCATCAGTTAAACAATCAGAATAAGCAATAAAAAAAATCAGAAATTGCCTTTTAATAAAAGTACCTGAAATACTTTGTTAATATTTTCTGTACTTTAATGGAAAATAAGAACCCACAAATTTTGAGGATAAAATATAGCAAGCAACCTAATATCAACTCCATTTTGACAGGAGATCAAAATGAAAGTTCTTAAAAAACCCCAAACAAACCATCACTCAACTGGAAACACTGCATCTGTCTATACCTGTAAACTTAAACTTGTTAAGTTACTGAATTATACGACTATTTTATCTTATTAGAGCTTCATCAACCTTAGGAGCCATTCTTAGCTTACACATACATATGTGCACATTTTATATAGTCAATGGGAGTGTTTTTAAGAGCTGAAAAAGTTAAGAACATATCTGGAACTTCTGACACACACAAAAGTAATAGTCCTGTAAAGAGATCAGTCGGGTTCACATCCTCTCTTCCACTGAGCATATATAATTCAGGTCTGCTAACAAGACCTTTCTAACTGCAGACTTCCCACATAGGGAAGGCCTCAGCTTTACACACCTCTACCAAACATGTCATGAATTAAAGTCTCAGTTTCTTCTTCTGTTCCAAACCTGTACAGGCAATTTAGCCAGAACACTGAAATTGAGACAAATTTCTAACAGTAGCTCCTTTGTATAACATGACAGCAAAAGTTTTTCTGTAATGCCTGGTTGCACAGGGTGGGGAAGCAGTAGAGGAACAAACACTGATGTTTCTTATGCAGCATCTGGGCTAGTCAATACAATATTGCAACACAAGATAGAAGGAGCAGACCTGGAAACTGCAGACAACAGAACAGTGCATTCAGTTTTCTGGTTTTTAAAAGGCTTTAATTTAACATCCAAACAATCACTTCTTTCTCACATTATGAATATTAAAAGTTACAGTAGCATAGTAATGTGTCACATTTGCACATAAACTACAAGACATCCCTGAGTCTAAGAAAGTTTTCTCAAGATGGCAGAGCCTGGTTCTTGATTATTAGGACAATTCATCAGTAAGTCCTAGAGAAATCAGCAGAATTATTCATGCAGTCATTTATTAATTAGTAAATTTTAATGAAAATCAGTGTAGTTACTTACATTGACTAAGGTGACACACACCGATGCCCACATATGCACACATGCAGGAAAGATACATGTTTTCAAAAAAATAACACAGCAACATCAGAGTGGAAACACAGGGATCTAAAGAGAGCTTACTACATGCTTTTAATCCAATGGTTTTTATAATGCAAAGTGGGAGGAAGCCAGTCACAGCTCTTCAGGATTTCAGAAAAAGACCACAGAAAAATCTAAACAAGCAAACTACAAAGGATTCAAGTGACCCTAGGAAAAGATAATGCTGTGGGGTGTACAGTTTGAGGTGCCACCACACTTCCCAGTTTGCTTCAGTAAACTGCATTTTGTTTGCCAATTTCTCAATCTAGTAAATTTTACTAATTTACCTTATTTAAAAATTAACAAGACTCCTAAACACCTCAAAGGCTTAACCTGACTAGGAAATACCACATTTCCGGTGAGTCATAAGAGGCTTGGTCGTATCCTAAGGAAAGACACTGATCAAAAGTGCTCTCCCTTCTCTGTACTCCCAAGCAGTTTCACATGGCCACATAATTATACTAGAAATGAAGCACACCTGCTCCCGGGCACTCTCCCACACAGACACGTGGTGATTCAGGTCACACAGCCCACATGCAGGACAGCCAAGGAGCCTGCTCTGGGATGTGCCTTTCCAAAGCATCCTCTGCATCCAGCAGGAGGGCAGGTACTCTGCAGACCCTGCATCGTGTTCCACTCCTGACACCCAGAGTCCCAGCTCCATGCCCCAAACCACAAAGGATGAAACTGGGCAAGAAATACCTATTTATTCCAGCAGAATTAATTACACTGAGCTGACCTCCTTTCCCACTTGGCATATCTCGGGAGACCATCCTCCACCACTGTCTGTTTTTCCTGCCCACGCAGGACACCTGAGCCCAACCTGATTTCAAAGTGCTTTGAAGGGAATTCACGTGCACATAAACAGGCAGGTGCAGTGCAGCCAGAGGGTCATGCTCTTGTTTTAGCTAGTTCAGGTGCTGTCCATAAAATGGGTTAACAGAACAATTTTCACCTCAGAAGCAGATTCTTTTGTATGTTAATAACAGATGATAGGTAGAAAACTGTCTGCTTTAACTGGTGACACTCTCAGCCAGCAGAGAGAGGCTTCCCACAGGCAGGCACTGGAGCATGAGCCCTTTGGGGCACTTTGTCCATGAACTGGAGGAAAAGATGCTCCTGTGCATTAGGACTGCTCATAACCTGTACTCCTAATCCCTCTGGGACCTCTTTGTAAACTACTACTGGTTAAGGGAGCAATTTGCCAACACAACTGGAGATTCCTGGGAATATTTTGCAAATCAGCTGTAAACAGTAGGCTTAGAAAACCCTTTCTAAACATTACACAGAACAAGGAAACCTTATCCGTGCACTCAACCTCAGCATTCTTGTGTTTCAGTTTACACATATCTGTTTAACAGGACGTTTTGAAATACCAAGCTATCAGGAATGCTGGCAACAGAGTACTGATTTTTACGTTAACTTTTCTAACTTGCAGTCTTCGGTTCAGGAGTACTCCCACTGCAAGGGCTACCGCCGCCCTCCACCACGACAGCTGTTTGCAGAACGTGATTTCTGTCTGCGTCCAAACCCTCACTGGTATCTTGATCCAAGCTGTTTAAATGACTGCATAGTTCTGAAGTAAAAAAAAAAAGCACTGAACAAACACAGTATAACAAGATTAAAAACTAAGAATTAACATAAGAGGAACCAAAGGAGCACAGCAAAGCTCAATCAGATTTATAAATAACAAAACACGACTCTCCCCACATCCAGGCTAAGAAACTCCCAATATACAGCTTGCTTATTAGAATGAGAGACATAAAAATTCTGCCAAGGGACATCTGGCCCCTTAAGAGGCCTCTCATTGACTGTCTCTGCAGCTGGATAATGAGAAAAGTCAGTATTTTTCACTTCAGCTCTCAAACCAGGAATGAAGAGTTCAGATTTTTCCATGAATATATATGCAGTTTTAAGATGAAGTTTAATCTAAGAGTCTCTAATTGTGTGCGCCCCTTGGAAGTGAAGTGCTGAGCAAGTGCAGGCTATAAGCTTTCCTATGAACTGAGCACAACTAAGTAGTGGGTCAAAGTACATTTAATTGGAAATAAGGCTAGAGAAAGGTTCTTTGAATGCTCTCAGAAGACAAATACAGCACACATCCCAGTGTCAAATTTGCAATAATAATTTGCAAACTTAAAAAGCACACAAACTATTACTTCTATGGCACACAAGGATGTATTGACTGAAACTGCAGCAGATAGGAACAGCTAATCTTTTAGTTCATCACAACTGCAGCAAATGTTAAGAAAAGCTGGACCAAGGTTCACAATATTATTTAATCAAGAAGACATTTATTCCCCTCCCAAAACTTCAGCCAGAACTGCTCCATTGCAGCAGAGGGAGAAGCTGCAGGGAAACTGGGTTCATCCACAACAGAAATTCATCTGAGTGTCCCTGAAGCAGCTGTGACTGCAAAGGGAATGTTGCGGAGTTCAGGAGGATGACAGGGAACCAGCGGGGAAAGCCAGCACAAGCAAAGCAAGTTGGGAGCATATGCTGAAGGAGTTGCTTAATTCAGGGACCACCTACTCTTTCCATAAATTCATCCACCCTTTCGAGCAGCATCCTTACACTTTTTCTCATCAACAATTAAACAGAATCATAGAATAACCTAATTTATTTATGGTTTACCATCAGTATATTATTCTCCACACTTCTGTAGCACCATTTTCCTCACACACTTGCAAACATGAGCATTTTTAGGTGTTCTATGACAATATTTTCATCATGCAACTGTAACTGTGATGCTGGGTCTGCAAGATCCCTTGTTGCAGAAATGGGAAGCTGCTCAGCAAAGGAGACAGGAACAACAGGAGGAACCTCTCGACTGAATTTGGCTTAGCAGGAACAGATTCCACCCCCGCCCTGAAAAGGAGTTTAAAGCACGAAAATATCCACAGATGATTGCTAACGGCAGGTTCTCTCCTTTTAGGGGAGCTGACTTGAGACCTGATAGTAATTAGGATTTGCTGATTCAGGAACATTCACATCCTCAAGCAAAGCAAGCACACGCAGGACCTGCCCATTCCCTGTAACATGAGGTATGTGCAGAAGACTGTCCCAGCTGTAGATCAACCAGATCAGAAGCAGAAGACAATTCTTACTACATGGAGGAGGAAGCAAAGAGGGCGACAGAATGGGATGCAACACACTGATCTGGTCAAAACACTTTGACAGTTTAATTCTCATGCCAGGTGATGCAGCAGGACAGGAGGAGCCAATTCCACCAGAAAAACACAAGAGCCGTATTTGAGAAAAGCTAGCACAACGAACATGTCTGCAACCTATCTATCACGTGGCAAGAGGAGACAGGGCTGTGAGCTGAATTCCTCTCAGCTGTGCTGCCAACACTGTCAGTGAGATGTCTGCATTCACACACCTGCATACAGGTGTTTTAGACCAGAGCTGAATCCTACCCCAAATGCACCAGCAAAAGGCAGACTCAGATACAAAGAAAGAGTGGTTTGTCAGTGGAATCTGTGGTATTCCATGTCACAGGACTCTAGGGATGCCACAAGTTTATATGGGTGGAAAACCAACTAGGTAACTCACAGGAGAAAACAACCTAGCCTGCAAATCAAAGAGCCTACAAGAGTGTTCTGGCAAGACACCACTGCATGCTTGCACCCTTCTCTGCTCTTTGCCTGGCACATACCATTAGCAACTGCCGGATGGGACACTGGTCTAGACAGATCTTGCTTTTGACTTCACACAGGTATCCACACATTTCCTATGTTTCAGCACCATATGGAACGAGAATATCTCCACTGCACAAGAGAGAAACAGTGGGTCCCAAACCAAGACCAGGCTAACCAAGGTGACTGCCAGATGAGAGCTGCACAGAGCCTGAGGTGAAACAGCTCACCCAGCTGCAATCACCCAATTCAAACCCAACACAAATCAGGCTTAAAGCCAGAAACGTGAGTTGTGGTGCACCAGTAAAAGGGAAGAAGTTGTTGTCAACATGTTATTATTGGAAAGTGCCTTCACAAACATTTGTAAAGTATCAGAGGAAAAAAAAAAATCCATGCTGAATTGATTAATTCTTCTTTTAAAGAAAGCTTTGAGTACCGTGCAGGAAATTCACGGCCTTATGCCACATATTCCAGAATAAGGAGAAGGGGAAAGACTGATCAAGATTAGCACCATATATTCAGTGTGGTGGATAAGGCAAAGAGTCTGTGGGAGTGATGCTGGCAAGCAATAATGTAATTAAAAGCTCTAACCTAACCCAGAGAGACAAGGAAGAATAATAATGATAGCTTTTCCAAACTAGAGACAATTTGACTTAGCTATCAAGTGTTTTTAAAAGTAAACACACACACACTCTTTAAAGGGGTCATTTATAAAAGAACTACTTTATTACCTAAAAAGCATATCCCAGAATCGGAGTACTATAGAGCCAGGATTCATTAAGTATCCATAAAAACACTTAAGGACTTTTAGTCACTAATGCTCTCCTCTGTTCCATCTCAGCACCATGTTAGTGAATTGTCCAGCCATCTTTCTCTCCTGTTCAAACTGCATGAACAGTTTAGTAGTGTAAGTCTGGAATCTAAAATCAATGTTAAAGTACCAAAAACATTCTCAGTTTATTTCAGAGCTCCCTTTGAAGCCCACAGAGAAAGGAATAATACAAGTTTTTTCCTGCCAGGTTTGGAGAAAGTGCAGTCAACCCACCACACGTACAGAAGATATTAAAGAGAGTAGCTGTTCCAAGGCCTCTGTTGGTGGGGGAAGGGGAGGGGAATCTCCCAAAGCAACTTCCACTCTCCCGAAGAAGTCCTGATATTTGGAATGCCAGTCTAAGCTTTAGAGAAGCCAGATCTTGTTTCAACCCACTAGACAGATATCAAATTGTTACAGCTGGCTTTCATTTTGACAGGTCAAGAGAGAGCTGCAAATCCAACACACTTAAGGCACATGAGAACTAATCTATCTGGCCAGAGTAAAATGAAATGGCAAGAATTACCCTCTCTGTTTACAGCCTTCAAGGACAGAGACTCATATTTCATAACATCTGCTTTTCAATTGCAGCAAGCATTAATAGCCTCCTATAAGGGACAAAAAAAATATTAAAAAAAGGCACAGTTTCTACCTGAATACAGGCAGAGAAAGAAATAAGGAGAAACATGTGAAGTAGTGCCCATAATATATATATGACTTATCTAAGCAGTGATACCAATTACAGAGCGATCTAAAAGAAAAATCAGTTGAACTACCATTCATCTTGCTGCAAAGGATATTAAATAAAAATAAAAGCAAATAAAACCCCAACAACAAAAAACCCACTTAAAAAGATAAAGTATGAGCAGATAGGGTATCTAGTCAAGATTTCAAGACCACATTAAGATTTCATGAGGTAACTGGATACTGCACGAAAGCCAACATAACACGATGCTCTCCCTGGGCAAATGGAAAGTTATCAGCTGGAAACTAACAGGGCAGTTTCTGTGTTCCTCAATATTGGGGGGACCAAACCTGGAGTGCCAGGCAACCCTCAGCCAGTTCAACATACATTGTATATATTAAAAACACATAGAAACACCATAAAACCCCACTTGCACACTTCTGAGTAATTCCAGGTGGTACAGGTAAGAGGCATCACAGAAAAAGGAAACCAAAGATCCTACAAGTTTTAACCCTGAAGCTGCTAAACAAAACCCAAAGTCAACCTTCCCCTGTTCATTTTCACACCTTTTCGAGAAACTTGCATTGATAAGGAAACTAGCAGGGAGAGCTGTTTGAATAAAAACCCACCTCAAAGAATCCCACCACCATCTGTTGCCATTTATAGCAAGGGTGTATTTTAAACCACACAATCCCCTGAGGCATGCTGCTCCTCACACTGACCCCTCTTGGACGATTTAGAGAATTCTGCCCTGAGTGGCACCAACACAGCTACATCCAGGGAGTTCGAAGACAAAAAAAAAGTATCTTTCATTTTATCTGAAATCAGTGAGTTCCTCTCAACACTTTGTAAATTCTGCTACTGCCTTGATTTTACAACTTTCCGTCAGAAAACCCTTGGGCTGAGGCATGTGTGGAGAGATAACGGAACGTTAACTTTTCCTGAAGTAAAGAGCAGGCTACACAGAAGGATAGCACTGCTCCAAGCAGCTGCCAGCAGATGAGAAGGGCAATGTATACTACCAGGGTAAATTTAAAAGCCACTCCAGCGTTGGCAGCTCCAAAAAGACAGGGAGGAGGAATTTGTAACACCCCTCCACTGCCACAGCAGGAAGGGAGTGGCAGTCACTCTGACAGCGTCTCTGGAGGAGCGGCTTCTCCTGTCACATTTTGTCCTTACCTGCAGACATCTGAAGGAGTTCTCAGAGCCACCCACAGAGCAACTGGCTCTGTGCCCACCTCCTCAGAGCAGGTCTGGGGAAGCCCAACTGCAGGTGTCTCAACCTATGATGTGGCTGCACTGACACAGGGAGTGAAGGCTCCTGCAAATATATGTGGTTGGATAAACGCAGTGGCCTCCTACACAGAGCTTCTGAAAGGCACAGGCTTCAGGAATGTAAATTAGCTGGTTTTCCCAAGCTAGAGTGGGTTAGGAAGAAAGTACAGATGATCATCTGACCTATCCCACAGGGATTAAAACAGAAACATTGGCATTTGGGTAAAGAATATTCAGGGCTGCAAGTACCTGGCTGGAGAGCAGGTAAAGAGCTGTATTGCCTGACAAGGAAGAGAAGTGGTTCTAGGAGGCACCAGAGATCAAAGGAACAGTAAGTAGTAGAGCACAGAGAAGATTATAGGGTCCAGCTGCAGACACCCACTCAACCTGGGCTGAGTCAGTACAACAGCTTGGAAAAGACCGGGGAGCGCTCAAGCCATGCTGGAAAAGGGAGTCCTACTGCACCCAAGAGATACATCAGCAGAAATAACCACAGGGAACCAAAAAAAACCCCCAAAAACCCACATCAACAAAACACCACAGTTATGGCAGGGTTAGGGAAGAGGAATTAAGAGCACATACAAAGATATGAACCACTGCTGCAAATGGAAGGCAAACACAGTCACTGTTCCTAGACCATAAGCACTTGGTAGCACCATAAATGCCACAGCATCAGGGTGCTCTTTGGGCATGGCAATGGTTCACCATGACAAAAAACTGTCTTCTAGCAAAGTCACATCACCACCACAGCTCCCAAGCCCAATGAGGAAAGACTTTGGAGAAGCAAATGGGAAGCCATTTACATTGAATCCCAGTATAAATGCTCAGGACATACTGATACTCCTCAATTCAGACTAAGCATTTGCTTTAGAATGCCAGGAAACAGAGTGCTACAGTTCTGATTTCTAGCTCTCCAGAAGTCAACACCATAGCCAGGAAGACTCAGGCTTGGTTTACTGCTTACCCTACATCTCATTTAGCACTGATGCAGCAGCTGCTGTCTTCTTGCCTTTCCCGGGTCCACTCTCAGAGGGTACAGAAGGTGGTAAGCAGCCAGACCTGCAAAAACATCAATTCCTCCTTTCTTTAAAGATGCTATTAGCATTGCATAAGAAGAAAGGAACTGGAGATAACGAGCTCACTGCAACTAGTCAGCAGACTGGTAAGTTTAGTAGTATGGCTTGCTTGGTGACACGAGAGAGTAAGAAAAACTGTGGAGGGAGTACAGTTTGGTGATAATCTAGGGGTACAAAAAAGAAGACCAATGTTGGCTGCTGCTAATAATGATGGAAGTGAGTCTCACCTCACTTTGAAAGCTGAGGAAAAAGGAAGCAACACTTCACTTTTCAATAGTTAAAAAAAGCTGAAGAGATCTAAAACGCATTTTAAAAAGGAAAAACAATTCGTTTCCTATAGAGGTGAACTTTATTCACCAAATGACTTCAAATATCTGGAGACAGCCAACACTGGACCTACTGCATGTCTCAGAGGAAGCTGCTGGGTGTCACTGACTAGCTTCAAATTAAAGCTTAACTCAAAAAGCAAGGCTCCTCCTAGTGAGACATGTAGAGCAAGCTTCTAAGCAAGCACTGCTGTCAAGCCTTTGTTTTGTTTTGTACAAGTACCTGTCACAACAGCTAAGCCATTTTAGGAAGTGTTCAAAAAAGACTAAGCTAAACATAGTGCTAAAATTGAGGCTTATAGACCTCAAATCTTTTTCCAAATTACCCTTCATTTCAGTATCACATTCAACAGGTCAAAATATGGAAAGGCTTTTCAAACGTCAAGAGTTTGAAGTTTGATTTTCATAGGTGTCGAGTGCTTGCAGCTGTCATCAGCTTTTCTGAAAGTGTAGGACAAGGACCCATCAACTGCTCTGAAGAAAGAAAAATCCTTTAATCCTTTCCACAGAAATCAAACCAGTAACAAAACTTATTTGCACAGTAATGTTTAAAAGGACTATGAATTTAAAAGTGAGTGCTTAACCTTGTCTTTACATTTAATACCACAATATGCCTGCAATATGCAGATACTCAGTATTTTTACAAATGACTTCTGATTAGTGCAATTACCTGCCTGATGCATATTTTTAAGTACTAAGCAATAACATGTTAGATTTAACAAAAACAGGGTTTCTTTCTGATTAGCTTCCATTAGCAGTGGCAAAAGTGAAATATATAGGAAAAGAGTATGTGGTAGTTTTGCCTCAATTTTCTGTGCTTTACACTAAAAAGATACATTTCCTGCCAGTTTAATTAAAGCTGAAGGAAGATTCCACTAACCAAGAGAAAAGATGGGAGAGCACAACTTTACAAGAGTTGTTTATGAGACAACAAATGCTTTGAAGAACCTATTAGGTATGTACTATAGTATTAATTCAGGCTAGAAGTGGGAGGTACTTCTGGAAAAGAGATGCTGTTCATTAGATCTCTCCAGAAGATAGACAACATCTTCAGACTTGAACTCTATGCATGCAATTTAAGATTTCCTAAGAGCAAGTAATTCCAAATTGAAGCTACCATGTATTTTCTTAATGCTCAAGACTTAAAAGCAGTAGGTGATACTACATGGTGTAGGGTGTAACTTTAAACCACCACCATTAAAGAGAAGGATTTATTAAAAAAACCAACACTGACTAGTCAGTCTTCTACTCTGGGGAGTTGGGAGGACAATGAGACGCAAAGCACAAGCAGTGAACAGCATGGTATTAAAAACCCACACTCAAGCTTGTCTCTGTATTCTGATACTGCCGGTATGGACCTACTGTGTGGGAGCTCTGCTGAACCTCAATTAGTTTCTCCTCAAACACCAAGACATCCCTGCAACACACGTCACTGCAAAGAGCTGCAGTGCAGGATATACTCTATGCATTGCAAAACACTCCACACCCCAATCAGCCTTCTCACATCCCAGGCATCTTGACAGGCAAGGTTAAAGCTCCAAACACAGATTTATTCTCTTCTGCTGGCACACATACTCAAATGGCCCCGACTGCCTGCTTTTATCCTAGATGAGTAATTGTACTGGAGTTCCCTGGGCTCATATGCTACAGCCCCACCAAAGGCTGTATCAGCTTAAGCCAGAGGTGGATGGAACCAACTTTACACTAGGCAACACAACCAGCAATTTACGTCATACCATACTCCCAATGACTTATTTGCTCTAGAGAGCAAATAATACAGCATTATCACCCAGACTTGGTCAAACATGAGTGTTAGGTTTTCCCAGATGTGACACAATCTGCCAACTTGCTGCTCTCAAGGACAAATGGGGTACTTCACTCCCCTTCTCTGTAACTGTGAGGTCTCACCTCCTCCCTGGCTCTCAGCATTTATTCAAACCCTTGGTGAGGGAAACACCTCACTAACCCGTCAGGAAACTAACTCTAGAAGAAAAGCTAAGCCAATAAAACAAGGTGCAAGAAGTACAGGAGGCAGCACAGGGACAGTGTCTAAGAAATTTTTTCAGCATCTTCAAGCTGCTCCACTCAGCCAACAACTTGCTGACCTACTCACACTGTGTGTACCAAATGCCCTGTAACAAAGTTCCTGGGGTTGGGTCGGTTGTTTCTTAAAGGCAAGAAATTTAAGGCATTTCCACACAAAACCGGAGACAACATGCCCTAGTCTTTGCTGGAATCCTTTACACTGCTCTGTGAAGAGTTTTCTCCACCTGCTCCCCCAGAGAAGAGTTCAATATGCTATCTGAGCAAATTAGTAAGGCAAAAACTCAGTATGTACAACATTAAATCTAAGGATGTGGACCCATCAGATCCACAAAAAAATCCAGACTTCAGACATATTAACATGGGTTTTGAAAGATTTGTTCACCGCCACTGAAGCTATTTGAAAAAGTGCATCAAATTCACCATATACGCATATTTTTTTCTTATTTTTATCTATTCTTAACTTCAGAAAGATTAAAGGCCTTGAAGAGCAGTTCCAGTAGCAATGTACAACAGTCACCAGAACTGCAGCTGCTTGTCTTATCAATAGGAGACAGCCCAAGAGTCCAAAATAATAATGGAACACTGCTTCAACCACACAAGCCCCTGTGCATGGACACTCCTCAACCAGACTTGCAAACTCAAAACCACAGAAGAACTTGTAATACTGAAGTCATTAAGCACACCCAAACGGGTAACAGACAGCCTTAGAGATTCACTGTGTGAATTCAAACAAACTCCTAAACCTTAAGTGACTTTTTTTTTTTTATCACTGAGAGCCAATGGACAACCTCACCAGTCTTCTCTGCACCAGAGCAGTCACACCTGTGTGGTTTTGCCCTGTCTAGACTGTAATACTTCTTCACTCAGATGATACATTACCTCTGCATCCAGAAAGAACTGTCAGCTCTCCAGCAAGGGACAGCTTTGAGGTTTATTAGATAAAGCACCATTGAGATTTTGACTTAGGACCTGCAGTGATGAGAATTAGTATGGGAAAATGCTACTTGAAGTGATGCAAATCACTATGTACCCTTTATGATACTACAGGGTAACTAAGTTTTATGCATTCCAAAACTTTCACACAGTCATTTAAAAATATTT
This sequence comes from Formicarius rufipectus, assembly GCA_013399695.1. Lineage (NCBI taxonomy): Eukaryota > Metazoa > Chordata > Aves > Passeriformes > Formicariidae > Formicarius > Formicarius rufipectus. The sequence continues at coordinate 111,902 of VXAU01003956.1, read as the reverse complement.
AAGATTAATTTAAATGCAAATCTCACATGCCCAGTAGTTGACTAATAACATTAAAAACAACTGCTACTGGAAAGAAATAATGGGAAAGGTTTACCCAGAAAATATTTTAAAATTACAGAACTGAAAATGTCACAGTCCTTCTACATTCACAAGTGTTTATTAATATTTCAAATAAGACTATGTTTAAAAGTTTTCTACTGTGCTTCATGATTTGCTTATAAATCACTATCTTATAATTCACCCTGCAGAACCATCTTTTTCTTAAAGTATCAAAGACGTGTTATGCAGTTGCTGAGGTGTGACAATGAAGCAACACACTCTCAATAGGAAAGGAAGCACGTCTATAAAAGCCAGCCATGCAGAAGATTCTGAAATTTAGCCAGACGAAAAACTTGAATATTCTGGTATTTTATTCAAAACCACATTCCTGCTTTAAGGTATTTTTATTGAAACTACAAATAATCCAGTTTTCTTCAACAGCCTCTCAGTTTACTAACAACATCCCAAAGTACATCTGAGAGCAAGGTAAGACTAAGGTGCTTCCTATCAACTTGCTGCTAAGGACAGTCATTTGCACGATCCTGCTATAATCAGCTGCTTACAGCAACAAAGAATTCAAAAGGAATACCGTTTTCCAAAGATGGAAGTGATAAAAGCAATAAAAAACGATAAGCAAACAACATGCTCTGCTCTGACAAGTAACGTGTATCACATAGGACTAAATCCTATGTCACTCATGACCTGCAAAAAGATGACTTTTTTCCCTTTCAAAATACAAAAGATTGCATCAAATGAAAGGACATTTTGCTTATAAACCAAAGTTCTCAACCTTGTTCCTCTTACATCAACTGCTGGGGGGGGGAACCAACCAACCATCAACAAACAAACAAACAAAAAATATATATAAAAAAAGGAAAAAAAAACCACAAAAACAACCAAGGGGAAAAAAAACAAAAACACAAAACCAACAAACAAACAAAAAAAAAAAAAACCACAAAAAAAAAAAAAACACACAAAAAAAACCCCCCACAAACAAACAACCTTATTCAGGTCAGAGAATTGCAAAGACCAAGACATGCCATTGCCTTTGCTTTATTCTAAAAAAAAAAACCCCACATGATGAAGTCATATTTGATTGCTTTTCCTAATAAAATATTTTCCAGAGTTTGCTTCATCTGGAGGGAACTAGACTGTTGAAGAGCCTTTTGATCTCTGCCATACACAGCAAAATGGACCTATAAACAGATTTTTCAAAAAGAGTATCATGGGTTGTTTAAAGTACCAATGGCAGATTAAGCTGTTCACTAAAGAACATTGCTTTCGAAAATCATTCCTTAATCCCATTCATCATTTGAAATTATCTACAATACCCTGCAAAAGGTGAGTCACGGGATGAAGTATGTAGTGATTTTCAAGTAGCAAAGGGAAGCCAAAGCTTGGGATGGAAAGCCAGACACCTGCTTTAAAAGAAAGCCAAATCTTTTGAGGTTTATAAATTAAAGACGCATGTGTACATTTTTATTCATGTCTTGTGATAGAAATGGTTAGGGGAAAGCAGGCACTCATAATCCTGCCAGAATCCTGAACAGGCCTGCTGCTGAGGACTACTAGCCCAAGAGTTTCACAGCTAAAAAAGCCCCTTGAAGGAAGTCCTGCAGCACTTCATCCCAGAAGAGATTCCAAACTGGGAGATGGGAAGCTTGAGTATCTGCCACTCCAAATGGAAAGAGGGTATGGGGTAACCTCTGTACTGCAATAAATACACAAGTCCAGGGAAAAAGTAATGCCTAGTCTCCTTTTCTGGGAACATTCACAGCTCTCCACTGTTTTGAGACAAAAGCAGAGTGCCTTCTCTAACTAGGCAGCACCTGGACCATCAAGGGCAAGAACTATGCCAAGCAATTGTGTAAAAGAGTAAACATGCTGACTCTTTTCCAGATAAATACACAGAACTGACAACATCACAGTACATCACGGTCAGCAGCTGTGGAGACAGCCCATTTCCCTTCCCTACACCAAACATTCACAGGGTGCCACCAATGCCAAAGGGAAAGCCAGGGCGGACATGTGGAACAATGTTCCTGCTACGCTCCCTGACACAGAGTCCAGGCCAAACTCAGTCTTATTCACCCAACTTTTCAAAACTTCCAGGTCATCCTTTGTTCTAAAAAAGCAAAGCTGTTCTCAAAACATTTTCTGACTCAAATGACCAAAGGTCAGGGACAACATCAGTTCCACTGAAAATTCTGCCAGTAGCCTGTGAAAAGGCAACAAGAAACTCCTGAGTAGTTTGCATGCAAAGGAACTAATGAAGCCTGTTTTGCCACCATCTTTCATACAATCTACTTGTACACTAAACTGCATGAGCCTTTCACATGGATGCCTCCAAAGAGGCAAGCTGAGATTGAAGTTCTTCTCCCTTGTATAAGCTATACAGCTTCTCTTTTGAGCAGTTACCCTGATGCCTCAAACTGAATCTGCTCCTACTGCTGCTCTTCTTTTGGCTGGAGCACCAGCAGGATTTCTCTGCAGAGCCTGCTTACAGCTTAGCTCAATATCTGTAGAAACTTCAATACCTGTGTGTTTCTAGCCCTTTGTGAGATCTAGTCAACATGTTACCTAGGCATAGGAGAGGGAATGTAAAGATTGCATTAAGTGCCATTTCTGCAGGAAACAGAGAGAAAAATGGGCAGCCAGGACAGTTTCAAAATCCTACTACAAGCAGCAAGTCAGTGAAAGTTCTCTATTAAGTTACAGCCCCTCCACACCAACAACTGATTTTGAAACAGCTACACAAATTGAGAGACAGCACAAACCCACCTGTCTTTTTGCCACCCACGCTTCTACTTGTGCCATGTACAAAGCACTTTCAGCCCCCCTAGGCACCAGTCGAGGGCTCTGCACGGACACTGCACATCTGTTACACCAACACGACCCTCTCACACCAACGAAAAGCGACTTCAGGAGTTTCAGCAGTTTACAGCTGCTACTCTTGTAGCAGCTTCTTGCAAGAGGCTACTGTTACATAAGTAATGTGGATGCAAAAGCACAAAGAAAAAATTCTTCATTCACTTATGTAAATTGTGCAACTATTGAAATCAAAACAGAAGACAACTTTTTTAGCCTCAAGAACTAAATTTTCCTCAAGAGATGAATATAAGATGACAGGTCACCTTGAAAACAAGCCATAAGAATAACACAGGACATTGTCAAACTAAGAGAAAAAAAAAGAGACACCATCAAGGTTCAAGGCAAAAGAACAAACCAACTGAAGAACAAGACCTCCTTGAAAGGAGTTTTAAATGCACAGCCTTTGTGGGTGGGAGGAGAATTTGAAATGGGACACAGAGCTATAATTGCATGGGCATTTGCTAAGTAGGTCTGCACTTACTAAGTAGGTCTGTGTACTCTGTTGTGCAAAGGAATAAAAAAAAAATAAATCAGAGATAAGAACTTGAGCCTGCATAGGGCTTGGAAACCTTCCCAGAATTCAGGTCATATGCAAAGACTCTCAAAAGCAATGAAGGGGGCCAGAGCAAACACTTCCACACAACTGGTCTGTGTTTGCCTGTCTAGCCAAAAATTAAATGATGCACTTTTTTCTTTTTACTGGCAAACATGCAATACGAAAGTGCAATTAGTGGACAGCAGTTTTACAAGTTTCAGTCCCTCATCCACTTTCACCCAGTATCACTGTATGTCAATTCCCAAATCTTAAATACTGTTATACTTGGTATATACTTCAATTATCTGTTGTGTTAACTCAGGAGGAAAAAAAAACAAAACAAGTATTTCTACATTTACTACCAAACAAGTTCTCTGGAGAACCGCCGAAGCATCCTGAAACCTGGTGGAGAAAGTCAGTTTGGTTTCCAACAGTCACACTCTGAAAAAAGGAGTTAAAATTCACTATCAAAGTACATCTAAACTCTAAATTATATCCACTTCATTCTGAAAAGGAAGTTGATGGACCAGTATTAAGTTCTGGCTACTGTACTTCAGCATGGACAAGTGTTTTAACCACCAGTCCACTACCAGGAACCATCCTCAATCTTCAAGCAGCAAAAAGGAGGGACTTACAGTTAATTACTACCCAACATAGCAATGCTTACAAACAGGCTTGCTTAACAGATGTCTGGTAAGTAGTATTAATAAAACTCATCAAAAAGGCATTTGCATGCAAGGTATTGTTTTGTGGCCTCTTCAGGCATCACAACCATGAAGGAAGAGGTTTGAAAGAACACACAAAAGTTAAGTTGATAGTATCAGGATAAAGCCAGTCCAGCCAGTCCTGACACAGAACAAAACAAGCAATGGTAGAAAAGATGACACAAAAAAACCCCAAACTCCACCCCTTTCCTCATATATAAGCTGCTCTCTTAAGCATCACTGTTTGTATAGCACAAACTCAGCACTTCTCCCAGACCAGGTCATTTCATCTTCAAAGCTTCCACCAACTCAACACCTGCAGCACTGCTGTTAACATACACCACCACCTCCACCTGGTCACCAGCCCCACTGAGGTTACCCACAGTACCCAGTGCCCGTGCAAACCTCTGCTCCAGCTCCCAGCAGGACTTCCCTGAGCCATCCTTCTTGCTGTTCAGCTCTGTGGACTCCTCTTGCTTAGGAGAAGGGGCCCAGCACACTGGCCTTATCCAGCTTCCCACACTGCTAACCAGAATGCACTGAACACTCAAACTACAGGACTCACAATCTCCTCCCAATGCCAGCACCCCTCACTTGTAGAGAGAGTGACCCAGGGCTCATTCCTTCTTTCCAGGAAGCTTTGTCATGTAGATGCCTCAATCCCCACCCAGATCAAGGGCTGGAGAGCAGAGTGGTCTGTTCCCCAAGGCTATGGCAGGAATCCCCTATCCCAACCTCTCCCTCTCAAAGCCAGCACACTGCACCAGCATGGAGGAAGAGCCTGTTGGGAGTGAAGACACAGCCACAGACAGACAGATGGGTTGGAACACTCAAGGGGGTTCTTCTATCTGCTCCCATCAGCCCTTTGTTCAAGGTAGATGCTCTAATTCTTCCCGTAAGGTGCTACACGGAGAGAAGCTTTTAGCCAGGGACGAAGGAAGAGAAAGGCCATGCAATGTCCCCTGCTGTCCTCGCCCTGACTAGGACACACCATGTCCCCACAGGGCTACACACACATGCTCTTCCAGTCTGACGGCCACAGAATGGGCACTGCTCCGTTCTTCAACTCTCATTAAAATACAAGGGACTTTACAATTAACTCCTAAAAATTATTACTAATTGGAAGAACTAAAATTCATTGCACATAGATCTAAGTATTCACACAGATTTCTCAGCATGCCACTGCATTGAATTCACCTAAGGGTTGAGTTCAGAAACTATTACAAAATGAGACTGTCTTCAAACTGCCAAATGCTTTTGGGTCCTGGCAATGTCAGTCATGTTCTAGTCCATCTGCTTCTGCTGGTAGCCATTCATACTTGTTCCTTGTTTGTTTTAACAAAATACCTGAAGCAGATTCACACATTTGTAAGAGAAAGATCTAAGACAAAAAAGGGAGGGAATGTATCTCAGAATTAAATCAACCAAGGTAAAAAACTAGATCTAATCTGCCATATAATGATGTGTGTTTTTATGTATTTTTTTAAACTTTGTGGTTTTCTTACAATAATAGCTTACATAGCTCTGCTATTTACCATGATCCTGACAATACTAGTGCCTTACTCATCTGAGTCCTTATTCATCTTTGTTATCATCAGTCTTGTGGAGAGAAGAAAAAAAGAAAAACAGAGAAAAAAAGAACCGTGATGCTTTCTTCCAGTCTGTCCAGAAGCTTATTAGGAGATGTTCTGCCTCTTTGAAACAAGCAAATTAAGTTACTAAACAGTCAAAAGTCAAGATGCTCAAATGTTCCCATCTTGTGAATAAAGAAAAGCAGGAGTGCACAGACCAACCTTCTCTTCTTCCAGTGGTCCACCAGCAGAGCAAGACTTCCTGCTGAGAGCAAGGGCCCCTTCCTTTGGTGCAGCTTCTTTTCCACCTGCATTTCTCTATGTCTTCTGTCCAGTAAAAGAAATGTCTTTCTCTCAAGCAGTTACAGTATCCAAAAAGCTGCCTATGTTTACCCTTGTGAAACGAGCACTAACTGTTCATGCCATAACCAATAAAACCCAGAACAGCAAAGTAAAATCATGATACATGGTTGATTATGGCAATGATTACCACAGGCAACCATGCATCTGTTTATGAAGTGGCATGAAAATAGATACTGATGATACATTTGTCAGACAGATTAATAAATCCGTTCCAACCTTCCCTCAAAAATGGCAAGCCAGGCAACAATGGAAGGACTAAGACTAGATTTCCATTTACAGGCTCACACTTGCATTGGAAAAATCTTTTAACAATTGGAGACTGACGCTGGTCTAAGCACAGGAAAGAGTGCAGTTACTTTCTGGTGTGGCATAACATTTAAAATAAATTTCAATGTTTGAAATAGTGCCCTCAACTTTATCCTCTAAATGGATGAGGTGGCCTGTTAAACCTGTTACAGGGAACAATTAAGAGAGGACTCTAAAGCCACAGAAAATACAAAGAGCTAGAAATACACAAATGCATGCATTTAGAAAATCAAGAACCTGCAAGTAAATCCAAGGTTTATGTTGCAATCCTATTTGTTCCACTACTTTGTCAGATATTGAAGCACAAATCATTTTTTCCATTCAACAAGTTATACTACTTTCTCCTTGCTTATTACCTTTCAGACATATTATTCATTAAAAAAATAAAAAAAAAAAAATAAACAACCAAAAAATGCCAAACCAAAACTACACAAAACCAAAAAGCCCAGACTTTTCCACCTTCTGCTTACCTGCAGCATCTCTATCCAATTAATAATCTGTCCAAACACTGTTAAGGCATGTCTTCACTGCACCATCAACTGAGACTTCCCTCCTAAAGCTCAGGCCCACAAGCTAAGCCCAGCCCCTTGAGGTCCCACCCTCCCTGTCAGTGTCCCCATCTGCACGTTCCTCCATCTGCTCTAGCAGCAGAACTGCTCCTCTTGCAACCACAGACAGATCTGGCTCAAGGAAGGCATCTGAAAAAAAAACCAAACTAACTTAACTAGTTTAAACTGAAGCTGCAGCAGAACCACACCCTCTGCTCAAGTGATGACAGCCACACTCTGAAACAGCCTTCAAACTCCAGCATCCACTTTGTAGGTGTGTGGCTGAGATGCAACAGGGCATGACCAAGAGAAGTAGGATGAACTGCTCTGTGATAAACTCTGTGTTCTCCCATGTGAGACATCACTTGTTGCTCTTGCTTCAAATGATAAATCTAGGAGATTGGAAATCTGGCTGTACTTGGCAACCTCTACAAAATGCCTAAACAAACAGTGCTGTGAGTTGCACCAGGCCTGTGCTTTGACTTGTTACATCCTGTGAACCAACTTATGCTTAACATTCAATCCAGTGTGTTTCCACCAAGATGTTTTGGACACATCTGCTTTACCAAAAGTGAAGAATGGTGAAGTTATGAACCCAAAAGAAAATACTACCCACCTACCTGTGTGGATTAGCAATCCAATGTCTATTGTGGGTTAGAAGATCTCTTTGCAAGCATGCAGCCTTGGAACTGCACAGAGACCATGAGAACAACCAAGAGGGAAAAGTGAGCACTGCCCTGGGAAGTGTGTCCTGATGTTACACATCTGAAAGACATTTTCTTTCAGATGTGTAACATCTGAAATTTCAGATGTTTCAGAATTTCAGATCCCATTCCAGCTCAGAGTTTCAGTATGGTATCCCCACCATATTTCAAACTTTTTTGCTTGTCTGTTGGGAGCAGTCAGAATAAAGTTTACATTTCTCTGGAAGGGCAACACTGAGGTTCACTTGGCAGCACACAGCAAGGGAAGACAGAAGCATCACAGAACAGGTAAGGCTAGACAGGACCACTGGAGGTCATCTAGCCGAACCTCCCCACTCAAGTAGGATCCCCCTAGAGCATGTAACTGAGAATTGCATGCAGAATGAGAAAGTATCTCTGAAGTACCTAAAAAACCCAGTTACTTCCCACATCCAGGGAATGGCACCACATTTCTAAGGCTTGTGCTCAGTGCGCTGTAATACTCATAGCTATAGCAAAGAAATACCAATGCTAGTACTAATAATGCAGCTTCTATAATCCTTATAATGGAAAATATTCCTCTCAGCTGCCCTTCCTTTCTGACACAATCACTACCAAATGTGAAATGCCTTCTGAAAAGCTTTTTTCCCTCCCCCCTGTATCTTACAAATATATCTCTGAAGATGAAAACATATAGGTTTTGTCAAATCCAGGCAGACAGCATAGAGCTCCCATCCTAAATCCTCCACATAGCATTTTCTCAACTACTTAGTGCAGTAACATCTATATTACTTAATGCCCAATTTTTCCAGCATTGCCTATACAGGCTGATTTAAAACTAAACTCATTTTAAAACAGGACCCTTCATTAAAATCCATGGGGGGAGGAAGGGAAAAGAAAGAAGTAAAACAGTGAAAAAGCAAGGGTGGCATGCTAGCATTCCTAACCATGCACTTCACCAAGCTGCTTCAGGAGCTGGTTTGAGCTATAAATCACTAAAAAGAAATCTACCATTAACTGTGACTGTTACAGGAAAAAGTTTGTGGCTTTTTTGTTTTCCCAATACCAGGCTATTTCTACAGAATATCATTTTATTGTCTTAGGAGGCAAACACCTCCTACACTAGTGGTCGTTATCAATGCAATACAAAGCTGCATTTTTATATGTAAAAGGTAACTTCAAAAATGCCTCAGGGAGGAAATCACCTAATCATTAAAATTAAATATGCTTAGAATAATATTTGGGGTCTGCATTCAGGGGTGAGGAAAGATGTGCCTTTAAATTATTTTTTAATCAAATCAGCTGTGAGATTCAAAGTTCAGAGCATTAGAAACTGCTTTGATGTTTCACTTCACATATCAGCCTTTAAGCACAATATAAACAGTCATGTTCCCCCATCCTGAGATAAGCTTCCTGCCATGTGAGCATGTAACTAATTCAAAAGCAGCTGTCCGTGCAGAAAAACCCACAAACTCTACCCCTAAAACAAAACCTGTGATATAACCATTAAACACTCTTGGCTATAGCTGGGCAAATGCAGAAGATATTTAGAAGGATACTTCTAAATATGTAACTTCTGTTCTACTGGAATAATATGTAACTTATTTAAGTCCTTCACCATTTGTATTAAGGCACATCTTATCTGCTCTCACACACAGAAGAGGCAATGGAACGACAGTTTGAATATCCAAAACGCCAACTGATATGACCATCAAAGCAAAGGCCTCCACTAGAAGAGTACCTAAAGCCCTCTCAAGTGGGACAATCCCTTCCAGGGGAGCATATAAAGAGAAGAAAATTAATTATTTCCTAGGATTCAGCTCAGAGGGTGCAACGCTCCTGTCAAAACCTCCATGCCCACTACTGCCATTGGGGCACAGGGTAATGGCAACTGGAGAACCAAGGACACCCAACAGGAAGGATCCAAAACAAGGGGGTGTTCCAATAACTTTGCCAGCTGAAAACACACTTCACAAGTTCATCTCAGGCACATGTGAGCACAAACTGTGTTTTTTGGTGACAAAACACAGGATTAAACTCCCAAGAACTTCAGTGTGATTTGATGATCAAAAAGAAGTCAAACCAATTTGCATCTGCTATATTTCAATACAACTTACTTGATTTTCTGACAACTGGACCCTTCTTTAGGGTTACTGTTTTACAGACAGTTCCATTCTTACTTAGAACTCAAGAAAGGTATCAGGAATTACTTCTCCTGTATTTTATAACAAACCTTCAATCCCAGCATCATGGCAACCACAAATGCCCTACGGTTTAACAAACCAAACAAGAAACCCTGATGGAATATACCCCACTAGTAACAGAGCCACTATGATTTACAAAGCAACCCTGGTTCTCCTCCTTGCCTAAATACTTGGCATTTATCTGGGATAACGTTATGTATGCTGTGATCAAGTCTAATATGTAGGGACTGTCTGCACTGCTTAGTGTACAGAGTGGCTGGCTAATGGGCACTTATGTTTATGATAGAACACAATTATGTTTTATCCAGAACATAAAAATCTCACCATAATAACCACATGAGCTGTCTGCTTCATTTTACAGATCAAAAATTCTGACCAGAGTGACAAAAAGCCAGAAGTTCCACAGTCAAATCTACCTCATGAAGTTCCATTGCTCACAGGTTTGAGTTAACAATAAGGACATTCTTGGGATTACTAAACTCTTCAATAACACAGCCTACCAAATATTTTCTCAATAAAAAAGTTGCAATTACAATACAGAATTAAAAGTCTTATAGAAGATATTTTCTTTAGTATATTTTAATTAAAATGCAGTGGGTTTATATAAGTTGAATTTTATTTTGCCAATATTACACTTTTTAAAAATCAGTAAAAATACCTCCTAGGCAAGCAAGGGACTAACAAAAGTTCAGAGTAGTGGATCACATGGTCAGCTGAACACTAATACCATTTTTCAATTTCTGTGAAAACAAACTTGTTCCCATGAAGCCCAAATCAGACCCCAAAGCAATACTTTGCAGTTGATATAGAGAATGTTGAGAGAAGGTATGTAGATTTGTCAGCAATTCTGTTATAAACCACAGCAGTGCAAGTCAGTCTCTGACTAAAAGGAGAAGGGAAAAAATTTGTATCCAAAGAATAAAACAATTTCTTGCTTGGCTAGGACCTTGAAATAAAAATAAGGAAGGGGAAAAATTTGTTCAGGAATAATTCTTTACATAGTTATAAAGCCCAAAGGAAAAAAATCTTAAGACAGGCAACTCTTTATGCAAATTAATTCAACTTTATATTCAATGAGAGTAGAAAAACAAAGTTTAAAATAATGTGATGATCTGGTTCACCTGACTGATGTCCAGAAGCACTTCCTGTCTCCTCAGACAACCATATGCACATGCAATAGTCTCCTACCACTAGGTAACTAAAGCCATTCAGTATTTTAAAAGTCACTTCCTCAGGGAAATAACTAAATTATATTTGCAAACGCAAAAAAGATAGTCTCATGGAGGGTGGCCATTGTAGGGCTCAATGACTGGACTACCTTAACTAGCTACTGTGAATTCATCCCTGAGGTCCACTCACTTGGGCTTTCTAAAAGCAGCTACACGATTTTCATTACAGAAGGAGTTGATTAAGACTTCTGTCTTTAGTCATGACCCCCTAGAGCATGTTCTTTGAAAGGGAAAAAGGTGTTCCCTTAATTCAACAACTAAAGGACCCCTGAATATCAAGTTAAATATCCCCAGTTCATCTTAAGCTGATCTGGTAACTCATGCAAAAACAGCAAACTCTCCTTAATATTAGATTTTACATCAGAATTAGCTCAAGGACTTGTATACACTTCTAAATACAGAAAGTAAGATTTTAGAGTTACAAGTTTATGCAGACACTGCACAAGAAAAGTAACACTATGCTAAGTTAGGCTCCATGAAAGCTGTGAGTATCATGACCAGAGGAAGATTTCTTTAATGAAAGATGAAGTTCTCCCCAATAAAGCAGATTTCTCATGTGCAGATTGCATGGGAGTCTGGTTACTGTTCGCATCAGGTTGCCTGAAGAAGTGATGTTCCCCTGACTGTGTCTGGTGTTCTTACACTGCCAGCACATGTATGTGGGCACTTATTGCAGCAGCTGCCTCCTGTAGGAACTTTTGATTAAACTGCACATTTTTCCACAGGACACAAGACAGTGCTCTCTGGTGTGGCCATTCTTCAGCCTACACTTACAGCAGGACATATATAATATTTTTTCTTCCCTTTTCATTCAGAGCTCCTGAAAGACAACCAAGTCACAGATCAAGTCCCCATCTCAAACGACTTTTGCCATGCCTTATATAGAAACCAAGATAATTTACTCCAATTTACTCTCAGGGGTTTGTTAAGTGCTCATATTTATCAACCTGCAACAGATGGAGCAAGTCTTCTACACAGAGATTTCTTCTTTCTCCTCCTCCTCCTTCATTCCTTAACTATCAAATAGAGAAGCTACACCTACCAAGCTTTCAGCTGCCAGATCCATGCCACATGGACAGCACTCCCTATTGCACTGTACTATAACACAGCCATCACATGGGTCTAATTTTTGGATCACAGCTACTCCTGCTGCTGGAAGTGGCGAGCCTGCATGCTTGACAGGATTAAAAACTTTCCTCTTGCTCATATTTCTGTTCCTTGGTCTTCAACACTTAGGTTCAACAGTCTAGCCTGATGGATGCAGAAATGCTTCTGCAGAAACCCTCTCTCTCCACAGCTTTTCAAAGAGCACAAAGTAGGGACAGATCAGTCTTTAAGTCACCAGTTTGGACACCTGGGAAATCAGTGCCTGCAGCTGGCTACAGCACATACCTGCTGTACACTTTAGGCACAGCCTCAGTCACCACATGTCAACTTCTCTACTACTAACAAGCTAACCAGAGATGGAGGGGAAAAAAAAAAAGGTTTATTTTTTACCCTTTACATCATAAAAGGTAACACAAAATGCCTGTCTATGCCTACACTACTTAACCTTTGCACACATCAATAACAGCACAATAAAAAAATTGTAATATAGGAGTTCAAATTACATCTGTTGTGAAAAAAACTGCACTGACTCCTATGCTGATCTCACAATAATGCTGAACCTTGAACTTACTCATTTCAGACATTAGACAAACAATGCAAGTCAACCCTCTCATTATGCAACAGAAACCCACCATATTCTTCATCTTTTAAGCAGTGCCAAAGAATATGCCAGTTTCTGTACACATAACCACAACGGCTCATGCCAGAATCCCTAGTGCAATTGCTGGAGTTTATATGGCTTTACCAGATGCTTCTCCGATTAACCATGAAAATACTTTGCAACGAGATGAGTAGCTCTATACAAAGACACTTCCATAATCTCAGCTTATGTATCTAACTAAACACACTAAACCAAGCTACTGGTGGACTGAAGAGCAAGACGATGAGATTTTGTTCTTGAGTAGCACAATTCTTCCAGAGAGAAACCTACTAAGAGAAAAGTAATGCTCTGAATTGAACATTTGAACTAAACTCTTTCAGTTTTATAGGCTACTGTGATCTAGGCACAACTGCATATAAGAAGCTACTGCAAGGAAGTCCTCTGCAATAGAGGTTATTAGCTATCAATAAAGGTGTGAAGCTACTTGTGAAGTATTAACAAATTTGTTCTATTACAAACTTCACTTCAAAGGGGACAAGATAAATCACTGGACTACTGCTTCAGCAGAAATAAAATTAAACAATTATTTGGCAAGCTATCAATCTTCAGTCAGAGCAGAACTTGGATATTCAATTTTTATTACTACTGATCAGGCTTTAAAGAGATGATATTGATTGTGTACTGCAAACACAAGATACAAAGACTATGCACTACGAGGAAGAGTAGTACAGCCTGGTTAGACTGTGCACCCATGCACTTGACCACACCTCTGATCGATGAGAAGACAAAACAAGACAAGCAGTCCTAATTACCAGCAACAGGGATACTTGTAAAATATTAGAGACAACTGCCCTTGTAATTTGCCCCTAGTATATAATTTCTAAAAGAAACACACTTGCAAACAAGCATTTTCCACAACTACTTAGTGGGTGAAGGGCAAGATGGAAAAGCTGACAACCAGCACACCAAGTACTCCTACAAACCCAATATTAACACTTGATGCACATGAAGCACAGCATACGTTCCCATCTGCACATACTAATTTCTCTCCAGCACACAGAGAGATGAGTAACTTGAAAGTGATCTTAATTGCTACATAAATCACATGTGGCTACTTAGCACAGCCAAATACATGTCTGCATAGGAAGCACTCTCCTCAGAACTGTCTGCAGTATTTCATCAACCTTGCAAAGGAGTAAGCGTGCCAAAAAACTAGAAGGAAAGCAGCAATTACTCCCCCCAAGTCAATTCAACACCTGTCTACACTGACATGCAAGCCTTGTTACAGGCACTTGAAGCCATACAAAAGTTTGACAGCACTGCAGTCAGGTAAGAGCTGCACAGAATCTGGGGGGATGACAGCATGCTGAGCTAGCTTCAGTCCCACCAGGGCATGCCCAGAACACCTGTGGGACTGCTGGTTTTAAGACCTGTCCTGAATATTGGTATCAAAAGGCAAAAATCCATGTGTGCACCTGTGTTATATTTACACACTTTTAAAAATATTTTTACATAATGTATATAGGTGCTTTTTAAGTGTGAGTATATATATATACATGCATATATAACACTCCTACTATTTCTACTCAAGAGTAACGTGCAGGCCACGTTCAATAGCCTGGTCTGAATTGCTGCATGCAGAAGTCCTCAGGACCTTATCTGCCTGTCCAAGAGGCGAGGTGAGCAGAGACCTGTCAATGTCAAGTCTCTCTTCCTTATGCTGCTGGCTTGGCTTACTACTATAATGTAACAGGCAGACACTGCACTACACATCTACAACTTCATCTAAAATTCCCTGCTAATCAATGTATTTATATACATCCTGAGCTGGCTATATAATATCCTGAATTGGAAGGGACCCACGGGGATCACTGAAGTCCAGCTCTTGGCCCAGCAGAGGACAGCCTCAGGAGTACTGAGTACCGGCCAAATGCTTCTTGAGCTCTGTCAGGCTTGGTGCTGTGACCACCTCCCAGGGGAGCCTGTGCCAGTGCCCAATCATACTCTGTGGTAAAAACCTTTTCCTAATAGCCAACCTAAACCTCCCATGACACAACTTCAGGCCACTCCCTCGGATCCTGTCACTGACCACCAGAAAGAACAGATCAGTGCCTGCCCCTCTGCTTCCTCTCACAAGGAAGTTGTAACTGCACTGAGGTCTCCCCTCAGTCTCCTCCTCTCCAGGCTGAACAAGCCAAGTGACCTCAGCCACTCCCTATATGGCTTCCCCTCTAGATTCAGATAGGAGAATCAAAGCCATATTGTCTCCAAAGGAAAAAAAATTTAAAAATCCATGTTTACCTGGTGATGTTCAAATAAGTATCAATAACAAAGGTAGTAAGTAACGCATTGTGCTTCCAAAGCTTGTGCTAACAAAGAAGAAATTGCCTGAGATGCACCTAATACAGTATTAATAAAACAGACTAAAGAAAAAAGTGGAAATGTAAGAGTCATCTAGTCTGAACACCACCTGCTGCTGGTGCCGCACACATGACACAAACTGCTTAACGCAACAGCACTCAGTGACTCGAACTCCACTTGGGACAGTACCTGGACTAAGAAACTTGTTCCTTAAATTTTTGTGTGCTAGTAGTTACCATTTCATATAGCTAGGTCCCCAAAATTTAAACTGATGATTCCAAAAACCAACTTGCAATGATAAACCTGCATACAGCAATCAGCACCCTCTGCACAGAGCATTAATTCCATCTCACCTCCAGAGGTTGTCACACACCAAAGTGGACTCAAGAGTTCACCCCAAAAAGCCCATCAAGCCCCTACCACACACGCACCACATCAAGTGTTCTGAGAGAAGAGTGAGGCAGAAATACAAAATAAGGACCACTAATTTACTCTCTCAGTGATGTAGGCTTAAAATAGACACAATCTCTACCCTGCTCATTCCTTCAGTTCTTAACTTTCAAGTATTTTAGTTGCAACAATGTTTATCCCACAATATTTACTGACTGCCAACACATAAGGATGAAAAAAAACAAAAAAACAAAACCAAAAAACATTACTGGTTATTTTTAGTTGTGGGGTTTTTTTATTTTTTAAAATAAGTTTTAGGACTACACATCAAACAAAAACCTAAACTTTTTGGCTCCAAAGCAAGCCTATAATTAGAAGCTCATTTTTTCTGGTAGTCAGGAGAGCCATTTTCCCTAGGGAACATTACTGAAAGGAAACCCAGGAGGAGTCATAACGGCCAAAAAAGTGAAACATTAATAATGGCCCCTAGTAACACAAAGCCATCCTAACTAGACTTGAGCAGTTACAAATTGCATTTTATCCACTGTTGTCTTCCCAAATAAAATGTCTTTTTTTTTTTTTTTTTAAATTTCTTTCTCTCAATGAATGCCTCGACCCACTGTGTAATTTCAAGTGGATGAGACCAAGAGTAAGGCTTCTGAACCCAGAAGGTCCTACTTTTTCACAGCTCCAGTTCACCCATTAAAAAAAACCAATTTGCTACAGCTTCCCCTGCAAACCTCCTCTTCCAAAAGTGAAATGAAAGATAGCTGGTTACCTTGCAGGACTAGTCAGGGATGTAACTTTCAATCTCTGCCTTTTGCCTTTTCCCTTCATAGCTCCCCTGCTCTTCTCTGTGTGGTTTCTATTTTTTATGAATTTCCTTTCCCACCTCCACTAGCACACCTGAAAATTAAACTGATGGGCAGAAAAACAGGCAGAAAATTGATATTGAGGCAGGGGTACTGGGAGAGGGTGCAGGAGAAGGAACTTAGACAGCAGGTCTGGAAGCCATGAAGACTGAGACTACTAAGGGTAAGAAAAAGGGAGAAATCAGACCTCAGACAGAGGAGGACTAGTGTTGACAGTAAGGCAACAGGAACATTCCTGGGGGCAGAAGGAACGCATGCACTGCAGGAAACTGCCAGGAGAAGCAATGTGCATTCTTCTTGCAAACACTTTTACAAAACCCTTTGAGATAGGCTGAAAAACAGAGCATAAACATACACTAGTGTTTTGGAGTTTTTTTTCAAAGAACAGAGCAGCATCCAAGCCACAATTCCTATATCCAAGGTATTTTGCATTAGACATCCAGCAGAACTCTCACATTTTGTGTGCAAACTATTCACAATTCAGATGCTGAACGCAAGCTGTAGGATTGGCCATCTTCTAACAGCCGGCATTCATGACTTTCATAGCACTGCCAGCTTCCAAAACAAGGTTTCCCAAGGTGTCCTCTCTCACGTATCCCTCAGTGCATGGGCAGAAGGAGATCTTGACCACAGTCTCTTCTCACATTTCTAACCCTTACAGTTACAGTGGAAGGGGATGCGAAACACAGAGTAGACAGAACCAAGTACAGGGATGTCCCTCAGGTATTTAGAGTGATCCTCATAGAAGATATGAGCTCAGCAAGGCTGGGAACCAACCTCAACACCAACTACAAGGCTTGAAAAGCCACAGTCCATCAAGACTCCTGAAAAAGGAAAAGTATTGGAAGGACATCAACCCAAAGAGTTTCAAAGTAGGAGAAATTTGGGGAATTGGTGTGTCGAAGGAAAGTGCAGAAAACACACATGGGAAGATGTGTATCCCTCCAACATATGGTGGGGCTTGCAGTGGCAGGCATGACTGTTTTCAATTTCCCTGAAAGGATGGGGGTGGGTGAGAGAAAAGGGAGAGAAAGGGGTCAGCTTTCAAAAGTTTACCAAACATCTTATTTTAGTATTTTCTCTACAGGGAATGGACAATTTCCAAAGGCTTGATCATACAGAAGCAAGGGTCTGATCTTGCAAAAGCCTATGTACATGGATAACTTTACCTCACATGAGTAGTCACATTGGCAGGACAAAAATATTTACAGTTCCTTCTTTTCCGTTTATGAAATGAGTCACTGCAAACATGAAACAGGGCCACATTGAGCTTAACCTAGTCTCTGATACTTAAATTTTACAAGAGCCACAGAAGAAACCTTAAATAAAGCTAAACTTTCATGAGCAACACCACCACATAAAGCAACCTGAATTTTCTCCACATTGCCCTCACACTGAAGTATTTCATGGTTAAGAAATAACTTTGGGGCCACTGCTTGACCCCAAACACCATGGTGCCTATCATGTGCTGCAATGGCTTTATGCTGCCATTTTTTCAGAAGTGGTATAGAGAAATGAAGAGACAAATCTTTAACCACTCTAGTGATTAGGCATCTTAGGCAAAGACCAAAGGTACTGTCACAAGATTTTTACACTAAAATTGCTATCAATTCATTAATCTTGTCTCAGCTGCAGAATTTGAGGTACATAAGCCAATCCTTGACCTAGTAAATGGAAGACAAAAATTTATTACTTAAGCTAGTGAATTTCCTTTTTGCTTTCTTTTCTTTGGAAATCCACACAAAACAAAGCTAAACACTAGTACTGAGTTTTTCCTGTAGGCACAGCTGCAAGCCAAATGCTCTAACCCATTTCTTCCCAAGAAAGGGGGCAGAGGAGCTAAGACAGGCATAAAAGTAAATGCCAGCACTTAAATCTTCTACAAGAAGAGAAACACACTCCGCAAAACTTAATATCTGTATAGTTGAGAAAGACACAGAAACAATAACTAACGGCTCCCCTCTTTTCTCTTTGCTCAAGGGGACATAGTATGCATTTTTTGACCAAACCTCAAATACAAACCAAAAGTAACATCCTCATCCCTACAAAGACACTTATTATG
The DNA here is from genome assembly GCA_013399695.1 of Formicarius rufipectus. Lineage (NCBI taxonomy): Eukaryota > Metazoa > Chordata > Aves > Passeriformes > Formicariidae > Formicarius > Formicarius rufipectus. Next base: position 93,456 of record VXAU01003956.1, on the reverse strand, counting down.
ACTGTTATTGCTGGAAGGAGAAACTCACTGGCCACATGACTGTTGAAATCTACATTCAGCATTGTTTGGGGATCTTTTTTCTTTCCTCTATAAATCAGCAGCTCAAAGAAACTGGCAATAACTTTATGACTAGAAACACTAGTTGAATATTTCTGATGCTGCAGAGTCAGCAATACAGATAAATTTATATTTAGTAGGCTGGAACATACTTAAACATGTACCCTCATTGCAGTATTCTTCTGGGAAACATTACTAGAATAGAATATCAAATTTTAGTTGTGGTTTGGTTGGTTCTTTTTTTTCCCAGCCCATCTTGCTTGGAAACAACACCACATACTGCAATTTACACATTTGCACAATCTACTACTTATACAGCTAGTAACACAACTCATACAATAGCATTAGAAAGACACATGTATGCTTTTAGGATCTGAATCGAGACCTGGGCATGCTCACATGTCACGATACAGGAGCTATACTGAGCCTGACAGCAGTTAGGAATCTACTCACATAGCACTGTCACACAGTGACCCTCCTCTCTGAGGGCCAGGCGGCAGTCAATGCTGGCCAAACAGGTCAGCAGATGAAATTCAAGGACACTCCACAGAACTTCCAGTTTCCAGAGAATACATGAGCTTAGTGGGAGGCTGAAACTCAAAATGAATGAAAAAAAGACAACCCCTGAGGACAGATGTCAAGATAAGCACCCTGGAGAAGTAGCCACGACCTGATAAGCAGCTGGTCCCGGTCTATTTGCACAAAGTGCCCAAGTTCAGGTGTAAGGGAGAGGGTGTGCCCAGGCTCCCTGCCAAACTCAGCAAAGGAAGTTAAAGCTCAAGGGAGATCTGTGCACTTCCTCAAACGGGAGCAAGAGTTTCCTGAGGGGCAGCTAGAGGTTTTCAATTTTAAGCAAATCACAAACGGAGCCTAACAGATGGACGACCTCAGAGAAACATAAACCAAGATTTGCTTTCTGCAGCAGAACACAGCCTACAGGAACGGCTGCGGGCAATGAACCATGATTTTTGACAAGTGCCATGGGTGGACCAGAGGGCAGCTGAGGCACACAGGCTTTGACAAACGAGGTTATAACCAGGAACCCACAGCAGCAGTAATCCTGACACTGAAATCCGGTGGGAAAAAAACACCAAAAGTTTGTAGAAAGAAACATGCTGAACAGAGAGAAGTCACAGATGCTGGTGGGAACAGGTAAAGAACTAGCACAAAGAAAACAGGCTCGCTACGTTCTAGTTTTCAAAGACGCAAATCAATCACCTCTACAAAGAGATCCCGCGCTTAGGGAAGAGAAAAATGAGTGGGATGAACGACTTAGCTAAAGAAATGTGACGTTTTACTCTATATGGTTTAATGACTGCTCTGGACAGAACAGGTCCTCCACTGAAATTTCAACGCTGACCACAAAAGCAGTTGTTTGGGGGGGTTTTGCTTTGTTTTTAATCAGTTCTTCACTTCAAAGCGCACTTGCAGTTCATTGCCTGCGCCTGAATGCTTAAACCACGACACTTAAACACTCCTGAGCCCCTTCTCTGCCAACAAACCAGCTGAAGAGGCTGTCCTTCCCCTCGGAACGAGCCCCGAGCGGAGGCAGCCCCGCCGTGCCCGGGCGGAGCGGGGTCTCTCCCCGCACGGACAGGCGATTCCTGCTCACAGCCCCTGCCCGCGGGCCCCTCCACAGCCCGCTCGGAGCCCGGCGAGGGAAGGAGCCCTTCCCGGCCGCCTCCCGTGCCTGCCTGTCCCGGGGCCAGGCGGCTCCTGCCCCGTGGCGAAGGCGGCGGCGGACACGTGGAGGCCGAGCCGGAGGGGGCCGGGGGAACCAGCCCAGCCCAGCCCAGCCCAGCCCAGCCCGGCCCGGCCCGGCCCGGCCCG
>VXAU01003956.1:34117-91549 GCA_013399695.1 Formicarius rufipectus | reverse complement strand
CCCCCCCCAGGGGCCCCTGCCGCTGCCGCTCCTCGCCCAGCCCGCCGGCTCCGGGGCGCAGGAGGAGGAGAAGGAGGAGGAGGAGCCGGGCTGTGGCGGCGCTCCCGCCCTCGCCGCGCTCCCTTCCTGCCGCGCTCGGGCAGCGCCACCCCGCCCGCCCGGCCGGGCAGCAGGTGAGGGGCAGGGCCGGCCGCGGCCCCTCCGCTCCCCGCCCCGCTCCCGCCGCCCGGTGCACTCGTGAGTTACCGGCAGCGGGGCGGCCGAGGGGCATGCTGCTGAAGGAGTAAGTTCCCAAACTTTTCCCTAACAATTGCCCGATCTCGCTCTTCTGTGCACTATAAGAACAAAGGTATTAAAACGTAGCGGCACAATGGCGAGAGCCTTTCCCGTGCAGTTCTTCCCACAGCCCGCGGATTCAGGCTCGGCGACCGAGGCAGCCCCGAGTGCCGTGCCCGCCCTGGCCGCTCCGCGCACCGCCAGCTGCCCACGGACTGTTGCATCCATGGAATGCATCGCCCCGGGATGCAGCGAGAAGGGAGGCTTGCGAAGACTCAGCAGAGATTAGATATGTGTACAGACAGCAAGAATATCCAGAGCTGCAGCTGGGAAACATGTTTAAAAGCACAAAAGTCCTGATAAGACAAAGGGCAAACATCAGACTCATCGCTAATGGGGGAAATTACAGACAATGCCTGAAGGCCAAGTCACTCAGTAATTAACTGCTTCAGAGTTTCTCATGTCTTCCCTTAATTTATCTAGGGTTGGTCACTGTCACCGACAGGATACTGGGTTTAAGGTACGGCTTCCTAAAGCTGTGCAGCTGCCCGTAAAAGCAGACTTGCCTTTCCTGCATACCCTTAGTCCCGCATCCCTGCTGTCCCCTCTGCCACAGCAGTGGTCCCAAGAGGGGAAGTGAGTCACATCAGCCATTTGCCGCCAGAGCAAACCTCTGGAGACCTGGGGATGAGAAACAAGAACAGGCAACACCTTTCAGCATCAGCACAGCCTTAGATTAAACCGATTTGAAGCTGCGTGTTTACAGAGCTGCGATCTAAGCCAACAAACACATCAGTTCCGGTGGAGTGGTCTCAGTACTCAGGCAGAGTCGTATCTCGGATGCCTTCTTTCCCTCTTCCTGATCCCCATTTCACTGCCCCATCACACACCCCTCATCTGCTGTGAGTGCCTGTTCCTGTCCCCCCATCCAAGCGGGACTTGGTCTGTTTCTGCCACTTAAGTGCTCTTCCCACGCCAGGATGCCTTATACATCGATAAAGGCACCTCAACACCAGCAAAACAACTCACACTGACAATAAAACCAGTCATTCGGTGTGGGAGGTGTTAAATCCTTACTTTCCCATCGACTCTGATTCTTCCAGATTTTTGTATGGAGTTTGGCATCTGGCAGATTATAAGGTTGCATAGCTTTTAAAACAAATAATTGAGTCTAATACTGTAGATGTGGATGTGTCAGATCTTGAGGTTACTTGTAGGCACTGTAAAGCCCCACGGCATGCAAGATAGCTTTAAGTTGAATGCCAAGTTACTTGAATGTGACTAAAATGGATTAAAATGCTTGTTTTAGACAACTGAGCTTTGTGTTACCTGGCTTGCCATGCCAAAAGTAAGTCCCACCAGAGATCTGCTGGGCAGGACTCTGAACCTGTCCAAGACCCAGTAACTCAAGTTTACAAAACTTTTGTAAAAAAAAGCCCCTGACTACAATCACAATTAAGGTGGAGGATTTTAAGTGATTTGGGTATTCTACAAAATGGAATTTGTGTTTTTAAACTACAAAGGTATTTTTAAATGTTACCTGCTGGCACCCTTGACAGACTCCCCAGCAACAAAAGCCACTGTAGCTTGTATGCTTGGTTGCAGCCTCAAACCTGATAGTGCGTGGGTGGACCATTAAGCTGGCAAAGAAGATCATCAAGACAATAAGGTGCTGCAAGGGAGCTCGAGTCCATCTGTGCAAGATCAGTTGCAAGTCCTGGGCTCTAGTCTACATGTTCCCTGTCAGCAAGGCATGGCAATCACCTCATCTGTGAAGCAACATTTATAACGAAAACACAGAAAGATTCACAGATTCATTTTCTCCTCCTGCAACAAGGAATGAGAAAGAAAACAGGCCGAAGTTCTCTATGATATATCTTCCAATGTGAGTTCACTCCTCCACTGTAGCTCTGTTTTTAAGCCTACTGATTTTGACAGAGGTTTTTGTTTTTTTTTTTTACTTTAATTTTTTCAAACATGGCACTGAATCAAATAATTCACATAAAGATTTGATGCCTTTCAATTTTTATTTGTTTGGTGCCTGCAAATAACATAACCAAATCCTATGAATTATTTTGCAAGGCCGATACTTAAAGATTAATTGATACGCCTGTTGATTTCACTGTTTTTAGGCTACATTGTCCATATTTTTAAGGTCTCTGTTCCCAAACAAGTGCTCTTCCACCTTCTCAAATTGATTTTTTGATCTTACCTAAGTAAGATTGCTCCAAGGCTCTTTGTTATGTGCCACATTTAAACCTCTGCACTACCAACTTGCATTATTTTTGGTTTGGTCTCACATGCCTCTTAAATAATCAACACTGCATAATGAAGACAAAGACAGCCACGTCTCAAAGTTAATAATAAGCCTTCTGAAAGCATACTTGTTCTTAAAGAGAGTTATTGAAGCATGACTAGGTAAAAAAAATAACTTGAAAGCCAAGGAATGTGGCAGAGGAGTGAGATCTGAAACAGACAAGCACTACAAGGCTCTCAAACAGTCCTTCCAAGAAATAATTCAATCTCATGAGAAAGTAAACTGGCAATCAGTTATCATATGATCACACAGGCAGCAAATGAGAAGAGGGAGATGCCTTTTTTTTCTTTTTCTTTTTTCTTTTCTTTTTTTTTTTAATGAATAATTATGTTCTAGTAGCAAGTAGTGCTACAAAAGCAACCCTGAAGAAAAGGAGAAAGAAGTTTGGGGGGTCTTTTAATTAAAGCTTGATGATGTAGATAGACTTTCAGAGTATATTTAAACTGTAGCCAGTTAAAAGAGGTGGCTCAAGTAACATTACCTAAAATAGTAATGGGCACTTTGTGTTTCAAAGCAAGAGCCTCATTAGAAAAATATTAAGAAACAGCAATCACAGGCAAAGATCACCTGTGTGATACACAGTTATTTGTTGTCCAGTGGGAAAAACAATAATTAAAATGACTGTTCTTTTCTGGATAAAATTCAACTTTAAAGCACTTAGTTGTTTTAGAGAGTTAGTTCTGAGAAATGAGACATCAGGCATAGCTTCTGGAAAAGTGGAAAGTAAAGCTTAACTTTCTAAATGGCAAAACAGGTGTGAATAATTTTATGAACCTGGCAAGAATTAGGACTTCGAACCACCATAACTGAAATAAACCTTAAAACCAGACATGGAATTGCATAGAGGTGGACTGCTGCAAAAGATCCTGCAGCTTCATTACTTTATTTGTATTAAAATAAATAATTGAAGTAATCAGAATGCCGCAGGAAAGTATAGCTGAACAGGCTTACACGAGGTAGTTCAGTAAATTCATCTCCTGCTCTGAAGAGGAGTCAACGACTTTACACCATCCCTAACTGACATCTAGATAATCTGTTCTTAAAACATAGTATGGTACTGTAGCACCTCCCCTGCAGGCCATCCCTTCTGGTTTTTAAGCTATTTATGGAGTTAGAAAGTTTTTCTTAATATCTCATTTTAAATCCTTAACCTTGTCCATTTGCTTCTTAGCAAAAGAAACAGAAAGAGAACAGTCCATTGCTGTTTTTTTAAAGCAACCTTTTAGGTATTTGGGCACTCTTTTTGTTCTTCCCATTTTTCTGCTTCCCAGACTAAACAAAGGGACAACTGATAAAACATCCTATAGAGTTTACATTAACTCCATAAACAACTGCATGACGTTTACATGTAGCAAAAACATCCCCTCAGCCCTCTTATATATAAACTGGGACGACTCACTGAAATGGGAAAGCTTCTAAACATTCACTTGGCCAGTAATGCTGCTTTGAGTCCCAGGACCAAGATGCTCACTTCAGCACAACAAGCCTTGGTCTTCTCTCCAGACTTCTGACAGACTACATCAAAAGGCACGGGGTCTAAAGGAGTAGGAAAGCTAAAAGCAAGATAGAGCATGGGTTTGTAGAGTCCTGTAGCATTTAAGACTGCATTTCTATTACAATTAAAGAAGTAACATGGAGATCTCAAGAGAAGAATCTACATTCCCCTGACTTCAGTACCCCGGGTGAAACCCTGCAACGATGCTTATGTGCTCTGGCAAGCAGGACCTGTGATGGTCCTGCTGCTGGGGCAGCAGCCTCCACCGGGGTGGAAGTAGTGAAGGGAAGCAGGACATGGGCTGCAGGAAGGCAAAGGTCATCGCAGGGACTCAACTTTCTTCCCCCATTCTAAACCTGCATTAGCATCACCCCAGTTTCATCAGTGTTTTGCAGGAAGAGTTTCCTTATCGACCAGCAGTGTTTAATTCTAGGTGCTATGAATTTGCAAGATGCCCCCATCTCCTGGATGTTTCAGGAAGCCTTTTGGTCATTTCTGGAGTATTGTGACTCTTTCTTTCCCCCTCTCATTTTCTGCTTTTGCATGTCTTTGCAAACCCTGGTCCTGATCCTGTAAAGGATCGACCATGGACATAGCCTTATCAGTGATTAGTCCCTATGGGACATACTAAATCTTAAGATACGCTTAGGACTGAAATTCCTACCAAACAGCACATTGACTTTGGCTTCTTTGTAACATATTTACAGGGAAATATTATTATTCCATTTTTTAAATTATGTAAATTAAATCTGGATAGCAAAGACTAACTAAAAACAAGTTGCAGAGGAAGAAAGACTTTGTAACAGATCCTGTCTTAAAACTGTGAATAACTAATTCGTTGTGTAGGTTTAGTTTGTTCTACATTCCAGCTGAAAACAGTAGTAATTTCAAATGATCAAAGGAAAGCAATGAAGTTGAAATACAACCAACAGAGAACCTCCACTCAGGCCTGTAGTTTCCTTACACCAGTAAACTTTCTGTTTACTCATTTCTCCCATTTGTCTTGAATTAATAGCTCAGGTCTGTTTAGTACCACTGGCAGGAATAACAATTATCCTTTGATTCATACTCAGCAAATCGTTAATTCAAACAAGGTCATTCCAGCCACACAGGCACATGAGTGCAGACTGAAAACAAACAGGAGCCAGGTAAACAGCCTCTCCTCATCTCCTGGGAAAGAAATGCCATGGGGACATGTTATGGCAGATACAACATTAGACAGCATTAAACGGTCCAGAATCCTTTTCTGGCTCTTAAAATTCTTGATTCTGCCCAAGCCTTAAGCCCCCTTGGTGCAACTTATTCATCCAAAATCCTCAAAGAGAAAAGGATAGCTGGAAATTAAAAATAACCCATGTAATCATTTTCTTACATATTTGCACACTTGCAGTCACACACCAAATCTGTGTTCTTCATCTGTCATACTTGGACTGCTCAGAAGACAACAGAACTCAGAACTAGTTCAACTTCCCCATCCCAGTGGTCGTGCTCAGAGCAATCAGACCTACGTTATTTTGAAGGGGGATAGAAAGCAGATGGAATGGGAAGACTGTGCTTGTTTCCTTTCTTGTGATGCTGCAAACGTGGTCACCTACCTTCATACACAGGCTAACTGAAATCAGAGAGCTACTCATAATTCTAAACATGCACATAGTTTGAAGGATTAAGAACTCGGTTGCTGTGTAAAGCTATAAAGATAAAACTGTACCTTCCTGACAGTTTTGGTATTACAATCATCCTTGTGTTAGACTCTGACGGTTTTCTAGGTTATTCCATACCCGTTTATCACAAAAACATATGTCATCAATTCAGCTTAGCAAGATGACTCAAGGTTGGCCAGCGTAAGACTACAAAGACACCCTTCATCAAGGGAGTATTTCTGCAGTTTGAAGACACCGTCATGGAGTCCAGCCTCATCATGTGGTGTCAGCATTCACTTTCCCCCATCCTGCCCTGCCCCAAAACCCACTGAGACCAACTGAAAGACTCCCATTGCCTTTGCAAGGATTTTGACACAGCTCGTAAAGCAAGCCTGTGCTGTACTGTGCATGTATTTTTCTATCCTTTTTTTTTTTTTTGCATCCCAGTTAGGCAGAAGTGCTCTCCAAAACAGTAAGATTTTTTAGTAATTTTCCTTTCTTCCTTTCCTGTTGATTATAGACTGCATTATTAAACAGGTCCTGTTTGTAATACAATAATGAACAAGTATTTCATATGTCTGTCATACGTTTAATCAGAGGGCTTCAGAGAGCTGCATGAATGTACTGAAGTGAGTCTTGCTCTGCCTCTCAGTCTCATTTCAAAGGCTGGACTTCCATGGCACTGACAGATCAGTGGCTATGTTGGTAGTAGTAAGAATTCAAAGCTGAGTGCCATGTTCCATCTGGCAATCTGTTCCCTGAAGCAATGGCCATTTTAACTTATGCTGTAGCCAGCCAGTCTTAACAATGTCAGATAAAGTCTGTCAGTACCCAGACCTAGCCCAGAAGCCCCAGCTCAACAAACAGGTGAATAAACATCCTTACTCACACACAACCATTGATGAGAATAGCCAGATGTAACTATAAGCAAAGGTTGGCATAAGGGAAGCTCAGAGTCCTAAGAGTGATGCCATCCAATTCTCTGTAAGCACCCATGTCTTGCCAGGGCAAGCAGTAGAACTGCTATACAAGAAAATACAATCGTAAGGAAATATTCTATAATAAAGTATACAGAAAAGAGACATTCTCATACTTTTAATTCAGTTCCTAATTGCTAACTGTATATAAAAATACTCAGGGTGGTAAAATTAACTAGGACCTTCTGTTTTAAGTATAGAAATCACAACTGTGGAAGCTCAGCATGCTTTGTAGATACCACGAAAATGTGAGCCCTAATGCATTGTACTGCAATCTGATTCCCAGCATCTGTCCTCAGACTGGTGAATTGATGGGGGAAGGGGCCTTCTGGTCTTGGAATCACATTTCAATTGTCATTTCCTAGACAAAGAACAAGAAACTGTCTTGTCATACTGTGTACGAGATGACATTTTGCTCTGTTTAATATGTCTGACTGTGATCAGTAGTGAAAACTCCCTAGAAACTGTCCACATAAGTTTAGGACTTTATAGTAAATCATCTCAATAACAGTCCATGAAGACAAGCATCCCAGAAAGACAGTGCTGTTTGACAGGACAACAGATCTGACAACTTGTTGCTAAAATGCCTGCCTGATCAATCCAGTCCACCCTTAGCTTGAAGCACCTGAAATAAATCTCTTTAAAGTGCAGCGCCATCCACCTGCAGGTCCAGCCTGGCCAGCTGAAATGCTGGGGCTGCAGCAGGGCAGCCCCACTTGCCTGCTCATGTGTGCCCACTCTCTCCCCAGCCTGCAAGCCCAGTGGGCAGTGGAGCAGCAGCCAGGGCAATGGAATTGTTTTTTGGCCTCTGTACCTCCACAGCGCTGCACAAGATGAACTATTAATTCTTACATTTTCAGTAGGATGTGGCCACCTTTGAAAATTTTGCCCTGAATTAAGCGTTTTATTAAACTGAATCTCAGTAACTCCTTTCACATTTGGTCTGTGTTCCATTCACTGCCCCAAGAGTTCTCTGATTCCAACCTTTGCTGTCATGCTTTCTCCCTCACTGGGAGAACACTGGTGTGGAGGGAGAAAGAAGTAAGACAGTTTGAAGAAAAGACAGGAGTGCAGCAAATACAAAAAAAAAAAACAGAAGTGAGAAATAGGCAAATCAGGAAAGTAAAAACCAAATAAAAAGTAATATATTGGAATAAAATTAAGTTTTTTCTTATCAGAATTTCATAAAATTAAAAAAAAAAAAAGTCGTCCATGGAGAGTTCTGGGTGGAAAAAGAGCATATGTTTAGAAAAGCTGAGATGTATGCTTGTAATTTGGAAGGAAGAATTAGAGAAAAACATGTACTAAAAAATCAGAAGCAAAAATTATGGGAAAAGTACTTTGTGAAAAGGCAGTTGAGGAAAGCATATGTATCAGGCCTGAGAAGATCCTAGAAAAGAGAAAACATAAAAAAGGAAAATATAGTGCTTCTAATTTTCTTTCAAAATTGTGTAATGATGTACACATAGCATCTAAAATCCTCAATTTAGGAGATTTAAAGTCAGCCTCTTGGCTTCACATATGGAGGAAAGAGAAAAGGAAGAAGCGGACACTGTATATCAACAAGCAGTCTAGCAGAGCTGCAGATCACACAGGGCTGTAGTTTTGTCAGAGATCTCCTGCTTCGGTATGACTTTTGCCCTCTTCTTCCTACATTTTATCAAATGCTGTAGTGACAGCATTTGGGGGGAAAAAAGAGATGATCAGAGCAAAAAAACCCAACATATGCACTTAAATGCAGCAGGAGCACCATCCCATCCTGAGGCTAAGAAGCTACTTATGCCTGTGCTGACTGCCACGTCTGGTCCTGCAATGGGTGAGGAGGTCAGAGCCTGAGCTCTGGGCTGATGCAGGGAAGTTGACATTACTTATTTTTATCCGCTCCATTAACACTGCCACCCACATGTTATTTAAAAAAAAAAAAAAAAAAAAAAAACAAAAACAAAAAAAACCCACCTACATAAAGGGGATATATTTGGGTCTCAAAGCTGGGTAATACCTCTACATGACTGATTGCCTTGAGTTCAAGATGTGCCCCCAAGCTTCACATGCAGTGCATGACCAAGACCCTCATTACTTCTCTGGCCCGCAGCAGAGGTCAGACATGGGTCAGTACTCAAGTCACAAAGGAAACTGTAAATCTAGCAATTGATATACTTTTATCTATTTGTTATAGATAGCCTTTTATACATAACATGTATATGACCCAGAATTTATAGGACTTGGACCAACCAACACTTCCAAGTTTAGTCCATGGGTTTGGTGTTCTGAAAGTCTTATTTCACATGCTAGTTTATTTGTGGGCCCTCTTTTATAGCAAATTAGTACATTTCCTTCAAAACAAACCCCAGAGGTGCTTCCAAGTTGTGGTGGTTTGACTGGGTAAGCTGCCACACAAGAGCAGCCAGCAACAGAAATCACATCATCATGGCAGTGTGGAACCCCGAGTCTTCCTCTGCACTTCACCATCCTCTTACACTGTCCCAGCCAGTGTCACCCACTCAGCCTCCCCTCACGTTTTCCAAGCAGTTTGAAGTGTTAAAACATGCATGCCATATCTTGGGTCTACAGGTACAGAGGTGTAGGACACAGCCTGCTCTGAGAAACATGGAACTGAGTTGCTTTACAGTACCTGGCCTGAGGCCAGTGGTCACTCCCTGACATGGAAGCTTTTGGCCACAGAGACAAGTAGTCATGGATGGCTCAAAAGCTGTGCTGTATCTAGTCAATATTTTTCAGACTTGACTTTAGAAACAAAATATTTAATTATTTTTATTTCACAGTCCTTACATTTACATTGTCTAGAATGTTAAGGTTGTTTTCTAAAAATAAGTTTCTAAAACTTTTTTCTAAACTTGTTTTCTAAAATCAGAAAAAAAAAGCCACTCTGTTCTTACAAAATAAAATTATTTTCTTATTTTACTAAGCTTGCATCATTACTCTTCCCTCTGATCTGAAAAGGGTGCATGTGAGATTTTAATGCTGTTATCATCTGGATGGACAGAAATGGTGGCAGAATGTGTAGAAAGAGGTTTTATAATGCAGAGATTTTAATATGAAATTTTGCCAATTGTGAGACATAACAAACTGTATAGAGATCCTACAGAGGCAATGTCTGACATTTTCCTACCCCAGCAATGTCCAATCTCTGATGTCATGGCTGTAGATGGATTTTTTTCAGGCTTTAAAGAGGTGTAAACTCTGAGCTTCTGGAACCCGAACTAGCTGTAAAGTAGGATTTTTATAAAACTGCTTGTAATTGCTATCCAGTGCTTTTTTTCAGACTCAGTGCACAGAAGCAGTACTGACATACCACTATTACAGAAGGCAGGTGGGTCTCAGGCACATGCAGAGGGCCCTGATACAGGAGTGGTCTGTATTTAAGGGCTGCCTCTCCAATATGACCTGTGCTTTATGAAATCTTGGTATATCCAGAGGAGAAGCTGGGGGAAGGGAAGCAGAGGAGGCAAAGCAGATGTGTCTAACTCAGGCTGTTTTACAAGCTATGACTCCAGCATTTGGTACCAAGCATATGCTGTATTTTCTACTTGAAAGCTGACTGCCACTTCAAATGAAAATGGTTTTGTATGTGCTGCACCATAAAATTACACAGGCACACAGAGCCATGCTAACTAGCTGTTTACCTCTATGCTTCTACCACAGCACATAAGTTATAATCGGAGGAAGGAAACTCCTAGGAGATGTGAAGGCTTTAATTGTTTCAGCATGCAGATGGTTTGCATTACAGCACATTGACACAGCTCAAGGTCAATTCATAGTTCAGCAATAGCTGTTTCAGCAAGTGAATTTAGTTTGTTTACACCTCTTCTGGGAAAGCTTTAACTTCTATATTACTTATTTTATAGATATTTCTAGGCTTAAGAAACACTGCAACAGGTGAAACTGGAGGAGTGTAGGTTGCCACAGCCTTTTCCTTCATGTCTGATGCTGAGCAATTTTTAGAGCAGCTAAATATAGCTGTTTTCCTACAACATTTGAACACTTTGTTTCAACATGTTCCTTTTTCTGTCACTGACATAGAAATGCTCTATTACAGACTCACAAAGACATCTCCCACAACACCAATTTCCTTTGCTAGGCTGGAATGTGCCATGCAACCTCTGCACCCAGAGACTGAGGTATGACACAAGTAGTTACTCCTGCCCCTTAACTATCAATCTGAGCTGTCCCTCCCTGAGAAGTTCCCAGTTCCTCTGCACAGAAAGCTCAGCTGTTGGTGAGGCAGCTGCTGAACTGTCTCAATTTAGGGCTTAGATGGTTAGGATAAACTGGAACCAATTTTCAGGTTTTAAATTTTTTGCTTAAGAGCACCAGGCTGAAATCTGCCACAGTACAGCAGCTGCCTCATCAGCTGAGCCATCCCTCCAGGCTAAATGGGGGTTCCTGAGAGGAAAACAGGCTGGGCACCAGGGCAGGGGGGACTACAGAAGCAATACCAAGGTAAGATGTCACTGGTCAGAGCTTTGGAAGCTGCATGGAGGAGAGGAACACAAAGTACTCTTGGGGCACAAACGGCCTGACTGCATGAGCCACAAGCCCTTTCTTTTATGCCATTTACCAACTGGATCCCAGATCTGTCTGGGTAGCTGTGATTACAAAGGTAATCCTACCAATGCCAACTGCTAAAAAACTGCATCCAGCAAAAACAGTGCATGACTTTTGTTTTAAAAGGGATGGTCTTTCTTCCTCACACCTTGCCTTTGAGTTCTGCGGATCAGTGGTTTTCCCCATCAGCAATACACTGTCTCTATCAATTACTCTCTACCTTGTTCCACAGGGGCAGTACTAGACCCCCACATAATCATGAGGCACTGCTGTGTTTTGACATCTTCACTCAGTGCCTGGGGTGCCAGACCCGGAGAGCAACACATTGCCAAAACACTCAACAGGTGTACAGATGTATGTCCATATGTGCAGGTAATGTAACACTATGGGTGCTCCTCCCCTTCCCTGACACGTGACCACATTAGCAGAGTCGCAGGATAATTAAAAGATGGGTTGGACCTCAAGGTCAGAACGTGGTCATTGAACTTGCAGTCTGCTTGCAGACCTCCAAATATGTCAGGAACATTGCTTACAATAGCAGCAGAGCAATGCTAAAATGCTCATGCTCTTTGCTTTATGCATTAGGGCATCTTCCTTCATTTCTGGGGGGTCTGAAAGTCTTTTTAAAAAGATCTACTTTCAAATTGACTTAAGAAAGCTCAACACAACTTTTTAAAATAATTTTGCAGCAGAGCTGTGAGGATTTGAAACAAGGAGACGCAGCAATGCTGCAAGCTGTACCTGAGAATTTCACATCCATGTCCTGGAAACAATCTCCTGCCACAACCCCGCCGTGCTGCACTCAGCAGTCCCCAATGTGGCCTTGACATCTGCTTCAGCATCTGCTCTTTAGGGAGGACCTGCCCCTATGTGCTGGGCTGCTTTCAAAGGCCTCCTGCGATTGCTCAGGGTGGCTGGCAGAGCTCACCACAGCTCTGTGGTCAGGCAGATATCCTTACAAGGCAACGCAATGATTCACCCCTCTCTTTGGTGGGGCTCCAGCAGGCACAGCCACCACTGTACATCAGTGATCCAGCTTTACTGGGTACATTTAAAATAACTTGGGGAGGCAAAAGGCAGCCCAAGCTTTAGGTCTAATTCTTTGTGTAGATGGTAAGCTGAGATGTACTTACAGGACACTGTGTAAAGTTTGTCTAGCTCCTAACTTGGACAAAAGGCTGCAGGCATCTGGGCCAGAAAGTGTACAGCTGCCAAAATGAAGCAGGCGGCTGGAAGCAGAGCAAACTGCCTGCAGCAGCCCTGCCAACAGATTCTGCAGGTCAGCTGTTGAAATGATTTGCACATCAGCATATTTCAAATTTTGAATTCAGCCTTTTGTGAAAGATCACAGAGCATTTGTAAAGAAGGGGTTGTTCTTGGACAAAAGCAATTTCCTCAAGCATTTATTTCCTCACCCAGACATCAGAAAGGTGGAAGGTTTTCCTAAAACTGGCACCAAGAGCATATCTGTGATATGGAGATAATTACTGAAAGTAACCAGTGAAATTGCCAAATCTGACTACAGCAGAACTGCCAGATATTTTTTTTCCTCTTAATAGCAGCCAAAAGCCACAGGTGACTTACAAGAAACGAAAGTGTGGAGAAGAGTGTAAAATCAGACTGCTCTTATGCACAGTGCTTTAGCACAGTCTAGAGGACTTGTCAATGAAATGCTGCCAACTGTTGCACCATGGCCAACTCATCTTAAAATTCAAATAGCCTGAGGGCGAGTGGGATGGAGGCACATGTACTTCCCTCACCTCAGAGGCCCCGTGGCTCAGGATGTGGGGCAGTTCCTGCCCCAGCTCTGAGACATGAACTGACTCCTCATCAGGCAATCTCAGTCCAAAGAAGGCACAAAACTGCAAGTTGTGAATACTTTAAAGAAAAAAGGAAATGATTACTAGACGTTTACAAACTGTTAATGAAACTGGATCTGTTGCAGCAAAACTCTGCTCTCACAGGATTCTGCTGGACCCTACATCTCTTTTGCTGTCTAACCAAATGCCATGTGTGGCGGTTTTCACCTGGTGTCCACCCAAACCTCCAGGCCCCCCCTTTTTCCAGAGGGAAAGGAAAAGGAGAAAAGGCAAAAAAAAAAAAAAAACAGCTGAGAGATAATGGCAAAACAAACTCAGAGTGGCCAAATACTTAAATTTATTAATAACAAGATACGAACTAAAACTAAAAAGTAAGAAGTAAATCAGTCTTAAAAATACCTTTCTCCTCCTCCCACTCCTTCCTCTTTCCAGCAGTTTGAGGGATCAGGGGATGGGGGTTTTGCAGGTGGTTGTTGTTTCTGCCATTGCTCTTGTCCTGTGGGTCACTCCATGCTGTGCAGTTGGGTCTCTGCACCCCAATGGTCTCCATTGACTGCAGGGGGACAACTTGCTCCACCATGGTCTTCACCATGGGCTACAGGGGGGCCACAGCTCTGACTCCTTCCCCTGCTCCCATGGGGTCCCTCCCACAGGAGACAGTCCTCCATAGATCTAACGTGAGTCCACTCTCTGGGCAACACTTCTACCGGGGGGAAAAACCTGCTCCAGCATGGGTCTCACGAGTCATGGCTGCAAGTCTCTTCCAGGATCTCACTCCATCCTGGGCCTCCCACAGGGCAACAGCTCCTTCGGGCATCCACCTGCTCCTCCATGGGCTGCAGGGGGTGGGGCAATAGCTTTTGGTCCTTCCCCACCCCACTCCAGCGTGGGGTCCCTCCTTCTTCTCCTTCTACTCTGACCTTGGTCTCTCTCCGCGTTTTTATCTCATGGCTGGAATTTCCAACTGCGCAACACTCCTAAATTCTTAAATATGTTATCACAGAGGCGTGACTGTGATTCTTAATTGGGGCAGCTTTGGCCACCAGCAGGTAGTCCCTCCTGGACCTGGATGTCATTGGCTCCACAGGACAGGAGAAGCTTCTAGCAGCTTCTAACAGAAACCATCCTGGATAGCCCCCCCTTCTACCAAAATTCAGCTACAGAAACCTATGACACCATGATTCTCAAGAATCCACAGGAGTGGGACTGGTCTGGGAGATCCAGACAGCTTGATGGGACACAGAGGGAATCAAGAATAAAAGATTGCTTGTGTCAGACCCTCTTGTCCTCTTTCTTTCTCTCTTCCTCTTTCCCTAGCAGTGAAGGTCCCTCTCCTCTCCAGCCCCACCTCTGTGGACGTACACATGTGGTGGGCTACTCCTGCATTGGGCAGAAGGACCTGGCAGCAAAGGGGTGAAGCCCAGCAGTGTGGGGTGCAGGTTGATGCAGGGGAAGCTGTGGGAGCTGTGCAGCCTGACACACCTTGGGAGGTTCCTGCTAGTGGATGGAGCACAGGATCTCAGATAGTTCAACCAATGGAGGGAACTTCTGGCCTACCCAAGAATGGTAGTGTTAGGGACAGTCCTCAGACAGACAGTAGCTGCCTAATGACAACTGGAAATATGGATCCTATGTATTTCCAAAACACTTCCTGTATTCATTCACTCCAATAAATCGTTCCTGTATCTGGCTATATCCGCTGTGGGGAAAATAATATAAAGAACTCAGTAAAATTGCAGTTCAGAAATGCAACTGTAAGAGATTTTACTCCTTTCGCTCTCTCATACTGAGTTACCTCTGAATTTACCTTATTTACTCCTCTGTAATTCAACCTTGCTTTTCTTCCCCACATGATTTATTCTTTAACAAATTCAGGAATATTCATAATGACCAAGTTCTGAGAATATAACTGTGTGCCACATAGTGCATTCATTCACCAATAATACTTTGTAAGAAAGAGCTCATCCTCAGCTTGATGATAGGAAAGGAACATTACTTACATTGTCCCATTTCCAAAAACAACTTGTACTTCTGACTCCTCAGACTAAGACATATTTTACTGTAAAATGAAATTGCAGCTTCACATACTGTGGGCACTTCCCTCCTCCCCAAAAAAAGGAAGAAAAGAAAGCTGGAGGCAAAAGACTAAAAATTAAATCAGCACATCTGAAAACTGAGGCCAAATTGACTTGCTGAAGGCCATATCTAATAAGTTATTAGTAGGGCAAGAACTGCAAATCTGGCTTCCTTGGTTCCAGTTTCATGCTCTAATTCCCACCTCCAACAAATTGCTTTATAATAATCATAAGACCTTACTGATTAGTCATATATGCAGATAAGGAGATCTTTCTTCAAGGTTACTGTAAAGGAGAATATTAGTCAGGATGGCAAAATGAAGGTTAAGGGAAGAGAACAGTGCAAATGGAAAACTCAGAACGGAGCGTGGACTGAGCAACATTCCTCTAAACATGAATGTAGGAGTACTGGGAAATGTAAAAGTAGTGTTTAGCCTTGCAATACACTGATCTTCCTTCCCTAGACAGTAATGCTGTAGAATTGGCTGGTAAGAAACTGTGATAGAAAAGACTAGTGAAATTAAAATAACATAATTTTATCCTGAAGCCAGCTAGGTGAGATCAGCCCCAGGCAGGATGCACGGTGCTGACCTCATCCTGCTGCCCCATGGTAACTATCATCACTGTTTTGTTCTCACTTAGGACTGCAAAGCAAAATAATCAATGATAGTATTTATCTTGCTGTAAACAAACACTCTGTCAGAGAAGACAAAGCCTTAAATGGAGATTTACCATGGCTACATACACACTTGCAAGCATCAGCAGAGAAAGAGATGGAGAAGCACAGGATATGATTTAGGCAAAGCAAGTAATTGTATCCAGTTATCCATCTGACTGCAGAACATCAGAAGCCAACTGAAATGGGCATCTGCAGCTCTCAATTGATTCACAAGAGCAGTTGTAACATACGTGCCTGAAAATCTCTTGGGATTCCACGATGAAAGTTTTCTCTGCAAATGCAAAAGGGAGGTGATTTTGTTACATTTGTCTCTAGGGGTTATCCACATAAGTCAGGCATGAAGAGACCAGCTGAGTTTATCTTCTCAGGGCACTGTCCACCTTCTAAGCAGCATGGCTCCAGAATGTCTGGGCCAGGAACTGATCCAAAACTCAACCATTGAAGGGGCTTCTTGATTAGGAACCAGGTCAGAAGTCATAAGAAATCTAAAGGTCACAGGTGAAAGGTGATCAAGATGCAGAACTACTGTTGGATCGAAAATCTCATTTGGAATGTCACAACCATAATGTAAGGTGTATATCTTGAAAGAAACAATTAAGAGATTTTATATCATTTTTGAAAGGGTTGTTGCATCATTTGTGGAATAAACATCCACAAAAAGCCAACCAACCAAAAAAAAACAACAAAAAACCAAAACCAACACCAACCAACCAAAAAAACCCCAAACCTGAAACCAACAACAACAACAACAAAAAAAAAAGGGACAATTGCAACTGATCGTGAGCATATTATTTGTAGAACAAACCATATCTAAAACTCTTATAGGAGTCAACATTTTGTAGGTTTGTCTCTTTGTGTTCAGAAGAAAAAAATCTATCAACCTTTTGTATATGGGCAGCCTCTTTCACTTGGCAGTAAAGAATCAGAACATTCCAGGAACCAGAGGTGCTGGATCCCCACCGAGACCTATGCTGCAGGAATGGAGGCTTACAATAGCTTACATTAAAAGGGAGAAGGAAACACAACAACTTGGCTATTGCCAGAGATCTTCCACAGGCGTTAAGAGAACCCAGTATGTTTTGATCCTGGGAAAGGCAGCTACTTTTTTATGCTTTGGGTAGGAACAAAAACAACTTCCCAAAAGTTTAACTAGTATGACTTCATTGTCATTTCTTCCAAATTCCATGCAACTGGTGATGGTTTTCTCCTTCCCAGTAAGGATATTGAAGCATTAACACTACATCACTGAATTTTTACAAACTTATACTCACTATTTGAAGAGTAAAGGAGGAACATTTAAGTTCTTATCCACAATACCTGTGGAACAGATTGTTATGAGACAACACATACATGAATGGAGCTTCAATGTAGAATGAGATCCCTAGGAAAAGGGGAACCACCATGGAGCACACACCTAACGGGGCAGCAACTGAGCTCATGCAAACGGGTGGGCTCTTCTGCACTGAGGAAGAGTCTGGAGGGCAGCTTTTAGGCAGTGTGACCAGTTAGAAGAAGCCATGAATCAGCCAGAAAAAATGCTACCTGCTGTTGTTCAATTCCTGCTCTGTGGGAAATAAGACTTTACATCCCTGTAAGACAAACAAACAGAAAATCATAGGGCTCTGGTGTCTACCTGTTTTCCTAACAGTTGTCTGTGGGGCTGCTGGTTGGCAAGATACTTGGATCAAAGACTGAGAACAAATGTTTTCATATCTTCACCCAGCAATGTTATCTTTAAAAATAATCAAAAAACACTCCCCACCTTCCTTCCCCACCAGGGAAGGTTTTGCATCATGCCCTTCCTGCACTGAGTCAAAAGGCAGCAGCAATCTCTTCTGTGTATATTTCGAACAGCTGTTAATACCATCAGTCAAACAAAAAGGACTGAAACTGTAAAAAAAACCAAAAAGAAACAAAACAGTGAAGCTCAAAGAGTATTTGAGAAAATGAAATGTGAGTTTCACAACAGTTAACAGTTCTGACTTTCTCACTGCCATCTCATTCTTTGCTCGGGGCAGGTCTGCAGTCACATCATCAGCCCACCTACTTTCCTAAACATTTAAATACAAAATAAAATTAACATTTTGAATAAATGCACTAGAAAGTGTCTAATATTAAATATCTCTTTGGATCCTCCTTCTATTTGGAACCAGTCACCCCTGTGGATTAATAGACTAGGACAGACCTGACACAACTTCTGGCAATTCCATGTAGATCAGGGTGTTTAATTGCTAGAAAATAAATAATCAGCCCATGAAGGGTGGAATGAAAGCCACTGTCGCTCTGTTTACCAGCCTGTCTCTAACTGAAAGGTCAAGTTCAGTTGTCCCATCTGTCAATTACAGCCCATGGACTTTTGAGAACAGTAAGTGTTAGGACTGCAATGAGACAGAGACCTGCACTTAACGATTTCCCAGCCATTGCTCATTTCCTTTTCTTCTTTTGAGGGCTGAGTGAGGCACTCAAGATGCTATCACAGTCAGCCACCAAGCAGGCAACTTCCATGTAACAATCATAATCTACAACATATAACAGCAATATACCCATCTTCAAGCACGCCAAGTTTTGATGCAACATTCATTTGCCCACAGATGCCACGTCAAAGCCAGCTGTCCTAGTGGTTGCTGTCTTGATGTGCATATTGAAAATCTATCCTGAAGGTAAGTCAGAAACTGTTCTCTGAGCCCTTTGTGGCAACTATCACAAGCCCAATGCTCAGGATCCTGGCGTGTTGCCAGCCCCTCCTCTGCCTGCTCAAGCAGAGCCTGGCCACCCCTCACATCAGTGTGCAACCTACCACACTACGTGACTCACACGATACACAGAACTCAATGTTTTAGAGGATCAGTTCTCCATGAACCTTTTTTCAATGTGATTAGACAATGCTGTTTGAATATAAGAGAACGACCTGGTACACACAGGACATGCAAGTCTGTACTACTTCGTAATGTGATTATCTGTGCTCTGTCGAGCCTGCTGAGATATTGAGAAGATATGAAAAACTTTCAATCAGGAAGAAAACTGACACAATAAAAACATACTGTTGGTATTTTACATCCTACAGACAACACAACACTGGCAGCAGGAATTGGAAAGGACTGTGGAAAATGTGTGGTAAGAATAGTCTGTCTTAGAAATAATTAGTGGAAGAACATTGGTCTTATGACAGCTGACAAAACAGCAGGTTGAGGCTGACTACAGTTTTAAGGAAACACATATAATTTTCTAGGAAAACAATACAAACCTTTTGAATATGAAAACACATAACTGTGCAAAAATCAAAAGTGCATTTTAAATGTTCCCCTCATCTAATAACAATATTTTCCTGTAATTTGATTTCCTGAACCAAATTTCCTGAATCTGATTTTCTACAGGACAAGAAAATCAGAGCTGTTTTACTAGAGTTGATCTGGTTGCTAATCAACTGATAACTGATCTCCTCTGGGTTTCAGCAATGTGTGATTTAAGCAATAAGCTTGCTACCTTTCTGTTTGAAAGGTTAGGTCTGAATATTAACAAAGTACTTAAAATGGGAAAAAAACCCAACAATCCCAAATTTAGGGAAAAAAGTTCAAAGACAAATTTACTTATCAAAATCTGTGTTCTTTTAAAAACATTTTTAAAACAGTGATGTAAGACATAATTCAGACTGCTTCTATGGGCTGAAAGTTTCCACCAGGTGCCAACAAGCTGAAGTCCATTCTGTTAAAATTATTAATTTTAGTATTAACACTATTTGGGAGTATAATGATACAAGTCCCCTCACTACATGCTCCATCTAGTCTTTACTTACTGGGCTTTGAGATCTACTCTTAGTTCTAAAAAGCCCTCCTCATTTAAATCGGACTTTTGGATTCATCCTACTTGCAATGTTCAACTACTGCCTCAGTCACCATTGGCCTGAGCGTTTGTTCAGTGCACTTTAGCAAACCCAACAGAGTATTCCATGGTGCTTATGCCAAAGAACACTAAAGAAGTCCAAATATCTGATACAGTAAGTTTGACTCCACAGAATGTTGCAATTAACTAATTTATGATTTAAAGATCTTAAGTCAGTATTATGCGAAGTCCATTTGAATAATATGCCTGTGAGGAAAGGCTGCAGCTAGCAGTGCCTTGGGAACTCTGTGGATATTCTCAAATTATTTTTGAAAGCTTGGAACTAATTTCTAGTTTATATAGTCTATAAAGATTTTAATTTTTGTCAAATAGATTTCCCTATTAGTAACCTGAGCAATATACACAATTAGAACTGACATGAGCTTCAGGTTTGGTTTTAAAAGTTTTTCACAGTTTTCACAAATGAAATCATGCTTTGCCTGCAAAACAAAACAAAACAAACAAAAAAAAAACAAACAAAAAACCCAAACCAAAACAACAAAACAAACAGACAAAAAAAGACAAACAAAAAAACCCCCACAACATTATTTACTTTTCCTCTTTTCCTTTCAACTATTACCAAGCATAACCAGGTTTAAGAGAGACTTGAAATATGTGAGCCATAAAATCCATTATATAGGGTACACACCATGACCAAGAGTTAGCACAGGAGAGAAACCATTAGCTCAGTGGTAGCTTTCATTATCAATCTAGAGCTGTACACATCTAAATCATGATACTCTGCTCTGTCTTGTCAATTTTTTTGTAATGGGTTATTCTTGAAAAGAGTTGTTCAGCTACTGTGTCTCTAAAGGGAAAGAATTAAAACCGCTTTCAGTTCCATTTATATTCAGGTGACAACCTCAGTGTCCTTCCAGGTCTAGAACTTTCTGTATTGACACTCAGTCTTTTCAATGGCATTCATGCGATTTGAAGCAATCTGTGGGGTATTGTTATCCAAGTCATTTGGGAAAGCCTGTACTTTACCAAGTGCCTCAGGTCTTGTACAAAATCATCTCTGACCACCCTCTGGGAAAATGAGTGCACTAGGACCTCTTTGGAAGGCTTGTCATCTTGAAGGAGAAAAGAAATTCTATCTATGCCTCATACATAAAAAATTGCAACATTTCGATCTATCTGGGGTGATAGAAAAACAGGAGAAAAGTAAAGTCCACATAATGGCTTCAATAGTTCTTAGATGTTGAGAAGTCCTTGGCACTGTGAGTCAGAGGTGGTGTGCTTGTAATGGGCAATGCGGTAGCACAGGAGAGGATCACTCTGCTTGTTCCTGGAAGAAAATGGCAACTCTTTCCCCAGCTTTTTCTGAGTGCTCTCTTACAAGAGCACACAGAGGTACTATATCCATAATTTCCTCTTTAATTTCTATAGGAAGCCTGTTCAGAAGGGAAATATTTAAGGACACGAGATTAGCAAAACACTGTCCCCTTTTCACCAGAGCCATACATTTCTTTTGATGGCTACTTGCAATATGTTTGATATTGTGAGTTTCATTTTCAAGTATTTAACCTTGCAGCCTTAATGATCTAAGAACAGCTACATCATGGAATTTCCCATTTTATAATGAAATATATATGTGTATGTGTGTGTATATATATATCCACACCGAGAAAGGAGTTGAAAGTTCAGGCTTTTTTGCTTCAATGTCTTGTTAACAAAGACAAGCAGTGTGACCATATTCCCTGAGACAATCTGAACAACTCATGTGTGCACCAAAGCGCACTAGGCACTGGCAGAATCGCACAGAATAGAAATCCCTTGGAAATCTATTGACTATTTCAAAATCAGTTAAAAGCCTGTAAGAAATTCCTCCTCCTCATAAGGGAAATCCCAAACTTAGATTCCCAAACTCCCCCTCAACAAGATATATTTTCAGGGTTAGTTGGAATTCAGGGTGTTCTGTCCACATCACAACACCCAGCCCCTGTTGTGCTGACAGCACTGTTCACAAGCTGTGTTGTGAACTGAAGAGCTGATCAGGCTTTGCAAGGGCATACATTGGAAGACACAACACTTTCCTGACCAACTTTAAAACAGCATTGTCCAAAAGCAGCAGTACAGATGCCACTGGGAGTGGGAGGACAGGGGAAACATGCAGAAGTGTACGGGCATGAACAAGCATTCAGGACGGGAACTACAACTGAGTAATTCTCAGGACTGAGAGCTACAACCACAAGCTCTGCTGCTCGAGGGCACCACCAGGTCACGGCAGCAGGATGAAGTGCTGTTTGTATCACCTGGATAATGCAGGAGATATATTCACACTGCCTGACTAGTCTAAAATGGTTCTTAGGCCGTATAGAGTTAGGGCTCAAAGCATTGTCGACCATCATACTCAAAGTAACAATCTCCCCATGTAGACAAACTTACGCAAATAAAGAGGTGCCATGTCCCTTTACAAGAAGAGATCTAAACTGTACCAGCACAAGAATGCCAGTGTAATGAGTTCAAACTAGTGTTCTGCCCACATAAATAAATTGTACTTCAAAACAAAATGGTTATCTCAGTAGGAAGAAAAGGCACAAAGCCCAGGACTAAGGTTTGCTAGCAAGTAATCCCTCTCCATTAATATAAGTTTCGAGCAGTTCTGCAAAATCCTTTCACATTTTAAGTCGATGCTCACTGTATGAGTGAGACATTCCCAAATATATGTGTGATCTTTGCAGCTATGAGAGATCCCCAAATATATGTGTGATCTTTGCAGCTATGCATTTGACTAGTATAGCTCATGCAAAATTAACTGGTTTTGCATGCCATGTGATTTTCAAAGTCATGATGTAGATAAAGCAAAAGCAGGCATCACTGGGACACTTATCAGTGTACTTCTTACTGGGGACTGTTCTGTGCCAAGAATCTAACACCAACATTAGCAAATGCAATATTGCAACACAAGCAGCTCTGTAAAGGAAAGTGACTGGTGCTGAGAATCCAAAGTCCTCAATATAAACACTTCACAGGTTTTACTTAAGAAAATCTCTGCTTTGATGCTTCTTAGCAAGTGTGTTAGGTAGGCTCCTGGACTGAGGTTCCAGGAAACAGTTTCATTTTCACCAGAAGTGGAAATAATTTTATGTACTCATAGACTGCTCCCTGATATCAATCAAAACAAAGGAAGTGAAGACAATTGGATGATTTGTTTCAAAAGCATGCTCCTGCATCTAACTAAAACCCTGCAGACTAGACACCATCCACAGAATATGAATGCAAGACTAATTTTCTAAAGAAAATAGATTCAGTCTTTTTCCCATCCTCTGACCCCTTCACAATCTTACACTAAACACCTGTTCAGTTTTATAGATGAGATGGAGGTTCAAACTTTAAACGGAAAAAGAAAAAAAATCACCACTGCTAAAGTCAGAAAATTTCAGCATGGAAGGCAATAGTAATTTTGAGAAGCAGCTGAGCTTGTAGTGTTGAATTAAATAGTAACCTGTAAATGCCAGCTTTTGCAACAATATTCTCATTCAGAGATCTTAAAATCCTCCTGAAAAAGTTCTAATTTGTTTTTTTGTTCTTTTACCACCTACAAGAAAAGTAGGCAAATCCTAGAAAGACAGAGCAGTGCAAGCAGGTCAGTAGCAGAGGAAAGGGTGAAGTCAAACCTTGCAGCTTCCAGTGGTAGCTCTGTGCTGTGCATGTGCGACAGCTGTGTGCAAAGAAAATGACCCAACAGGAAACATTCCAGGTTTTCTGCATGTAAATGATTGCTCCTTCAAAACCAAAGGATGATGGATGCTGAAAATAGCACTCGAATCCTCATGTTACCTGCATCAGTTGTCACAGACATACACTGACCCAAACAGCTAGTGAGATGATTAACAACAACAGTCACCCGCTGCAAGCAGCCAAAGTGTGACTTCTTCTCAGAAGAAAGAAATCAGTAGGAAAAAAACCAGTACTTCTTTGATGTGGTCTTGTTGCACACAAACAAATGCACATGAAATTTGGCTTCCCTAAGTGCTGTAAGGCCCAAAGAGCAAAGATCAGTTTCCTTGCTCAGTGCTCATACCCAAGACAGCACTAGCTTGCTATTAGATCTCTCACAGCTGAGCTGTACATGTCTTTTTGAGAAAAATCAGTTTTAATGTCCTTCCCTCTCTGCTCCTGTAGTATTTTCTTGCTGACAGTCCCCCACACTTTCAAAATCTGTTTTGTCATGTCCTTGCTCCTCCCCATCCCTGCTACTCTTCCTTCCAGCACTTGAGTTACTCCCCTTCACTCTTCTCAAAGGCAAGTCATGAGGAGCTCACAAGAGACATTGTGTCCTCAGTCTCAATTTGGGTGGCTGGAGCAGCATCTCTCCCACAAGATGAAATGTTGCGCTTGCAGAGAAAATTCAGTGACGACCCAGAGGACGCACAGAAAACTCACCAAGGGCACTCAGAAATGTTAGAATCATAGAATCTTTAAGGTTGGAAAAGACCTTCAAGATCACCAAGTCCAACCTTTGATCAAGTACACAGCCAAGCCCACTAAACCATACAGTTAAGTGCCACGTCTACTAATTTTTTGAACACCCCAAACGGTGACTTCACTACTTCCCTGGGCCACCTATTCCAGGACTATGCTGAATAGTCATTCTATTCACTAGAAGTCATTACAATCTTTACGTGACAAGATATGGCTTGTAATTATCTGGGTTGTTGTACTTTTTGGTAGAACTAGGTTTTCATAAAAAGTGGTTTTGAAGTAAGTCTGTACCAGTTCCATTTTTTCCCCTGCTAAAAATAATGAAATTGTAAAAATGCTTCCTGGAATTTGTCTGACATGTTTATGGCAAGGCCTGAGGATAAAGTCTAACTCTGTTCATCACAAATGTTTTCTATCCAGATTTTAGGCCTTCTATATATTTTGTAGAAATTTTACTTAACAGGAATCTGAGAAGGAGAAGTGCTGCACTATTTTTTAATTTGGAGTCTTCTAAGAAGGTAATTAAAATATTTTGGTTAATTCACTGGTGAGCATCATCACAGAGAAATGTAAGCCCTGGGTTTTATCTCAGCTATATATGTTAAAATTCCTTGCTGTTTTTTTTCCATCAAGTTAAGCTTGCTTTGCTTTGTGTGTTTGCTCAGACTATTCCACTGAAATGTCAGTACATCATCTTTGGTTCACAATTGTATAGTTGGACTTGGGAACTGACTCAAAATAAATTTTCATAATCCTCAAGGAGCATCCCCTTGTCCTCCTTAGTGTTATTTCACATGTGCACTTAAATAAGACTATTACTAGAATGACCTGTGACCATGTATTACACCAGCTGGTAAACTGGAGTAGGAAAACAGTAACGACTTTGAAGATAAGGGGCATCTGCTTGGTTCTTTAGACCAGACTGATTCCAGGAAAGAAAAATTTTAAGCAGAAGTTGTTGTCTAAAAATGGTACTTCTTGTAGTGTGTTAATATATTTATGGCACAACCTTTCATGTACATAATTGGGCACCTTGTGAAGACAGTTTTAGTAAAAATTGACAGTACTTCAAGAAAACATTCCCAAGAGTTCCAGTTTCATGCTATACAAAATCGTCTTCTAGGACGCAATGTAAATACTTGTAAGATACCAAAATATGCTTAACTTAAATGGAAAAATGCTTATTCTGTACCATATTATTTAAAAAAAAACCCCAAACCCAAACAACCCTCCCCATAAATCTGCTAACATGATATCCTTTGGGTAGGAAAAGCAATATAGGGTGTACAGCTGATGTGTGTCAGAACATTGGTTTTCTGCATGTATGTATCTAACTGTGGGGTTGAAGGGAGGGAAGAGGAGATTTTTTGGAGACAAAAGAATTTTGGTTCGACATAAGTTCTACAGCTGATAGTATGTAGCATGGTGTAGTCTGTGATTGGAAATTCTGAGGATAATGAAAGTGAGGGTAGGTCTGACTGTTCTATGAGTCACTTGGTTCTTGCAATGAGTAACATGAAGGTGTCCAATGATAGCTGCATCTGGGATTGACTGGGTTGGTTTTTTTTTTAACCTCTCCCCTAATAAGACATTTCTTCAGTATGAGTTCCAATAACAATATAAAGGTTAAATTGACCACTGTGAATGTGCATATACCAATTTGTTTTCACTAATTAGATTTTGAAATCAGTAAAGTAGTTCAGACCAGGCCTTGGTTAATGAAGTGTTTCTTGGTGCTTAAATAAAAGGCTTGTGGAAAGGAACTTAAAAAAAAACTTGATACATTTTTTCATCCTTTCCTCCCCCAGAAAATAGAAAAAAGACAGTGTCTCTATTTTATCACAGGTGAGCTTTCAGAAGTTTCTACTGGTTAAGTGTAAATGTTCAAGGGTGTGATATCTGATTAAGTTAGATGGACTTTTGTGGAGGACAAAAGGTAAATGTATTTGAAAATACAAAGAGGTATGAGTTAATTAGCACATTACAACCTTTATCACAGCACTAAAGGTCTAGGGGGCTCATTATCACTGTATGAACCTCCTTCTAAGAGGACCCCCTACTCAGTCTGCAGAAATGTGCTGCTTTGATGTGTTCCCTGAACAAAGAGAAAGGCCATAATTTCCAGAGTGAAATACAAGGAGTGATGCTCTGTGGTGGAAGGAAGGAAGGAAATGAGGAGATACACCGTGACCCGTTGAAGCCATGAGGAATTCAGGCAAAGAAATTTTAAATTACTCTAAGAGGGATCTGATGAGAACTAGCTAATTAATACCAAATGCAATAGGATCACTAATGGTCTAAATAGCCCTACGCTTAGTTTTATTTACCTTGCTGTGGCACTACACCCTGCAGCACAGGGCACCTGGACCATTCTGCTGCCTTTGTGAACTGCTTTTTGGTAGGATCAAGTCTATACAAAGAGGAGCTCTGTCCTCATATTCTCATCCCTGACCATAAATGCCTGCTCTGACCCCACAGTGACCCAAACCAACAGGAAAAGCACCCTTTTGTCAGACTACTCTTCAGTCAGCTTAACTGAAAACTAATTGGAGTAGGAGTGACCCTGCTGGCAGCAGCCAGTTGCACTTTGACCCAGCTGTACTGCAAAATCACAGCCCTGGGTGAGAAAGCCAGCTTTGCTGGACATGCTTAAGTGAGACACTCATCCTGATCAGCTGGGTGAGACAGGCAAGCTACATTTCATACAGAGCTGACAAGAGAAAGCAGTAATTACATGAACACAAGCTCTGTTACCTGACTGTTGTTGCAAGATGAATCCAAGGTGTCATGTGGAGCGAGGCAGTCCATTAATTTTCCATTCCGCCGGCAGCCCAGGTGCACCAGGTCTTGGCAGTGAGCATGGCAGGTGTACTTGCAATCTTAAAAAACCCCACACAGACACAAAGGGAAAAAGAAAAAAAAAATAAAGGAAAAAGAAACAGAAGTGGTGTTTAGAAATGAGGTTGCTGCAGGCAGAACCTAGGAGTGAGACATCCTCACTTGCTACGTGACCTCAGAGAAACTACCACTTCTTGACTGACTCTGCCCCTCCGTACATAAAGATAATAATAGCTCCACACTACTGGAGATGTAAATTCACCGGAGGGAAGGTGACAGTGCAGCACACCTCCCAGTGCCACACTGACAGGGCTGCAGTTCAGCAGTGCTTAGTTAGGTCAGGGCTGCCTCAGCGAGATGTTTCTGCAAAAGGTCTGAGCCACAGACTAGATATTAGCTGTTGTAATGTAAGCATAAAAGGAGTCATTCTCAGAAAAGACACAATGTTTTTGATTTACAGATAAAAAATTTTACCCACATAGAATTACTGCCACATGGTTTTATGTGTTTTAAGCTCTAGGTTCTCTTGAGACTATGCACGTGAATATTGAAACCGAATGAGTGACTTATCTGAAGCCTTATTAAGCTGGCAAGTCACAAAGTTACCTTTAGTAACAATTCAGAAATTTCAGTTACTGGCTACCAAAGTCAACAGAGATGGCTATTAGAAACACAAATTCATTGTAATAGTGGCGGATGACCCCATCTCTAGTAGGAAATGAGTAAGAAATCAGGTGATTCATATGCCCTTTAATCTTAAAGAGAGTATCACTTCAAGTGTATTTGCAAAAACAACCTGTATTTGCTCTGAAGCCTTGATATGTTTGCTAGTTTTCTATGTAAGTTGGGCAGAGTTCATGATGCCACTTTTGTCTAGCACTGAATGTCACTTTCTATTTTTAGGTTTTAAATTGCTTATAATTTTGCCAAAGAGCAACCACTTGTACTTGAAGTTTCCATGCTGGGGAACATCATGCTGTTTGTTTTAGAACATTTCAGCTAAAACAATTCAACTGTTTCCAAGAATGACTTTTGCAGGAAATGCTTTAATTTTTTCTAACTAAACTACACTTAAAGTATTTTTTTGTTGTGTTAGAAAGTTTTATACTGACCAGATTTATAGTAAAATATGAATTCTGGATGTGCTTTTTGTTCCCTTGTCAGCCTCTCAAAAAGCTCAGTTTCCCTCATGTTTGATTAGATTCCCCATTACAGTTCCTGAAAAATAAATCTTTGAACATTCCCATTTCCAATTCATACTCATCAGTAGTGTTATGGGGCAAGATAGCAGAGTGTTCCTCTTGGCTAGGGACTCAATCTTTAATGGAAGATCCCTTTACTGGCAGATCACCCAAAAGTAAAAATTAAAATGTGGATAAGGTGTAAACATTCAATCATATTTCTATGCCTGATGTAGAATTTATGCTACACTTGCACTAAGGCAAGATTAAATATATTTTATTTGGCACAAAGACAACCAGTCAAAACTTTTCCAACACCACTGACCCAGCAGAGTGAGTCCATCCTGGATCAGCACTCTGAGACAGATAACTGGGATGTTTCTGATCTTAAAACAGACTGGTTCTATCACCATAATATTACTGTATCTCAAGTCACACTCCTCTTGAGACATCAGCAAATAGCTTCCAGCTAACTTTGTGGTACAAAGGCCTCTGTTGCAGTACAAATCAAGGCACTGAAAAAAGGTTCAAACTCTCTAAAACTGTCACTGTATTTAATACAGAATTTGGAAAGCATGAAGAAAAATAGACAGAAGACTACAGGTGGAAAAAAAAATGGATAAGGCAGCTGCATGGTGCCCAGCAGAAATGATACTTGTCCCTGCACCCTTGTTTGATGCTGGAAAGTCATGCCAGGCTTGCTCCAGTTGCTGCCAAATTTCTCCTGGTTTCTCTATTTGAGCTACTTTTTCCATTTTGCAGGACAGATGGAGCATTCACAACTGCAACTGAAGCCAGGGAGAACCATGCTTTTCACCCAAACGAGGTTTTTCCAGGGCTCTGTTTTATGCTTCTGCAGCTGGGATTATTTTTCAGATGACTCACGCATCTCATGGAGTACTGAAGAAGACAAACTCTTGTCTGTGGAGCCCCCAGAAAGAGATTGATTTTCTATTTGGGAAGGGACCCCCCAAGATGCAGTTGAAAAGCTTCACCCCCACTCAACAGGAATAAATAAAGTTTCAGACCCATTGTTCATCAGGTGAGGCAAGAGAGTGGCTCCATGAGAAAACCAGGATGGGAGCACTTAATTAAAAATATAAGTGATATACTAATATAGGTAATGCGTAAGTGAAAGGCCAAATGAAAGTAATATTTGAATTTCTTTTTTTCCTTGCTAATTTCCGAGTTCTTTACTTTGCAAGTTGCATTACCCTCTTTTGTAGAAAAAAAGTCTTACGAGATCACACTGTATGTCTGCCTTTCTATTCTCCCCTTGTAATTCTGAGAGAGCTATTTCAATTACAAATGGCCTAAAAGCTAATTAAGTTCTTACAAAAATGATCTCCTGTCTAAAGGAGAGAGACTCACACTCAGAGCAAAGCTGGCAAAATTCAGCCATTGCACCATTGTCTGGCAATGTTTGGACAACCAGCTACTGCACATCACCTCCGTGGTGAGGAGGTTATGGGGAAGGGGGCTCAAATCTGTAGGACACCAGGCTTCACCCACTCCCCAACTTTCCATGATTACACAAACATACATACTGACCATGCACCACTTCTAAAGATGCATTTTCACAAATAATATTAGGGGAAAAAAAATCTGTTAGCTAAACAGCGTGCTCAAACAGAATTACTTAGTAAGTTAGGAAACATTAACTCTCAATGCTATTTAGTTCATCATTTATATTAATTTTAATTTATGAGTCCATAATGTTATTTGTAAGACAAGCTCATAATTTCTACCTGGCTATTGTAGGCATAATTACAAAAAAATGTAAAAGCTTCATCTCTAAAACTTTCAATCATAAGGTAGATTTTAACATACCGATTATAAACTCAGAAATATTAGAAAAAGGACAATTTTCTCTTAGAACAGTAATACTTATTTTTTCAGTAATCTTTTTTTCATATGTGTTTTAGCTTTAAATAGATTGCTTTATTACAACTGTGGCATACAATGTTTCACAAAGGTCCTGGCAGCACCAAATTTAAAAAAAAAAAAAAAAAATGTCTTTCTGGTAATCCTTTACTGGAGCACTCCCAAAATTTCCATGAGTTCAGAAAGTAGCTATTATTCTGAAAAGACTGTTTTGGTCATCAGATTGTGGATTGCCATAGTATTTCTACTTGGAAAGCGATCAAAACCAGGTGCTCTTTCCTCATGCAGTCTGAAATTAATTCTGTTCTTTGACATCAAAGTCCTGGCTCTAACTGGGCACAGGTGATAAAAGCATTCCTTGACATGTAGGAAAGCTAACAGGTTTGTTTTACTAATGCTCAGACTGTCCTATACACTGCATTTATTTCATACAAATCTTATGCTTTAGAAGTTGCAATGTCAACTACTGAGACATAGCTCTTCCCATAACAGATTGGCTCTAGCAGAAAGCAAGTAAGGGAACAGGCAGGCAACCCAGCAGGTGCTTCAACATTAGACACTGGAAGAGTATTATTAAATCAGGCAGAGGCTCAATAGCAAAGTCTCTCTATCCTGCCTGGAAAATGTGTGTGCTCGTGTCTGTGATGGCCCAGACGAATTTAACTTCCAAATGGATGTGTAAAATGTGAGTTGTGTCTGAGCAACTGAAGCACATAGAAAGTTCAAAGCCAAATTTGTATTACCTTTGCATTATTTATCAACCACAGTAAGAGTGAAGAAGTCATTAGAAAGCTTGACAAGAGTGCACAATTTGGTCCTGCTGCTGTGTTAGGAAGCTAACAAGAAAAATAATCTTCATATGAGAGCCTGTGGCTTGGTTCCCAGCAAGCAGGAGAGATTACTGCTGTGCTTGCTCTACAGAAAGTATGCCTGTAAAGCTTCTCAGGAAAATATTCAAACTATGTAAGGTGCTTAATACTGTGATTTTTAATCCATTTCCAGCCATCAGGTCACAAAAGGAAGGGGAATGAAGTTCAGCAATATTTCTCCTGCAAGGCAGAATCGAACTGTATGATTTCTACAATGTGTTGATATCAGCAAGTCACATTTCAGTTTATGCTTAATATATGTTTTGTTGTTCTCCTTTTTGCTGATGCTCAAATGTCTACATTCCAGTTTAATGTTAAAGTTGCTATGAAGATTTCTTTTTGCAGTTTCACTCAGTGCTGTAATGGAAAAAGAAACCTTTCTGAATAAACGGCCTTCAGGAAAGTTTAAGCACAGCTGCTATCCGGTGGAGCTCTGCTGTAACACTGAGTTTATCTCTATGGAATTCCCTTTATTTCTGTTCTTAGTTGCACTTAACTTCAACCTGAGACTAAAATAAAGACCATTGTAACCATATTTCCCAACCAGTGATTTTTAAGGCATACTGTTATTGCAGATAAGATAGGCTTTCCAAGCTCCTTATGGTCATCCTTTCCCTAGAGAGATCTCTGTGTATATTTTGTACTCTTTCCCTGTTGTGAAAATACATAAGCCTTAGATCAGACTGCAGTCTAGCAAAGCCCACATTTTCCAAACCCCTGTAAAGATGTGCTGATCTACAAGTACCACTTTGCCACTTAAGGTCTTCTGCTGTTTCTCTGTAGACTGTTTCAACAGGTATGCTGGCCATTCATGGCCAAAGGTCATGAAGCCCCACATAGGATACACACTTCCACAGAGAGTGTTCTCTAACACTTTCCCAAGCACAGAAAGGCTATAGAACTGGTTTAACTTGCTTCCTGGGGAAATTCTCCAAGAAGCCCGAACTTTAACTTCAACCCTCTATATAAGTGCCACAGCCCCATTCAGGGTCAGGAACTCTGGCCTGGGAACTGGATAAACTCCTGTAACAGGCTCTTGTTAGGAGATACTCACAGTGATTGAGATAGAGTGCCTTGGCACAGACCTGCAAAATCATAAGTTCATGTATTTGGATCTCAGCAGAAGGCAAGTGCTTTAACTCTAATAGAACAGTCCAGAATCCAACCCATATATCCACTACATTTTGTCTGCCAAGTGTCTTATCAAGTTAGAGTTTGGGTACCACACAAAAAAATGCTGCATTACTCACCCACTTAAGAATCAGAGTTTTTAGCTAACAGTTTATCTATCCTCTAGGCAAGCAACAACTTGACTTTGCCACATTCAAAGGTCATCACATTTGCAAGCCCAAGGGAGCAATCATCCTTTTGGTGAGAAGATAAGAAAACTGAGTGAATCACTGACCAAGAACTCCATGGAAGGCCCAAAGGAGAAGATGATGTATAAATATCAGTAACCTGCATGAGCCTGGGACTCTCTAATGTCCCTGCTGCCTGGGAACACAGGGACCATATTTCTCATTGTATGCACCAGATAGCAAAAAACTGGTTAATAAATAAATTCAGCTTCCCAACTGCAAAACAGGACAGAGTGACAGGTATTTTAAGTTAAACAACCTAAACCAGATTTTTTTTTTTTCCAGTTTCTGCAGCTGGTACCTCTAATAAACCTCTACAATCCTGTCAGCTATTTTGGAGCATTTATTTTTTTTTCTTTGTATATGCTTATCTTAACCTGGTTCATGCCGGAGAGTTTGCTAGATAACTGGTAAACACCAAGACACACGTGTTCTATGACATAGTCATCCTTAGCCGGGGTGGGGGGTGGTGAGAGAGGCTGGCCAGGACTGGCATGCCACGGCAGCTTACCAGCCTCTCCAAAGAGTGGAAGGAGACATTGCCACCTAGCAGCACGTTGAAGAACTGGGATGTGGGTGTTTGCGTGGATGAAGCAACTCTGAGAGACCACTGTAAGCTTCATAAGAGCCAGGTAAGCTTGGTGGCAGCTGCCACAGAGAAGGTTCCTGACCACTGTAGGAGGATTATTCAGTCTTGATGCCAGTGACTGTAAAAACCTTTTGTGAGGAAGGGTCAACAATTCAGCTATTAAAATCTATCCTGCTTCTCAAATGCTTAAATATCTCTGAGCACCTCACCCTAAGTGACACAGGAACATAAATCGTTTATGTTCTGTCCAGGAGATGTTCTGTGTCAGACCTGTCCAGGAGCCTCTTACATTAACCTGAGATTCTACACAACCAGTCTATAAACAGGCTGCTGCTCCTGAATACTACTACACCTCTTTTGGCTAGATAAGGTCTGCACACAGTCCTGTTTACAGTCACCACTCCCACAGAAACAGAACACTCAGTGTTTGCCAGACCACCCTGAAACAATCACAAAATGCATTTGCAAACATGGCTGAAAACATTTCTTTCATTCAATCGAGGTAAGGGTTAAGACACAAATTTGCAATAACAGAAACACTGAAAAGAAAGGCATAAGACAAGAAAATACAAGCTTAGGTTGTATTTACTTCTCACAATCTCCTCTATCTAGCTAGAGAGCTGGAACACAGTCCCTCCTGAGACTGTACCAGTTCTATCCTGATTTTGGGAGCTCTTAGATGTGCCATTTCTGGGAGACAGACTGAGGGGTACAGGGCTGAGCTCTCCCTCCCCAGCCTGAAATGACTCCTCTCTGTAAGGGCTCCCCTGGAGGCACCTGGGCACAAGAACACCAAGCAGTAATGCCAGCATGGGAGGGAGAGGAGACCTCATTTCTTCTTAGGTTCTCTTGATGTACACACATCTATGGCACTCTTTAGTTTTTTAACTTCCAGACTACCACTTGAGAACCAACCTCCTTGGGCTGATAATATTCCTTCTTCTCCAAGCTTTGAGACCAAACATGAAATTATGAAACTGAGAAAAGGGGGTTTCAATCAAGCAAGCTTCTCCTCCCATGTTTCTGGCTAGTTTTCTGAGGTCCCTTCTAGGGACACTGTCCCTCTGACAAAAACCTGAAGATAACCTTAAGATTTAGTGGATCTGTAAGTACCCTGTAGCACTGCAATTCCTACTGTCTTCCAGAGCTCCACACATGAAAATGGTGAGACCCAGTAAGACTCAACCTGTTCGAAGACTAACAAATCATACCCAAGCTTTGCAGCAAAGGTGAAGAGAATGACTAAGTGAGCCACTCCTGTTGGTACCTTTCCAGAGATGAGACCCCAGAGAGGCAACATTACAGCCAGCAGGCAGAGCCCATGGCTCCTACTTCCCCATGTCAGGTAGGGGTGGGGAGGCCAAATTCCTCTGTGCAGTAACTTCAAACAGGGAATTAAGAGACGGAACTAACAACATGATGCATCACCTTGTCTATCCTTTCATGATGGGCTTCAAAGAGTGCTCTTGTACTGCAGACACATTAAACCACATACCCATCATACATGGGCTCATGGGAGAAAACAGCAGTGAAAATCTGATGGATCTGGAGAGTAACTGGCTTTACTGACCATGTGCAGAAGTGACAATACCAAGGTACCACAGAGGAGCTGTATCTCTCCTTCAGTTCAAGAGCAAGATGATTGCAATTCTGGCACAGAAAGCAAACCTTATTCTTTGTTTCTGATGTTAAATTGCAGTGAATTATCACACACATGTACAAAAAAAAAAAAAAAAAAGAAAGAAAAAAGTGCCCTGTGGATAAAATCCTAGATTTGACTTGCCCTGGAAATCAGCTTACAATTTATTTACATTTGATCTCCCACAGAACTAGTAATTCTTCCTTTTAAGATTATTTGTGTAAGACTGCAGTAGTTGTTACTGTTAGGTATCTCTACAAATCATTAAGCAGAATGTGGGAAGAGCAGAGGGCTGAGCCCCCCCTGGACGCAGCCCCCCGAGGCATGGTGGAAGCAGGCAGAGGGACGGATACCCAGTGACTCCCCAACAAGTTCTAGCTGCTTCTTTCCAACTTTTCCCACCTGCTCCCTACAGCCAGGCAGTCAGAAGGGTCCCTTGGCATTGCACTGAGCTACACTTGCAGCAGCAGTGTGGCTACGATGGTAAAATAGCGCTATGGCCCCTTTCCTCTGACAAACCTGTCCACAGGCATTTAAATGCCAACTACGAACATAATCCACTGGACCCACTACATTCTAACAATAGCTTGAAAGCAGCACAGGTTGTCTTCAAATTAAATTTTCATGTGGAAACCACAAAAGGCAGCAGCCCAGAATACATCCTGAATTTCTGACTTCTGAGGGAACACAGCCAGAATGAGGATGGGGATGTGGATGCACAGATTCTCACACCTCATTCTCCTTTTGTGGCAGCTTCATAAAATGCATTTGAAATACACCTTTGACAGAATTAGAGGCATCAGATTTTACATGCAGTAAACACTTGGCTCGGGAACACATTGCTGCATACACTTCTGCACTGCAAAAGTAACACACGAATTTCTGTTTAAGCCATCAAAAATTGGTCCAAAGTATTTATGCAGTTCCACTATATGTCATGCTGGTATCTTGGGACTTCCACTTGCTCTGTTATCCTCTTTCCAACATTAAAAATCTAAACAAATGTGTAGAAAATCCCTTCCACATAAAAAATCAAGGTGAGTTCTCACTTTCATATGAAAATACAGTAAAAACACTGCCTTTTGAAAGCGTTTACTCTAGCGCCCTCTATTGCTTAATCCCCAAAACAGCCAGCATAAAGGATACTCGCAAATCAGTATTTTGTTTTTCCTTTAGGAGAAACACAACCAAAAAGTAAGAACTGGAAAGAAAAGTATTGTTTAGGTCTGTCTGCCACTCAGGACACTCCCAGAACTGTGAGTTCCTGACCAGACCTCAGTTACCAAACCCCTTCTTCTTGCTAGAATTAATAGTGAACAAGCAGTACCACTTCCAGTCCACAGAGGAAATGGATCACAGAAAACCAGCCCTGAGAGCGCAGAAGAGATCTGATGTCCCTGCTTTACTTGGCCACAATGCAGAGAGTTGATTCTGAATTGCTGCTGAAGGATCAATGATCAATCCATTGGAGGAGTTAAAACCAGCAATTATATCCTAGCAGGAAAGAAACCAGACATCTAACTGACAGATCGCATGAGATTTAAAAGCTTGAACTTCCTGCCAAACAAAACCTGCAGTCTGTTATGTTTAAATGTGAAATTAGGAAAAAAAATGTTGAATCAAACCCATCAAATTAAATGAAGCTTGATACAAAAATAGTTGTGCTTGTGCAGATCACCTCTAATGCTGGGTACAGCTCCATTTTAAACATGCCTTTGCATGCTGCATCCAAGCTTGGTCTATGTTTACGTATCAGGCCCTAATGTTACATTATCTCTTTAAAACAGGTAATTCCACACTACTAATTTATTAATGTTACTCTTCATAAATGACCAATCCATAGCTTTTATTTCAGCTGTTATAGGTCACCTTGCCCACTCCAATAGGGAACTTTGAGGCAGCTGTACTGGAGAGGGGCTTAGTTTAATGTACAATAGTTGGATATCCTCTTTCTTCGCTCATCTTCCTACTCGCTCCCAGGGCAGCAAAGGAACGCAATGGAGAGGAACAGCATCTTCCAGCCTCTATTGCCTGACATTGACAAAAGAAACAAGAAATGGAGCAGCAGAAAAACAGAAAGTAAAATTAAATCTTCTGAAATACTTCAGAAGAGCAAGCCCACAAGAGACATAAGGGGTCTAAGACAGGTTCCTGATGATACTGATATCTCTAATGTGTTACAGACATTCAGCTGGGAAACCCTCATCCAAGCAGTGATTGGCCCCATTAGATGAAAATCGGTCTCTGAGCAGCCTTTTTTTCTTATATTTATCACAGGCTTATGAAAGTCTTAATAACTCTCCAGAAACAAATCAGGATTTTCCTCTGGAAGGGGGACAGATTAGGCAAAGAGATTTGTCTTTTCTGATTTAAAACTGACATAACCAAGGAAAAAGAAATTTGCTGGAAAGGTATATTGATCTCATCTAATTACCTGAGAAATGGAATAAAACAACACATGATGAAATTTGCAAAAGCCACATGACTGGCAAGAGCTATGAATGAACATCACTGTGAGAAAAACATGCCATGGACTATTTGGATGCTAATAGAATGCATATCTCTTGGAAAAGTTCAGACTCACAAATAACAAAAAACCTGAACAGTTATTTAGTGGCTAGAGAGTCACACAGAAATCAAGTAAGAGAGACTTTTGTATTCCCTAGCCTTTATCAGTATTGCACTTGAAAAACACAAGAACAGACTGACTCAGATCAAAGATCTTTTTAGGCCAGTAGCCTCTCTTGGGGAAAGCCTGCCAGAAGATGCTTAGGGAACAAGTACATGAAAAAAAAAAAAAAAAAAGGTTGCTTGGGAGGGATATTTTCCCCTTATGCCTTTCTACTCTGACAATCTGCAACTTAAAACAAATAAATGAGCCAGAAGCTGTATCTGCATCTTTTTATTTAGTATCCCTTGATGGCTCTTTCCTCCATGAATTTATCTAGTCACTTCTTGAACAAATTCACGTCTTCTAGTCTCCTAAACATCCTGTGTCAGTCAGTTCCACTACTGAATTTATATTTGTGCCTATGTGTTTGAAGGAGCCCCTTGCTTGGCTCTTTAATGATGTGGCCCTCACTTTTACACTACAAAAACCAGCAAATAACTCTGCCGTTTGCAATTCTCCACACTGTTCTTATAACTACAAAAGTATATTCTCTTGAAGCTGCCTCTTACTAAGTCAAGAAGCCTTGGTCTGTAGGACTTCACTAACCTCTTTCGTAATTCAAATCTTTGTTTTTATCTTCAAATACTGCTATACCCTTTTTAAGAGGGTGGGAATGACCAAACTGCTTCATATGACATGCAGGCATAGTACAGTTTTCTGGGGTTTCACTTTCTTGATTATTGAATATTGAGATGAGTCTCTTCAGAGAACTGTCCACCTGATTATTTCTGTTTTCCAGAAGTCATTGCTCTATATGTGCAGCCAGTGCTTTTCCTATACGGTTTAGTTGATATTTATCCACACTGCCCAACGTTTTACTGCCCAGTCACTCAGTACGATGTTTAAGAGTGATGATTTGATCAATTAAATGGGCTGAAATGTCCAAAGTAGTTGAATAAAATAAATGGAAAAATCAGCACACTCTGACAGCCTGATGGCAAAATGTCATCATCTCCTATGTGCTTCCAGTCTTACGCAGCATCCTATCCATCTCCAGCACTATCGAAATTATAGCCATTAACTAGATGTCCAGGAAATAAACAAATGCAACAGTCTGAAGAAGTTGGATCAGAAGTCTTGGTTACCCACCCCAGCAGGTCTCAGCAAGATATGACCTTTATTTGCTGGATCCACGCTCCGGAACAGCCACCTGCAATCATAAGCTCCTCTTGTCTTCTACCACATTAGGTTTAAATATAACTGATTTATATCCAAGCTGGCTTCCACTGAGGCAGTTTCCTTTGCCTCCCTCTCCAAACACAGTTAATTAATCCTTCAAATAATATTCCCTTGGAGGCAACCATCTTGTCCACACATAGGAGCTTGAACGCTTCAGAGCCACAGTTCCCAAATGCTTCTGCACTCCATTTATCATCT
The DNA here is from genome assembly GCA_013399695.1 of Formicarius rufipectus. Classification (NCBI taxonomy): domain Eukaryota; kingdom Metazoa; phylum Chordata; class Aves; order Passeriformes; family Formicariidae; genus Formicarius; species Formicarius rufipectus. The sequence continues at coordinate 52,991 of VXAU01003956.1, read as the reverse complement.
GTGTTAGGCCAAAACTCTTTCCACCATTTCCACTCTCCTTCTGAGTACCCCTCTGCAAGTCCTGCAAGCTTGGCCTGCAAGGGCTTCAGTGAACTCTGGGGATGACCAGGTGAACTTTTCTCAGCTAAATACACAGGAGACCTGTATGTGCTCACTGGGCAGTTGCAGTATCTGTGCAGGAGCCACACACCAGACTGCAGAGGCATGACAGGCCACTGGCCTGAGGGAGCTGGGAGGCAATGGTTCTCACCAGCTGGGTTTTCACAGGAACACAGAAATACAGTGACTATCTGTTCATTAATTTCCATTCTGTAGCGGGCGTTGGCCAAGTGGTGTAAGTTGCTGCCTGTGGAGCCGGCTCCTCCTCTGAGGATGCCGGTTCGAATCCCGAGGAACTCGCTGTCGCCGTCCGAGTGTGCTCGGCCGTGGCAAGATGAACCTCAGGAGTAAAGGGAGTGGGGCCAGTTCTGCGCACACTGGGCCTCACCTAAAAAATCCATTGCACAGGCTTATCCCAAGATCTTTGTTCGCAAAGTCCAGCCAACAACAACAACAATTTCCCATCTACCTAGTCTCCCAAATGATAGGTATGATACCTCTACATCCAAACCAACCCAATTAAAGACATCACATAAGGACATAGGTGCTTGCAGCATAAGCCATGTTAGTTGGCCAAATATGAAAATCAACAAAAATCATTTAGAAATATTTTAAACTAAGACATTCTAAACTGACATATCACACTAAAATTATGTTCTCCCTTCCCATATGTATTATAGATCTATTTTGTCAGCTGGACATATTTCAGAGACACAGCTCAAAGATGACTTTTCGTATTGTATGATCAGTTAAAGCTTTATATGTTAATTATTTTAGGAGGCAGCAAGTCTAAAGGATATCATCATACCTGTGTACAGGTTTCTGTTTATTTTCTGTAACACATATTCTTACATAAATGTGATTTTATTTTGGATGTCTGACCATGCTGAACAAAAGTCCTTCAAAATCAATAAAAATACTCTAATATTAGAGAAGGACTAAAGTAGTAACTCCCTAGAGCAGAAAACTTGCAAAAAACACCAACCAACAAAGGGTAAAAATCAACCTTTGTTTGTGTGAAATACAGTTAGTTTAAGGTTTTGTCAATAAATCATCACTTTTTGCCCCTGAAAGAGCCTTCCAATGTACCTAGTAGAAACAATAGCTCAGAACAATGAAAACTCCCCAGCTGAGAGCTGAGAATAAAGCTCTCCATGAGCCAGCAGGATTTGGTAAGAAACACAACACAGAATCACCCACCTCAGACCAACTTGGTTTCTAGTTAGTTATTTATTATAATGCCTTCAGAGCAAGCAGGGTTTGCCATCGGGGCAGTTTTGCAAAGTGAAAAAAAAAAAAAAAGGACCGCAAGCGTTGTGCTTTTCATGCTTTCCCCAGGATATTATGGGATTATTTTCTGAACGGGTCTAAAACCTGCTTTTATCCTGTAGAAGCCTGGAAAATGTCATAAAGGTTTAAATCAACGTAGATCATAAAATCATGTCTGCCAAGAGGGAGCATTAGTTGCTTCAGAAGAAACTGCAAGAAACTGCAAGAAACAGTTGTGGGATCTGAGCCACAAAATTATCTCAAACTAGCCCCTAAATGTTAAAAATTAGCTTAAACTCTGAAGCAAGAAGATTTATATGTCTTTCAAAGCTCTTATTGTTGCTTCAATTATCGTAATATTGAATATTCTTATTCTTCCAGACCCTCTTTAAATCTTGTTACATTCCTGACCTCAGCAGCATCCTCTGGTAATGAGTCCTACAATTTAATTACATGCTGGATTAAAAATAATTTAAAAAATCCTTTTATCTCCTTTACATTCGTCACCCCTCACCTCATTTCTATGCTATAAGACAGAGAAAATAGAACCTACTTGTCCATTTTGAGGTTTTTGATCACTGCTTTCCATAGTCTTATCTTGGCCTTTCATATTTTTTCTAATTCCTTTGTCTTTCAATATCTCTTCCTGTATGTGTGTACTTTATCATGATAAAACTTCTAGTCACATGATGTGTCAACACAAATTCTATTAAGATGTTGTAGGAGGAAAACATTCAAACACATTTCAAAGAAAACACAGGTTCCAGAATCCTACCCACAACATCCTTCCATATCATTGTGGCTAGACTTCGCGAACGAAGATTTGGGAGGGTTTTACCCACGCTTGCTGCAAGTGCACTGATGGCTGATCCCTCAAGCCTGCACAGTGGATTCTTTAGGTGAGGCACAGCGTGCGCAGAACTGGCCCCACCCTTTACTCCTGAGGTTCATCTGCCAGGGCCTAGCAAGCTTGGACAGTGACAGTGAGGTCCTCAGGATGTAGGTTTGGTTAGAGTATCCTTCTCTGAGGTGGATGGCCTGACAGGGCTAAGCGAGCTCCATCTGCCCGGGTTTGGAGTTAGAGTTGTCCTTTTCCTAGGATGGTTGCCAGGTGGCTGACGAGCCCATCCTGCCCGAGGACACACTGTCTGACCCTTCGGTTGAGACCTGACCAGCATGGGAGACCCTACCAGAGGCATCAACCACCGAAAGCATAGCTCACAACCTCATAAGGGCACACAAGCTTCTCCCCCACGACAAGCGGGTGTCCGTCAAGAAGGCCTTATATTTACATCTCTTATAAAATGTTTTATACCCTTGATTAAACTAAATGCAGTTAAAACATTATCAGTTACATTTAGTACATTCTGAATCTTGTGTAAGATACAGTTTTAGTTCTTCAGTAAGCAATTTCACAAAACCAGCTATTGAAGAGCACCGTCACATTTTCTTCTTTCTTTCACTGCTTAGAAAAGATATGAGCTGTAGGTAAAAGTCTGTGGCCAACAATCCCAAAGTATCATTCCAAGGACGGACTGGAAAGATAAAGATTTTTAGGAACAGCAACCTAATTGTGCTTCAATAGCTCTTTCTAAAATTGCATCAAATGCAACTTCCCGAGCACAGTGACCCACAACAGTATTAAATTCATTGTCATACTTAAAAGCTGATTTTGTATTTTTGCAGATTTTGTTTCTGGGTCAAGCAGAGAGGACAAGGCATCCTGAGACACAAATGACGAAAGCAGAACAAGAGCAACAAGTCTGAGGGTACAATGCAGAGGCACAGTACTCACCTCTTGGTTCACAGTGCTGAATGCTATTACACAAAATCTATGACAAAGCATATGAGCAAATGTAGTCTCTGATCTTCCTAACATGTCCAAATTATGAAAATTTCTCTTTTATTATTGTAAAAATGTGAATTTATCTATTAAAATGTAAGAGGCTAAGAACTATCAGTAAGAATTATTGAAAGCTTTAATTGCCAGCTGGTATCATTCATCTGTGGAATAAGCCTGGAGGTGCAGAATTGTTCCACTCATTCATCCTGGGTCCTGGTTCATCCTGAAAAAAAAAGTCTGCTAGTGCCAATCCTGGAGTAAAACCTCAATAGAGACTCTAGTGTGCCAGGGGCTAGGGTGAATCTTTCGTGTACCAAGGAGTGGTACTAGAGAGTTCAGTACTGCTCAGACTAGGCTTATGTGCTGAAGAACTCTCTCAGAAGGAGGTAAGGACAGTTTGGTTACATGTTACAAAAACATGGTGTTTCAGAATTGAGGAAGCATATGAATAATTTTGTAATTCATCCAGAACCCAAGTGGAATTCTGGACACTGAAGAAAAAAGCAGAAATGTTCATGAACTTCAGGGTAGCTAAGGTTTCAGACCACCTGCTGTCTTTGTAAAGACTAAAGAGCAATCATCAGTGCAAGCAGGAGATGTATGCCCTCCAATGTCTGAGGAGGACCAGGTTTTAGCTTCCAGTTTATTACAGATGTTCTCAATGAGCTCAGCTTCTCTTAACCTATTTGAAGTTTGAGTTGAATTTTCACACTGACATTTCTTCTGTTCATATGCAACTGTCTGTTAAAATACACATTTCCATCAAACCCACAATTTTGTCATAATCATCTCACTGCACAGGTAGAAAAGGCCATATAGGGCACTTCACACACTCTTTACCATTTCAGTTCAAAAGAGATGCTAGTACATACATTGAAATAATAGTAAAACGGCAAATCTTATTCAAGACACTAGATGCAGAGGGAGATGTGAGAAAACCCACAAAAAGTATTATTTCTAAAGCACTCAGAGTTTACACTGCTTCTTGTTCTAAGTCATGGATGCAAATTTTATTTTTTTTTTTTAGTACTGAGGGAAAAGATAATGCATGCAAACATTTTCATATGTGTGTAACTGAGATAGCAATTAAAGCTCTCAATAATATTTATTAATACTTTTTACAGTAACAAAAGAGATGCAGGAATGATCTAATGTGTTATGAGGACTCATGATTTTATGTATGAGGAAGACTTGAGATTACCAATATTCAAAGAGAGAATAATCAAAATGTCACCAAGGAAAGTTTTGTAGACTTTGATGAGCTGGGACTTCCCTCTCAATATTTGAAATCTGTGGTCTCCTTCACACAGCAAAAGTCACATGTCATTTAGACGTGTGGCCCAACAATGCTTCTGTGACAGATTTCAGAGGATACAACTTGTCCTTCCCATTTGTTACATGAAGTGCAACACTAAATTGCTAAACTGTGGAACTGACTCAAATTCTATCCCATACAAACAAAAACTTGCTACTAAGGTTGAAATACTTGCAAGTTCACCATTTTGGTCCAAAGACTCACAAACAAAACTGATCTTGTACCATTAGTCCCTTAAGAACAGAAAGAATTCATCTTCCTAAGCTATGGCAGTGCACGTTCTTCTAAGCCCTCAGCCCCAGCCTTAACAGACCACGCTAAAGGCACAGAACAGTATTTGGGCTTTAATGAGAACGTTAATCTGAGAGATGCAAGCACTTCTCTGGAGGACAAGGATCAGAGCACTGAGCTGTAGTGAGGACCACTGCCTTTCACTAAGTGGTGAGCTGAGCAGTGCTGCATTCTGGCTGATAAAATGGAAGCGAAGGCCAGTGCATCACTGCTGAACACAAGCCCTCTGTAAGCTGCCCATCACTTTGTGTGAACACTGGTACAATGAGTTAAGGTCTTTAGTCAGTTCAGTCTTTGCACAGCCTTCAAGATGAATTAACAGCTCAAGGCAATTCCAAATAATTTTAAGGCAGTTATTTGAGTCATATTAGAGCTCCTATATATGAATAAGGGAGAAAAAATATCTACAAAACCAAGACACCAAATATCACTGACATGAATAAAAATAAATTAAACATCTGAAAGAGAATTCTTCATCTGAACAAGCCTGATGAACCTTCTATTGTATTTTTAGACTATTTTTACACTTTTTACACTTTTGTCTCAAAGAATGACAAAACGTACGTAACGCTGGCCTGGAACCAGTCAACCAGTTGAAAAAAAAAAGATATTTTTTCCCCTTTGATTTTTTTTTTTTTTTTATAATCAGGAAAAGAATTCTAAAGAAATATAGTAGCAGACTTACCAGCAGATTTCCAGAGAAGTTTTACTGTTCTCCTTCTTGAACTGCTCAATGATTTAGGAAACCAGTAAAAAAATTGTGCTATCCTCCTGATAGTTTTGCTCAAGTCATTTCTTATTGCCATGGCTGAAAAGGCTCCACAGCTACACCAGGAACAGACACGTGAATCCAGTTAGAGAGAGGAAAACCCGTGAATACCCACACTGCGTGTGCTCGCTCTGAGCTCAGCGTCAGCCAGCACGTCTCAGGACCACCTGTTAGTCCTAAATCCCCTCCCTCCCCGTCACTCTGCTCGGAGCCCTCCAGACCTCTCCCTTTATTACAAGAAGCAGCTATATTAATAGATGCTTTGGCTAAAGAAATACCAAGGCTTCTCTGTTTTAACCTGTTACTGTGTTTCCAAAGATGTTAAAACATGTTTTCCACAGAAAGGCTTTAAAAAGTTCCTTTGTTCATCTCTAGCTACATTTTCTAGGCTGTAAACAAGAAAAGAATCAAAACTGATAGGGACAATTCCTCTTTTAAAATCCCTTAATTTAAGTCATTAGGATTTTCTCTGGAGCAAGCTTCTCAAAGACCTTCTGAAGAATCCTAGGTGTAGATTTAACAGAGATTTCTACAGATAAACAGGATGTTAAAAATGTGTTATCATGAAATCTAGCATACACCTTTTTTTAACAGCAAGACTATGTAACTGTTTCTCAAGCTTGGTACGATTTCATCAACTATGTCACAAGTTTCTCTTCAGCTTCTCACATCCAATTTGATATTTTTTCTTCTGCTAGATCTGAATAGTAGAAGCCCCTGAAAAATCAAGACTAAAGTAATTACAAAACAAAGATCCTTTTGTATCAACCTTTAAACTACAGAAAGTAAGGGCTTTGTTACAGCAGCAACATTCACAGAACACAAGTAATAACTCTTCTAGAATTCACAATGTATTTTTCTATGCTAAAATATGTGAAGTATTTAACCCCATTTTATATGTCTGGCTTTTTTAACATACTGCTGCTTCTTGGGACTAAGCTAGATAGACTGCATTTCCTGTTGTTAATATGCCTCTGAAAACAAATAAACATTTCCATTTATGTTGTCTCTGCCACAATTTTTCAGCCAGTGTCAGTGGAAGGGCAGAAGGCATGACTGAGGCTACTGGACTTTGTCACTTGCTGGAGCTCCACCCTGTCATACCAGACGGAATTTAGTACCAAAGTGACAGTTTTAGCACAAGTAGGAGGTCTGTCACCCAATTCAGAACAGACAAGCAGCAAAGTTAAAAAGGCCCAACAACTAACTTGCTTCTGTCAGGAAATAGCACAGGTCTGAATGTTTAAGAGCATCTGCCAAATACCGGATCAAACAATGACTTCTTTTTTTCTGAAATTTATACATATACATATAAAATTTAATGAAAATCAAAGTGGCCTACCCCCCCCAACCCCTGTATGATTTCAGGCCATATGTAAATATATAATAAGATTACTAGTTTTGTAATTTGATAAAAAATCCATATAAATATACTGACCTTTAGCATGATATGAAGGGCAGAGTATTTTTTTGCTTAACAGAAATACCAATACAGTATTTTGTTATACTAGTATTTTATGAGGCTTAAAAAATTATTTCGTAGAACATATCAGATTGTAACAATATAAGGGGATAAACTGAGTTTGCTGATGAGAATAACAAACCTGTGAAGGTTTACACCTTACAGTATTTAGTGCCTACAGGAACAAAAAAATAGGCAGGAGCATAAAACACTGTATATTATTTTAAGGCAAACAGAACTTGCTCCATACAAAAATATTCAGTGGGATGAATTTGACAATTATGCTATGCAACAAACCAGCTAATACCAACGAGAATGTGGACCTGAATTCAAGCTAGACTGGACAGCAGTGGTAGGTGGCCTTCCAATAATTACATAACTCTTTCATCACTTTACATTTCTGGGCCCTAGTTAGGCCAAAATGTAGAGCTAACGAACAGAAACCTGTCCCCCACAGCTCATGAGGGGTCTGTGGTGATAATGGGGTTTCCTCCCAACCTGAACTGTCAGCTTCAGAATACGAGCACAGGAATGCACTGCTGTCAGTCAGCATCGGCCAGGCTCAAGAAAGTCCACAGAGCTCCTTCTAAGACAACTCTGATCCTCTGCATTACACCAATGCATTACTAAAGTTATTAATTCACTGTACTAAAAAGATACTACACAGGGCTACATGTGTACCTTTCAATCTACTCTGACAAAGAGACAGCGCACGGAGATACTTTCCGTGGAGGACAGAAGGACCTGAAATGTGAGCAGAGTCACACTCTTAATCCCTGTCTCCCTTTTAGGAAAAAAGCCAGGTAAGGCTTTTTCCTGCAGCAGACTTCAACCCCCAGGTCATACTCTATTCATCCAAAACTGTCTGGAGGAGGGGAGAGAATGACTGCTGCCCGCACTGCCATCCCACCTGCCTGGGAAGGGAGGTGAGCAGCTGTCCCCTCTGCTATGCAGGCAGCCTCTGACCTCCTGTCTCCCCACAACAGTGCAAAGGTCACATCTCAGCAGGCCCCTGTGAAGGGTAAAACAGGCTCCATGTGTGTGGTGCCTGGGATGTGTGGCAAGTCACCACCTTGGCAGGAGAGCCGGGCAAATCACACTGCTCTCAGCATCTGCCCCACAACCCACTTTCTACACAGAAACCTGTGCACACCAGTTGGAAAACAAAGGAGCACTCATGAAACATCCAGTGGTTTAGACACGTCTGTCTACCCCAACCTACAGAGCTCTACAGACCAGCTCTGAATGGATACACAGTGACCCAGTGGTTGCCTCATTGCAGCCCTCCCAGACCCACTGATAGAGCTGAGGAAGCAAAAAAAAAAAAAAAAAAATCCAAACAAGTCTTTACTGCTATGTAAAATACTCTTAAATGATGAACTGTAAACAACCACTGGTGTTTGTTTGACCAGGAATATTCTTTTGGAGTGTGCTGGGTTTATATAAAGCAAATTCTTTGCCAACAAGCATTTATTAGAGCAACACAGCAGTGATAAGATACCATAAAAATGAAGCCTAACAATGAGGAGCACAGTCAGTGGTGCCAGATGTGGGGCAGATGAAGGACTCTCTGCTCAGGGGCAGAAGTGCATTTTTCCTCAGTGAGGACTTACATCCATTTCCACATCTTCCAGTTCTTAGGCAGCAAAAGACTGGGATGAGCACAGGATTTCATTTGCTTTCAACTGGAACTTCACCATTTAGTCTTGTTTCTGGAAAAAGGATCCCTATTACCTATCCACAGTAGGTGAATAGGCAATTTCTCTACACACTTTGTGTAGAGAAAGCTAAAAGTGTTATGAAATATCTGCTTGTCTGCATTAAGAAACATTCTTATTAATGGGGCTCAAAATGAGTATTTGTTTTCTTGGAAATGGGGTGGTGTCCTTCCAACCTGTCAGCGTGCGGGTATATATCTCTATGTTTGATGCCACACCAAGAGGCAGAGCTCAGTGTGGAGAGGTGTTCACAAGCCAGCTTTCACAAGGATTTTTCCATATCAAAGGACCTTGAACTTTCAGAGAAGAAAGAAGAGACTTCCAGACCTCCATGAACTGTTTTGCTTCACTTCTTGCCTGACAGAGATCTGAAATGGACTAAAAGATTTCAGCAATCCAGAACTGGGTTATGCAAAGAAACACTGTATCCATGCACTGAATAGGATGGAATGTGTGAAACACATTTATCTAGAAATTATAAGCATAAGCTGCGGCCTTCCTTAAAACCTGTTCAGCTGTGTGTCAGTAAATTTTATCCAACTATCAAGAGAGGGCTCCTGCCTAACTAGCCCCTGGGCTTTAGCATTACTGTATTATTCTGACACTGTCAAGACACTGATTTAATATTAAAAATATAATTTATAACATCATCATATGTGACAAAGCTATGTAGTTGCTAGGAAGCTTACAAAGAACACAACTACTAAAAGAAAAGAAACAAAAAACTGCTGCATTTGACCTTCGTTCAGCAAAACTAGCACAATACTTCCAATTTCCAGCTCAGCTGTTCATCCCTCCCTAATCCAAATAAGTAGCTATATTTGTGAGCTTTCTAAAAAAACTTTTGGTTCTTAGCAGCTGCACATACACAAAAAGAAATGACTAAAAATGAAACTGTGATTGGCAAGCCACAATTTTCAAAACCTTGCCTCCCTTTGAGAGGTGCAAATTGAACTGTAGTACTCAAACTGATGTAAAACACATCTCTTATCACATTCAATGATCTGTTACTGACAAAAGAGCATGACAAATTGCACTATGGATGACAATTATGCTCGTCGACAAAAATACCACAAAAAGATCACACAACCCAAACCTTGCTGCACATCAAACTGAATCACTACCAGATCTATATCACAGAATCATAGAATGGCTGGGGTTGGGAGGGGTCTCAGTGATCATCTAGTTATGGCCCCCCTGCCATGGACAGGGACACCTTTCACTAGACTGAGTTGCTCAGAGCCACATCCAGCCTGGCTTTGAACACTTACAGGGATGGGGTATCCACTGGGCAACCTGTTCCAGTGCCTTACCACCCAAACAGTAAAGAATTTCCTTCTAACATATAAAATAAATCTGTCCTCTTTTAGTTTAAAGCCATTGCCCCTTGTCCTGGTAAAAAGTTCCTCTCCAGCTCTCCTGTAGTCCCCTTTAGGTACTGGAAGGCTGCTCTTGAGGTCTCCTTGGAGTCTTTTCCAGGCTGAACAACGCCAACTGCCTCAGATTGTCTTCACAGGAGAGGCACTCCAGCGCTCTGACCGTCTTTATGGCTCTCCTCTGAATTTGCTCCAACAGTTCCGTGTCCTTCTTATGTCGAGGGCCCCACTCCAGGTGGGGTCTCACAAGAGCTGAGTAAAGGGCCACAGTCACTCCTCTTGACATGCTGGCCATGGTGGTTTTGATGCAGCCCAGGATGTGGCTGGCTTTCTGTGCTGCACGTGCACATTGCTAGACTGTGTTGAGCTTCTTGTCAACCAACAGCCCCTAGTCCTTCTCTTCAGGGCTACTATTGATCTATTTTCTGTCCAGACTGTATTTGTGCTTGGAATTGCTAGAAATTCTCTTTTTTTTTTTTTTCTTCCTGAAAAAAAATGCTTCTAGTGCAAACATATTCCTGTGAGTAGAATGACTTCTTACACAAAACAGCATGAAATTATACGAAACTCATCCAAAGTAAGAGGAACCAAATGAGCATGAGCAGTTTCAACCCTTTTTCAAAGACGATGGAAGTCTCCCTGTAGGAGCAGGTAGTTTTGGGCTTTGTCTACTTGTATACAGATGTCTGCAGCTGAGCTGGTCATCACAGCCCCCTTTACAGTCAGTAAAGAAAGGCCAGTGCCTCTTGGGCAATACTTATTGCCATCCTGCAGTAAAGCTGCAAAATCCGTGAGATTATCTGTACCCTGCACAGTTTCTGAAGAAGCCTGCATTGTAGACAGCAGAACAATGGCTGGGAGAGCCCTTCTTGTCACTCTCCCTGAGCAGCAGCACAGAAGAGAAGCAGCGCCCTGACTCTTCAACAGCAGAGCACATCTTCAAAGTAAAACCCCAAGGTTTTTCAGGTATGCCATCTCTGTCAGGGATGGAGGACAGAATGACCAAATCCAGTGAAGACAACCAACAACTGCAGGTCATGTTTCAGAACTCTGACGTAAACACACAGAAGCATTCTCAAAATACAGAGGGATTTCAGTTCACTTTTTCAGGCTTTAAATGCTGTGTGTTCAAAATAAAATTTGTAAACACAAATTCAGCCTATGAATCACAACTCAATGTCCTCTGAGATTAATTGCTTACTTCTTCTACAGACTATCTATTAGACAATAAGGGATTTCTCTCCTTATGAGGTAAGGAGTAGGAAGGTTTCTTCTGAGCAATAGCTCCAATGAAACACATCCTGGATTCTGAGGAAGAAAATCACAGTGCGAAACCACATTTGTTAACATCCAGTTAGCTCGTTTCACTCTACAATATATTACACTGTAATTGTTTTCAAACACTGTTAACTAGAAAAGAATATATCTTTGTGTATTTCAGGAGTATTTCTGCTTGATTCTTTCCATTGTAGTCTACGGTGGTTCCCTGTTTCATTTAGAATACTTCAATCTGAAAAATTGGTGTAAATTGCTTTATGTTTTCTTCCAGATGCTGGGAATACACAGGGGCAGGCAGGACAGCCACATGATGGATGTGGGTGTGTGAGAGAGGGCATAGCTGTGCTGGTCCACCTGAGCATCAGGAAGATAATTCCCTGTCTCCTGGAGACTGCCACTGGTACCGTTGCTGCACATTTTCATTTTAGTGTAGTTTGGTTATGGGCTTACTGTATGTCTGCAGGTTTGTGCATCAAAATTAAAGTTGAATATAAGTTTAAAAAGCTAAATGCAGAGAATAGTAGTGCAATGTGAAAATAACAGATTTGTGTTCATTTTGGTTTTATAGTAGGTATCATACTAGCAGCAGAAAATTCAGGGAAATTACTGAATAGTCTTTAGAAAAAACACTTCTGTACATAAACAGCCACACTTCAGAGGACTGGAAAAATAAAACTCAAGGCTAAAACCAAAGAGATAATATTGAGTTGCCTTGTAACACAGTTTGACACATAGGATTTGACTCAGCACACGATAAACCAACTCGCCTGTGGGCTTTGTGTGATTCTGTGCCAGAATTAGTAGACTTCTCAGTGAGAACTTGCATGGAACTAACATTAAGGAAAATTGGACTGAGGCAGAAAAACAGAAATATGTGTTAAATGTTGCTAAAACAGTAAGTTTGCTCATCCTATCTGGTCTGATTAAAACCTGGCAATTTTTCAGAGTACTAGCAAGTTGTGACCATCCTTCTTTAGATATCTGCATGTAGTATGAGTGATTACAGATTACATGCTGTTTGCATTTGAGATTAACCAGGGTGCACCTTGTACATTTCTTCTCACTTAGAAGAGTCCCTACTGTTTCCCACTTTAGCCATGGTAGCTACAAGGTAATAGGTGAATATTTAGAACTGGATTATAAGAGAAAAATACACAAAAGAACTTCCATTGTAGCCCTTCATACTTTCTTTCAAGCTCCTACACTCACTGTCAGGCCATGGTACCCAAGCTACTGTACACAATGTACTCTTCCCTTACTGAGCAAAATAAAAAAAGGCATTCATCAGTACTCAGTGCAGTGTGGAGAATACAGGCACATCTAGCAGCTCCAAATCCACCCTGCAAGCACACTGCTGACCTGCACTTAACTGTCTGGATAAAGAGATCCTCTGACCAGGCTGGAGGTTAGTGGTCAGCACTGCTTAGCAACAGAAAGAAGGCATGACCACAGTTCCTGGACAAGAGCTGAGCTCTAATGTTGGCTTGGTCAGCGACCTCACAGGCAACCTTGGAAAAGTCACTTCATCTCCCCATGCTTTCATCTCTGTCTGTTTTGCTCACAGCACTTCAGAGTGGGGGCTGCTTCTTTCTGTACAAGCATACTCTATATTAAGGACTTAGAGTGGCCAACTAATACTGCTATCAGTAAATGCAAAACAATTATTGGGAAAGAACCCTTAGCGATGAATTATGTTAGCCATTTACCATAAAATACACTATCCAGTAAAACCTTCAGTTTGACCTTTTTCTCCTGTATGTTAAAAGTACAGATACTAGCAATGTGTATACAGCATGCAGGCACAATATAATTTAAAAGGCATCTGTATCATTACCTCCCACAATGACCCAAACTCTTGGCCAAGCACTATTAACCATCTGTTGAACTTTGAGCGTGGTATGATTGCATTAAACAGACATCAAGACACAGGAATATTTTCAAAGCTTTCACATGACAAGGTCAAGTTTATCCTTGGTTCCCCAAGGCTTTCTCAGCAAGCAGATCAGGAGTTATCATGCTAGTGAGTAATGGCAACATTTTTATTACTGAGATCTTCTTTGCTTTTCTAAACACACCATTGCTTTGATGTTTAATTACACACCTTGAATACATCCAAAGTTATGAACACTGCCTGCAGAAACACCTGTTTTACCATTTTTTCATTAGCAGACTCCTTTCTACTCCTGTATCATCTCTCAAATACCAATTTGTTACAAACCAAGCCTTACAGCATCTGGCCTCCTTCCCCCTGCGTGTGAAATGAAACACAGGGTATCTTCATGTCAGATGCCCTGGACTCCTGCCCACTCAAAAAAGCCTCTGCAGAAGCTCTCTATAGAGCAGCTCCAAAGCACATGAGGAAAAGAGTGGCAAAACCACACAACATTTTCAGAGTCCTTCAGTGTTGGCATGTGAATGTTCTAGGGTGATTTTGAAATTTTTTTCCTGGTATGCAACATGGAAAAAAAGTGTTTGTATTCTCTGTAGTCTCTTGGGGTTGTATCTGAAACACCCAAACTCTGAAGAACACCATAATTAATAATCAACTATTCCTGAGATAGTGAAAACAAGAACAAAGAAAGAGGTGCTCAAACCCAGGTGAAAGCTTCTACATATGACAATGTAAGGCTTTGGGGTGGAAGATGGACCCATACAAGAAAACAAATGGCAGAGCCCAAGAAAACAGGACCCACAGTAACCAAGAACTCAGTGAGGAGTTACTGTTCTCTGCAAACAACAGGGGAAAGGACTCAGCTTTCCAACAGTGGGAACCTCACTGTGGCTAACAGAGACGACAGAAAAGCCCCAGGAGGCAGAGAGTCACTGAGGAAGACAGCAAGCATTACTCTTGGAAAGCAAGCTCCACCAAAGCTGCTTCTTGCTTTTCATTTCCACATTTGATGGTCAAATTTGTGTTTGCTTCTTTCCTCCACACTGTACCCTCAATAGGGGAATCTATTTCTTTGTCATTTCTGACAATTATGAGACATTTAGAAAATATACCCTAATTTTTTCTAATGTTTTTGTTCTGGACTTTGTTAGTTTTTACAGATATTTAAAAATCTCTGTAGTAGGAGAGCTATACCACATATTAAAACATAACACCTCTGTTCTTCAACTGCACTAAACCAGGAGCCATCTACTGAATATTCAGAGCCAGTACAAAAACATGTTAGAAATTGAACAAGGCCCCCACCAAAATACCCACTTCAGCAGAGAAAAACCAACCAGAAGGGTCAAACAGGCCCTATCACTGAGCTACACACTTCTCAAGGGAAGGTCACTCAGAAAACAAAACCTGAAAAATTGATAAAAAAACTACTTAGAGAAGATTCAGTGAACAAAGCTAAAATGACTGCCTGGTAGATCTGAGAGAAAGAGGACACTTGAAGTCCTATCTGCTCCCATGGATTCCACATTCCTGCAGAGCACCTTGCAACTGGAGAGGCCTCTGGGCTGGGGCAGTGGCATCTGCCTGCACATGGATCCCACAACACCCAGCTAACATTACAGCATAATGCTGCAGGTATAACAAGTAACACTATAGGCAAGCAGGATACAGGCTGGGGGACATCACATCCAACTACTATTTAAATACTATTTAAACTACTATTTTATCACTGACTTGATATTCATAAATTGCACTTTCATAAAGAACTCTAACCACCAGAAATCTGACAGAAATACTCTATTTTTTTTCCATTAGTAGGCAACTTTTTATGAGCCACTTAGAAAATACTTGTGAGCCTCTGCTTCACAAGATCCTTACAGTACTACAATGTCCTGGTCTTCTCATTCCTACAGGCCCTCCAACCTTGCCAAACAAGCCCAGTATGTACACCAACATATATGTTGTTGCATGGGCAATATGCAGTTGGTAACAGTAATAAATATCGGTTCATCAGTGCTCTTAATGAAATCCATGACTTCCTAACCATGTCTCATCATTACATACAGGAAAGGAGCAACCTGGTTTTCTTGGTACATCTAAACACCATCTGCTTAAGTATCTCCATAAAGTTTGAAATGAAAGTCATGTAGAACCTGTAATTCCTCTAGAATAAAAGAAGAATAAAACTTCTGAAAAGGCCTAGCAACATTTCCATTTGGTTCAATGAAAAAGTGTAAAATGCAAGGTAAAAATTCAGAAATGAAGTATGGAGTCCAGAGCAAGTAGTCTACAAAGTACTTTTTTTCACACTGCCACCACCTATGTAAACCCAGTCTGTTGATCAGACTATGGGTAAAGTAAAACTGCTCAGAAACTGAATTCCAAAGCCTGGAAGGACAGACATTCATCAAAAACCATGAGAAATGCCTCATTCTTCAAATGCCAAATGACACGGTGAAACAACACAAAACCCCCAGGTCAGCTACACTACATAACATTACACAACATCAAGAAGATGTAAGAAACTGAGAATTTTCACTCCAGACCACTCTTTGAAAGAAAATTCGAATATTGGAAAACAAAACCTCCTCCTTACTGTACACCATTCCATTGTATAAACTGGAATAATCCCAATTGCTTCTGTTTCAAATAACTTTGTGCAGAGAAGTCAGGCCAGGCAATGGAATTAGGCATCTGTACCCAGTTTTCACCCCAAATAGTAGAAGTGAAAAGGTGAATAGCAGAACAAGTCTGGACTGCTAAACCAATTAAACCTCTCTTGAAAAGGAATCCAAAAAAACAGTAAGAGGTCAGCTACTACAAAGCATCCTTTTCAGAGGTATTTCATTACACTTGGCTTTCTTCCTGGGCTGGGGTCCAGAAATACCAGCACTACCTTATTTTATTTCAAGAAATAAGTTTCTTGAATAATGTGCACCTTGTGCACTGCGTTGAAACAGACAGTCACCTCCTTGAGTTTTTTTTTGTTCTGATCTTTCTTCCCTGAATTAAAGTATTATTTCAATTTTTAGCAGAAGCCTGGAAACAAACTTATGAATTACAAACAAAAATCTCACAGAAGGCAGAAAGACCTTTTCTCAGTAGTTCTTTACTCCCTTCAGGGATCCCACCTCACTTATGGTGTGTACCAAGGAGCATACGAAAACCCAAACATGACCACAGCCCCACTGAAAAATGCTAAGAGTAAAGTCTAGCCTCTGCTGAAGCTTAGCTTGGTAACTTTTCCTATCACTGTGGGGAAGACAGGACAAAGACACTCAAAGGAGATGCCCATTCCCATAAAGAAGTGACAGATTGTTTGTTTAGAAAAAGGTCTGTATCTGAATACTTCAAAATTACTCCTCTGATGTGCCCTTGGTCTGTATCTCTATCCCAGAGTAAATTTTTCATGCCTTTTAATTCTTGACACCAAATTCACCACCTCTGATTTTGATACTTTGATGTCAATGATCTAGTGAGTATTCACTTTAATCAATATTCAGAGAGGGTAATTTAAATAAATATAATTTCTATGTCTTTGTCAGTCAGAATCATGACAATTTAGTATGTATCCCTCTCTTTATCCACAGTGGGTTATCTGGAAGATCCTGTTCTGTTTTGCTTTTTAAATGCCATAAAATGAACTTCCTTAGCACTTGTGGCCTCTGGAAAACACAAGGTTATTTGGGAACCTTTTAGCACTGTGACACATTGCCAGACAAATTAAAATCTTTGAAAGGTACTTGCCATTTTAACCTCAGTTGTAATCTCTGCTTCCCAAGGGAGACCAAGGCATTTTCACAGAGGCTACCACAGAGGCCACAAGTTCAGCTGCAGTCTTGGATGTATCGGAATCAGCTCTCAAAGCCAGTCTAGACACACTTCAGATGTTGACCACAGCAGTGTCTGCCTGCTTCCCTAAGCAGGGACATCTTTCTCTCTAACATTCACTTACAAAAGAGCCTGTGACTATGGGTGAAGACTGACCTCTGGCCGCAGAGTGGATTTGGCAGCTCTGAGCCAGGGGGGCAGGGGGTCACAGGCCCCTTCAGGCCCCTGACCTGTACTCACTCAGTTGCTACTTTTGTTGCCCTCAGTCAATTTTTCAGCCAGATCTGTTCATCAGTCTGGCTTGCTGGTTGTACCTGCAAACAGGTCAAGAGCAGAGGTTCTCACAGCAATCCTTGTGTCCTTTAGCTAATGTTTTGTTTTTACAGCACTTTACAGCTTCTAAATATTGCATTAATGCTAGACCATAAAAGTTGAATCCTCTGCTACTTAAACAGCAATTTAAGAGAGCAGCTTGAAATACTATGCCTAAAAAAAAAATGGAGCTTGTCACAGAGGAGCAGGAAAAAGCATTGTTAAGGTGTCATCATTATGAGAAAACATTGCTGGAAGATACATAATCCAATGTGACACCTGAAGTCCTTGTCTTGGAGCATTTGATCATAAAAGAAAAAGTATTACTTCTAAGGTCTATTTTCACATCAGCACACTAAACATTCTGTCAAGAACAATTGGTGGACTAATGCAAATGATAAATAAAAAATATTTTATTTTCACAGCCAAAGTATTTCTATTTCAAGAGTAACTGTAAAAATAGAGCTGCTGAAAGTGAATGTAACCAATGAGAACATTGTCTCATAACAGAAGTTTTATATATCAGCAGAGGACAGTATGAGGTTATACCTCCCTAAGGTAGAAAAAACAAACAAAACAAAAAAAAACCCCAAACGGTTGACCTTTCTTTCCCACCTTGTATTTCAAGTATTATCAGTTCTGTGCTGAGATGACTCTTGAGGTCACCATGAAACCCAACAGGGTGGCCAAAGCCCTTTCAAATCCAAGGATGGCAAAAGAGGACTTTTCAGCAGCACTAGATTAGATATGTTTTTCAACTGTAAAGAACAGGAACTAAGAGGTGAACAAGACTACTATCTTTTAGAGCATGGCAGTAGTAATGAAAGGGCTGGAAAGCAGAAAAGTTGCTTTTTACGTAGGAAAGAAAAAGTCTTTGCCTACTATGAATCAGAGTCCAGGGAGTAAGAGGATATACCCGTGGCGTGCACACTGGATGTGTGACACTGCAAGACACAGCCTCCTCCTCCTACCTGAGAGACAGGGCACAGGACCGCATCGCTTTTGCCAGGGGCGGGAGCACACGCGGACCCTCCGGAGCAGCACTACCCACGCCGTGCAACACGCGGTACCTTCCTGTCGGGCGGAGACGGGCGCCTCGTCCCGGGATCGCGCTGCCCCCCCCCGCCCGGCAGCCGCCCGGCAGCCCTCGTGCTCCAGCGCCTGGCGCGGGCACAGCCAGGAACAGGTTCCCTGGCGCGGATCGGCCCGCCCCGGCCGGCGCCCCCCGCTCTCCGGGAGCGCGGAGGTGCCGCAGCCCCCCGGCCCCGCTCACCCGCGCAGCGCAGGCCCTGCGAGAGGACGAAGCGGCAGCACAGGTCGCACCACGCTCCCGCCGCCGGCCCGAAGCGGTGCGGGGGCTCCGGCGGCGCCTCGAAGATGCTGCGGCCGTGGCGGGGCCGCGGCGGGGCCGGGCGGCGGC
>VXAU01003956.1:4462-29802 GCA_013399695.1 Formicarius rufipectus | reverse complement strand
CATTATTAATTATTATTTTAAAAATTATTTTATTATATTATTATATTTTATCATCATCATAGGAAAAAAGCAAAGCCAATCTGTATGTGATGACAATACCCTCTCAGGATTATAAGAAATGTTTGCATCTTCGCTTTATTTAAGCAATCTGAAAACTGCAAAGTCATTCATTTAGATTGATATCATTCCACAGCTGTTAAAAATAATGTCTAAAAGCCAGGAGTTAAAAGACAGCACTGGATTGCTGCAACAGTATTGTGTTTAAATTCAGAATTGATCTGCCTGTGCAACCAGTATTTTTATTAGCTAAGCAATATGATTAAAAAAGCCACAAAAATAGCTACGTCAGAATGATTTTACAGCAATGTTTCATAGTTTTGAATTTTTTTTGTTACACCTCATTTTAACAGTTCAAAATATATTTACGTTTAAAGACATTATAGAATTGTCCCTTAGTTTAAATTCTGGATCTACAAAATGTACCTACTCAAACCTGTTCCCAGCATCAGCCCCAAAAGGGAAAACAATTGCTTGCCTTTCCAAAATGTGATTGTTCTCAGCCAGCTCTTTGACAACACCTTCCATTTCCTCCTTTAGTTTCTTCATACTACAGTAACCAGAAGAAAAAGAAAGGTTACATTTTTTATATGTTGAGTTACCTGCTCTGCTCATTCACCACCACACAGCTTTCAGCAACTTGCCACTACATACAAAATAGGGACAGATAACAAGGTGGTTACTTATGAAAAGAGACAGATGATATACCAGTGCTGTCCCCTACTCACTTCCAAATCTGTACCACCACTTGAGCAATATAAAATTCTCGATCATAATAATACAGCAATCCCTAAGTCAACTAAACTTTTTTCAATTTTCCTGCATAGTAGATAACAATATTGTATCATTACATTACACTAAGAAATTCTTACCCAAGAGTCATTTCCACTAATGTGTTTGAGCTTGGATAGACTGTGTTCACTGTATGTTTCATTCCACTGGAAGCTGCAAACATTTTCTGTGGAAGAGCATCTTGTAACTGTAACATATCAACAGGAAATTTAAGTTACAGTACAGGTTGTCATGTGCATCTTGATGCCCATCTTAAAATCCTTCTTTAAATTCTCCATTGCTATGATATCTCATAAAATCATTACAGTCCTATGACAGCTGATATTCTCCAAGCTGAGACGATCATGGCAAGCTTTGTATAGTTCCCTGATTTTTTTTCATCTTCTTGTCTAACACTTTTACAATAAACTCTCAAAAGGTCCTATCATATATTTGTTATGTTTGTAGATATCCTAAGGCAACAGGATTATAAACAATTACTTTGGTGGTGCTACTAAAATACAAATAGCAAGTAAAATGTTGCTCTTCACCATTCCTTAACTGATTTGACACTTATCAAGTGCTTTGCTTTATTGTTGCTTTATAAAAAAATAATAATTTTACCACATGAAAACACTCTTATTCTCTCTGTTTTGAGGTAATTCTTACTGAGGTTAAACTTACATTTTGCAGTCAACATTCAAATTTTAACACAACAGTTTCTTTCATGTCACCAGCAACATTAGTTTAATGTGTATCCTTAAGAATGTATCCATTAAATCTTGATTATGGAAGTAGTATTTTTATGCTCCATAAAAGTATTAAGATAATCCTCTAGGTCCTCAGAGAATATTATGGTAACAGTTGCACAGACCATCTCTGAACAACCCACATGCACCTGCAGAGGTTATTCTGGGGGAAATGCTAACCTTACAAAAAAACAAACCAAAACACCAAAAAACAAAAAACCCCAAACCCGATCAAAAAAACCCCCACCCAAATCCAAAAAACCCCAAACTCCAAAATCAAGTCATGATTCAAAAAGTAACACCATTCTCTAGTCCACTCTGACATCAGCAGTGAAGCCAGTACAGACCACATACTGCATCCATGAAGCCCTGTGTTTTAATACAACAGCATTAATGTAAGACTCACTATAAACAATGTTATTGACATTAAAATAAGTGTAAGTCTTTTAACTATGCAAATACTTCATGTAATTTTGAAGCATTCTACCTCATTTATATAGTCCTGGTATTTGGACACCTCTTCTTCAATACCGAAACACTGATTGGTGAGAGCCAGTAACTGTTTCCTTGTGTGAAGCATTTTCCTAAAAGAAAAAAGTTTTAAGAGTGGTCTATATAAAAGTGGTACAGTGAAAATTACCAAATATTAAAAAAAATCAATAGCTTGCCTTATCCAGTCCTCAGCTTTGTCCAAAAATGTATCATACTTGCTGACACATTCATCTTTGAAAAGAGCTATGGCTTTTGTAGCATGCAAATACAGCTTCTGCCTGCAATACAGAAACAACCAAAACAGTGTTATATTGCTTTCAAAATCCCATTCCTTTAACTTACTTTTTGCAATTTAGAAAAGAGGGTTGTGCACTAAAGATCTGTTCAGCCATCTTTATTCAAGCTGTTGTAATGTAAAGAACTCAACATTTTACAGGAACTGACAGTTTATGTCTCAAAAATATTCCCTAGCAGGGAGAAAAAAATATTTGAAGAATTTAGTTGCAATTATTTGTTAAGAACAAATGGTCAAATATCTTGAGTCAGTATTTACCCGAGCTGGTATATTTAAGGAAAAGGGATTCTGAATAGAAAGGACAGAAATCCTCATTATTTCTTATTTGCTACTGCAGATACTTGTAACTTTCAGTATATATGAATAATTGTTTGCAATGAGTAACATACATGCAAGAAAAAGGAGTTTTGTGCCAGTTTAAATTTATGACAAGAAGAAAAAAAATAACCAAGCAGAAAAGGACAGCAAAGCAAAACAAACCCCAATTCTGGATAGTGTGGCAGCCAGTAATTCCAGTGTAACCATCTTGCTGTGCTGTGCATGGCATAGTAAGCGAAACTAAGGGATACTGGCACACTACAGTCTAATACCTACTTCTAGTATTTCATTAAGTCTGGCATGATAGCTATTGCTTAATAGAATTCTGGCTAGAGTGTAGCTGGACTGTTAACAGGCATGCATACCTATCATTCAAGCAGAAGAAAAAAATATACAAGTAGAGCTCTGCTCCCTTGTCTGCCTAGAGGTAAATATTACAAAGGCCAGCCTCTGCTACTAATCATGCACAGCCCTTAACAAAAACCACAGCCATTTCCCTCTGTGGTGAATCAAGTAAAGTAAGATGTACTTAGGATCTCAAGTAAACCTGACCAATCTCAAGGAGACACTTGTGGTAGAAAATATACCAGTATTCAAAACAACGAAAATAAAGCATATTTATTTAAAGTTATTAGAAAAATCTCTCCTCCACTTAGAGTTAACCAATTTAGCTTTTCACTACGGGAAAATCAAGTGGCATACTTGCAAGAAACCAGTACCCTCTGCATGACTGCTTTCTATCTAGTTGTCAGTGAAGCCACACTCATGGTAGCAAGGGTTTTTAGAGAATTATAGAAGTGATTTCTAAATTCATATAGCACTTGGCAAAGTCTAAGGAACCACTCAACAGACCAGCCACTAGGAGAATAACATAGTTACTTAAACATAAAGATCTAGCATCATTTGAGAGAGAATCATAGAATGTTTTGATTTGGCAGGGACCATAAAGATCACCCAATTCCAACCTCCCTGTCAGGCAACACTGCCAGGGATGGGGCAGCCACAGCTTCTCTGGGCAACCTGTTCATGTGCCTCACCACCCTCAGAGTAAAGAATTGCTTCAAGATATCTAACCTAAATTCCCTTTCTTTCAGTTTGAAGCTATTACTCCTTGTTCTATCCCTTCAGTTCATGATGAAGACTCCCTTTCTGGCTTCCTTGTGGGCCTCCCTTCAGGTACTGGAAGATTGCCACGAGGTCTCCATGCAACCCTCTCTTCTCCAACAAAGATACCCTGCCATGCTTCTGACCATCTGTCTAGAAAGGTGTAGGTTTCCCATTTGACTTGTGTCTATCTCACAGACTCAGACACCTTAAGGCAACTTAAATGGCAGTACACATCTGGGTATGAGGAAAAAAAACAATCCTGAGACTCTACAGCAGTGTAGAGTCTAGGGAGTCTAATGGGAGTCTAAACACACAGGTTACACACAGACACTTAATGTGGCCACTTCTCAAAAGTGACCATTTTAAACAGGCATGGAGAACTGCATTAAAATTTATTTTGCAAAGCTATATTTCCTGGAAGATTAAATTATCCTAGAATTTCATTCAGCATGTCCATATTTTATTCATCTGTAGAAAATTATCTCCACCTTAGTTATAAAGTCATTTCACTCTTACTGAGGGCTGTTTGCTCCCTGAAAAATAAAAACAGGAAAAAGTGTACTTCCTATAAAACAGTTATGCCCAGATAATGAAGAGGCATTTCACATTTAGAAGGCCTATCAGTGAAGAAACTCTACAGCCAGAAAAAACATTACCATGGCACCCCTATGTACTTAAGATATTTAAAAGAAATTTTTTACAAAGCAATCCTAAAGAAGACATAATTTACAATAATAATTAACAGAAGAGGTTATTGGCAAGATCACCTGAGGGACCTGAAAGCAACCATGGTATTTCCCAAAAGTAACTTCAAAACTTACTTGTCAAACTTGTGAATTTGTTCTTCATTATAAGGAAGCCCTAGGATCAGAGCAGATGACAGACATTACCACTGTAATTCTGTTAGCTGTATTTATGCAAAACCTCACTAAGTTTACCAATTTTCCCATACGTTTTCCTTCTCTTGACAGGTAAAAGTCGTCACTTCCTCTTTTTTTCCTCCTCTCCAGTCTTGCAGTTCAAGTTTGTGATATTAATAGTGGTGTTTCATTCATATGGGCTTTAAGATGGCATCACACAAAGAAAGACCCACAGACATACTCACTGTGGCTAACTCTCCATACCTACCACAAATATCCTAGTCAAAGACTGACCTGTGAATCAAGTAAGTCACTTACTTCGTTCTGCTTTGTCTTTTTTGAACTGATAATAAATGTCTGTGATGGAAGATAGCAGCGCCTGCAGTCTTTCTGGACTAGAGGGACAAAAGGAAGAAAATGAGATATTTTACACATAAACTTGAGTACCTATGAGTTTTATGAACTACAACTCAATATAGAATTCAACACATATTAGAATAATAAATACAGTTACTCACTTTCTGTCTTTTGGATGCGTGCCTTCCTGATTTGCCCAGGTGTCAGCAAGTAAACCACCAGGAGAAAGTTTGGTTTTGATATCTTGAAGACTGTTTTCTATTGTGCCCTGAGAGCTGGAGAGCTATGGAAGAGCAAGAAAGTTCAATCTTACCACTGGGCAAAGTGAAAAATTACTTGAGGATTACTTCAGCATGTTAATACTATAGACCCATTAATTTCAATGATGGCAATGATGTCCAATTATCTGCTTAGGCTTTGCTAAAAGCAAATAAAGTATGGTATTATTAAAGAAAGAATTGTATTTGATTGATGGCATTTCTGTCAATTTAGTTAAAATTCATCTTCTTTCAACAGTAAGTTTCAGCCTTTCATATATCCCTTATTTACTTCTACTCTTGTTCTTTTGGCTTGTTAAGGACTCACACAATGACTATCCACATAATTCATACCTTCCTTTCTCTGCAGTTCATAAAACCTTCGAAATAAAAACGCACTAATCAACTTTTGCTTTTACAATGGAGAACTTTACACCTGCTCCCAGGACATCAGTGTGTAAAATCATTCACAATTTTTCCTTGCTTGTCTGGAAACATCAAGCACATTTCAAATCATATCACTCTGAAGTGTTGTGTATGTAGCATTTTACAAAGTCAACAAAGTAGTTAAAAAATTCTTAAGGGAAAACAACTGCAAAGTAAAATATATTTCCAGGTTATAATTCTTTACTTGAGCATGTTAGAAGATGAGACTGTATTTTCAGGAACTTATTTTCAGTACACTGAGCTAATATAAAAGGATTTACCCTGTTTTCAGAAAGATACTCGCAAAAATATGGACATTTTAACCACTACTGTGCATCTAGAAATTACACTGAAATTTCAGAGCTGCTATTCACAGAAACCTGTGTTACGGTGGGTTTGGCTTTTTCTTTATAAACACCATTTGCAGAATGACACGATCTTTGTAAGACACTTACACGCAACAGTTTCGTGTGTATCTCTGAAATTTCATCCACTTCTGATGCTTCCAAGTTGATCTGCAACAAATTCTCACATCTGACCATCAAAAAAAGCACAGTTAGAGAAAAGAGACAAGCAGTGAATACACTCAAAACTGGATTTTCTGAATCCAGGCTGCAACAATAAGTCCCTTTTCTTGTACATTAAATACAATCTCTGTCAAACAACAACCATGAAACCCTGACAACCTTATGTGGCCATTAATAATAGAAACATTTTAGATTTGAAAAAAAATTCCTCAAATATTTTTCCTATTTTGGAACTGTCAATAAGAAGCTGCAACTTCCATTCTTGAATTCTTTATTCTAGTTTAAAGTAGTCAATGACACATAATACTTCAATGCACTGAAATGCTCTTCTGAGGAAACTTATTGGAAGGCTGTGTTACTACAAGTGTAAGGNATATGACCATAGCTCAAGTGTCCAATAAGCTACTCAGGACAATACATCCCCTGTTGAATCTCTCTACCTGTTGAATGTACCTGTTCAATACTGGTACAATACCTGTTGAACCTGTACCTGAATGTACCTGTTGAATCTCAGGTCCATTTTATTTTTAAAAACACACTAAAAACTTGTTTTTAGCAACACCCAGCTCAACTGCTTTCAAAAATACATATTTCACTGAAGTTCAAAACATTGTTTTCCTTTTCAAATAAAACCTTTCCATTGTCATGCTTCAAAGCATAGCCCTGAAAAGGAAGGACAAACAAGAGGCCTTTGCTAACTCCATTGAAGTCTTCTGAAGTAAAAAATCCTGAAAATCCTGCCCATTTCTGAGGCCAAAAGAGCATGTGCAAACATATAGCAAATTTCTGTTCAACATGAGAACTACTCCAGTTCACAAGCAAACATTTTTTTTCCCAAATTGCTGCTCTGAGATACTGCTGAATGCACTAGAGCCACAAATCAGAACCTACACTGTTTCTGAGGGGCTTTCTTCTGGCAGAATGCAGGAAGAGACTATGTGAATCAAACACAGAGTTCAAGAACCAATCCTGCCAACTAGTGTAAACTGTCTTGAAAGAGCTTGGATCACCACCCTAATGATTTGTAACAAGGCTACACAGGTATAGTTATCTTGCTAGTTACACTCTTGTGTTTTAGGGGGTTTTTTTGAAGCAAATACAAACCGAAACAGCTGGGTTTTGAGGTATGTGTGACATACACAGAACAAATCTGTCAAATCCTTGGGTATCCATAATTACGAAGTGTTCAACTTGCACATCCATAGCAGCTTCAACAGGCTTAAATCTATTCTTAAGCCTACTCTAAAAACCCACTGACTTTAGATGTTTGCACTAATTATCTTGTAGGTATCTGCATTTTCAGGGCAGGCTAGAACAAAGTTTAGAGAATCCTATGACCGAGACAGCATTTGAGGAAGACTGCCAGTAGTCTGAATACAAAAACTACCACACAAAGGGGAATCTTAAGAAGAGGTGGTGTTTCAAGTTCATATCAGATTGCATAAGATTAACACACCTTAAAGACAGAGCTACTGTTAGTTTGTGTAAAGACTGAATGAAACACTGTGAGGATTCTTTAGCCTAAGAAAAGAGTGTGACTGCGAATTGTCCAATTGAGTGGAAATTGAAATGAACTGAATAGTGCAATCCTATCTCCTACAGCCAGGACCTGACTGAAAGAGGTAAGGCAGAAGAGTCTGATCACTGGAAAACATTTGCTTCCTCAACACAAAAGAAATGAGAAATGATCTTTTGAAACCTGGAGGTCTCTTATGCTAAAAGACAACAATTCTTTAGTTGCCTAATTATAAATTATGTAAGTTTTACAGAAAGTGCTCTAAAAACCTTTCTCCTATAGAGATCTAAATGGGTCTATATGGACAACAATGAGATTCTGTGATAAAGACTTCTCTGTTTGAATTAACCAAAATTGGCAAAATTAACATAATAGTCAGGGACTTAAAAAAATGACAGAAGAAGAATTTCCTGTGCAGTTGATTTCTGGCATGCCTACACACATGCACTGTGATCAAGTGATATCCTAATGCATCTTTGATTTTTGGGGCTGTTTACTTGTATTTTTTTCTTGGATGAGGGGTGGGGTTTTTTTGCAGCTGTTCTATGTTGTATTTCAATACGAAAACTCCTTCCATGCAGAAAATGTTATGGTCTGCAAAACGGGCAGTATTTAAAGTCACACACATCCAAACTCAGTGACAAAAACACTAATGAAAGGAAACCACTCAATTCTTTGTCTGAGCTTTACTGTAGCTTCTAGAATCAACACCAGCAAATCAGCTAAGTCAGAAAAGAAAGGAGAAAAAGAACACACGCGATTACTACTCAATAATTACTTGTTCTCATTAGGTTAAGCAGCAAAATTAACACTGAGAAAAAGCATTTGACTAAATCTGCTTAAGTCATTGCCATCAGAAAATCCATGTTGATTCAAATTTAATTTTCATACGCAAAAACTCTGTAAAAAAACATACCTTGAAACACTATTGTCACTAAAAATGATAATGAAAAAAATCAATGCATTTGGTGTAGTGCTTCTACTCACATTTTCTCAGCTTTCTCAATGTTTCTGCTGCAGAAATCCAGTCTGATGACAACTTCTGTCTTCTTATGAACCATTTCATTGTAATCATCCTTGATTATTTCACTAAAAAAGTGAAGCATTAGTCTATAAGTATTCAACTGCTACCAGGAATCAGTAATACAATAATACACCTACACTAATAACTGCCACTAGGAATTGCTTTCAGTTAGAAATGTATTACAATAACCCTCATATAAAAAGACCTTGCGCAAGCTGTTCAATTGTCCCTGAATGTTACCAGAATGTTACCACTTAAACTATCCACAGAAGAAAGTGAATTTGCAAATACCTTAACTGTAATGTCAGAAAAAAAATATTTTTATTTCCTAATGACAGAAAGAAAGAAAAAATTCAGAAAGCCTATTCATATTCAAGGAATAAAGAAAACCTCCCGAGATATCAAGAGATCACAGAATTATGTATTGATAATCAAGGCATACCTTAATTTAAAAAAAAAAAGGGCACAATGAAATGCTTTCAATTGCTTACATTAGCCATCGTATTCCTTTCCGCATCAGCTCCTGGTAAAGTAGCAAAGAACTGGCAACTCTACAGGCATAACATACAATACCTGTCACAGCCTGAAGGAAAAAAAAAACAAACAACTAAGTTTTAACAATAAGAACTAATCTGGCATTCTCTTAATTCCTTCAAGTCCATACATCACAACAAAGCAACACAGATTAATAAAGAGCAACATGAGGATGGTAATTTAAATTGCATAATTTGGCCTAAACTTTAATCAGGAGACAACCAAACTGTCATTATGGTGGCAGAGCTAAACATGGTAGTGAGTTTTTCCAGTTATGCTGAAGTATCTGTTAGGGATGAAAACAAGTCTAACAAACAAAATAATACCACATACTCTCAGGATTTTCTTAAATTTCTGGAAAGTCACTACTACATTTCTACAACAGTTTAGGAGTTAAGCACATATATTAAAAGAAACTTGTAAAAACTGGCACACTTTAATTCTAAGGCTAGGGACTCTCTACATTTATCTAATTTCACTTAAAAGCTTGTTGCATTATTTAGAATTGTGAACTAAGTTTCAGAAATTATAATTTATAGTATTTTAAATAATTAGTCTCAATTGATGCCTTTCTCTTTACTAGCTTTTAGGGAACACTGGTATTTAAAGGGACATCTGTTTTCAAGACTACCATGCCTGAATACAAGGCTCCTCAGTAGTCAGTATTTCATATGTATAGTATAAACGGTGGTCACAAAGTCAGGCATGACTGTGCATATATTCAGTAGTTTTACAAAAATGACCAAAAGAATAAAATATCCTTTACTTGTCTCCTATAGATTCTGAAAATTTCTAAGAGGCAACACAAATTCCCCCCTCTTGCAGAGTCCTAGAGACTCCTCTCTCTTGAGAGAAAGATGAAAGTTACTTTTCTATTGTTAAATTTTGCATCATCACAGGTGATGTTATAAATATTCCAGCAAACTTCAGGACTCCACAGTGTTAGACTCCTTTCCCCCTAACACTGAATTATGAATCACTGAATATTTCAAGTAACAGACCACTTGAAATTTAGAAGACTGGACTTTGGCTTTGGTTATTTAAAAAATTATGCAAACATATTTTGTATACAAAGTAAGGCTTTAATATACTTTCAGATCCTTTGTTAAAAAATATATTTATATACATATATATAATATGTTAATATTTTAATATATACAACAAATATATTCTGTCAATCAGTAGCCTAATTAGCATATTAAAATAGTTTTATTAACAATCTTAATCGAAAATCAAGTAGCTTTCATTTCAGTATCATTATCTGAGACAGGTATATAAGCTAAAATCATACTCACTTTAGCCATACTGGCATCCCCATCCAAATCATAACGTTGATGCACTTTTGGAAGTAAAACTGAAACATAAAGAAAGTATCCGTATTTTCTTGCTTTCCATAAGAGATTTCAAAAGTTCAGATTGTTTTCTCTCCCCACCCTGTACACACACAGATTTTAATCTAATCTGTTACTGCAATGCCTTTTAGTATCATGTAGTTCTTATGCACACCTTCAGAACCAGCCCTTGTCTTACATGCTTTAAATAAACTTGTAATCTTCAGCAAACTGACCTTCATTTGCCTTTCCAGACTCACCTTTGAACATGCTGCACAACACAAATCTCATGCATGTCTCCACTAGGAACTTCTCTCCATTGAGAAGTCAACTGCTTAGTTCTGTTCTTCAGCCCTATGTCTGCCCACATGGGAGGTCATTCCCTTTTTATTTCATGGCTGTGTAGTTTAATTGAGACTCCTAAGGGCAGGACTTCACCAAAGAGCTTTTTTAAATCTCTGGTAGCCTCTACCAGCTGAATATCCTTTGTTCTCCTGCCCATTCGCTCCTTCAGAAGGTTCTCACACAATAGAAAGGCCTGTTGATCCTTCTACAAACAGCTCACCTACCCACACTCTTCAGCACCTCTTTGAGTGCCAGCTGGCCTGAGCAGTCAGTATTTAGGACATACTGACAAAAGCAACACTGACCTCTCAACTGAAGCCATGTCCTCCAGCTCATCACATATAAAGAAGGGCTCTGGCCTAGCCCCTTCTATGCTCAATGCTAAATGGAAATCCAAAACCTTAATTTCCTCATTTTTTTTCCCCTGTTATGGCATTGCTTTATTTTCAGAGCAAATGTAAGTTATTAAAACCTCCTCTGAGAACTGAAAGGCTAACCACAGCCATAACAAAAAAAAAGAAAACTTGCTTTTCCACATAGCGAGTAATGGATCAAAAGAACCATCTTTGAATTACTTTCTATAGTGTTCCTTTCCACTTAAGTGTTATGCTTCAAAAAAACTGTCAGAACTCCATATGAACCACTACATTTTAACACACAAATATTCAGGTTCAGAGGACTTGGAATATTACAAGCACCTATTGTTTCTGTTAAAATGCTCTGGATTCTGAGTTTTGAAAAACATTGGACCACATTGTTAGAACTTCAGGTATGAACAAAGACAAATTTCCAATGCTATTTCTAAGACATAACAGACATAAACTGATTAAATAACCCAAACTGTTACAAAGATATCCGTAAGAAAGGGGTAATTACTTTCATATACCTTCTTCATAGATTAATCCAACAATGTTGACAGCCTCCCTGCTCACTACAAAGATCGGATTCTCCTCAGTTGTTCTGGGAAAGTGCTGTGCCAGTCTGCCAGGCTCTAGTATTAAACGTCGACCTTCATATATGAGTTCTTGATTCTGAGATGGTATTTTTGTCTGTTTGTAGACCAACTCATGAAATATAGCAGCTCTGTAATACAAACAATATATTCAGTAGTAGTTAGACTCACTACAATAGTTCAACAATTCAGATTTTGTATTACTTAAATACAAATTGCTTTTACTTCTCATTAAGTAAGAACTGGTTTTACACATAAAGCATTCAACTTGTAAGCAGAAAAAAAGCAGCATGCTGCCTAAGGCCCCAGGATGCTCTTTTACAAAAATAAATGCTATTTCCTGCAAAATATCAAACTTCCTTTCTACCTCTGATTTTCCACCAAAGCACGTCTGTGTAAACAAACTTGCTCTGGTTTGAAGGTCAGTAAAAACAGGCAACATCAGATGAGGGGAAGGAAGTGTACCCTGTCTCAGGCATGCTCTTTTCTTCAAAGGAGACAGATGATCTCTCCAAAAGAAAAGTCTGATGTTTTACATGTTAAAAAATTAAATTCATCCTGCAAGCTAACAGACAGATTATTTCCTAAAACAGCAGTGATAAAGAAGACCAAAACCACTTTGGAATTCTTTTTTCAGCAATCAGTGTATACAAGGAGTAAGAATTTATAACACCACATCTCCACCCCTAAAAAAAAAAAAAAACAGAAAAAAAACCCCCACAAAAACCCACCACCACTACAACAACAAAAAACGAAACCAAACAAACAAAACCTCCCACAAAGAAGATAAACCTTAAGTACAGTAACAGGAAGGATTAATTTGTCTCCTATGCAGCACTAGTACATTACCACTTCTTAACACTACAGTTAGGTTATATATAATCAAATGTAAATAATAAAATTAAAAAAAAAGGAGCAGCTTGAGCTACAAGCAAGATTCCTCCACAAAAACAGTATCTGGACTCTCTCAAAATACAAATGACAGAACAGAAGACTTGGAAAAGACCAGAACTGTGTTTATACATTTGATGAAATAATAGTACGTGTTCATGTATTAGAGAATAATACATGGTCTTTATTATCTGTAATAAGGCAGAGAAAAGGCATTTATATTTGTATACTTTAAATCTTTTAACATCAGCACTTAATGGTCATAAAGTGAACCTCATATAACTCAAGATCCTAAACTGTACCAACTAGCACTTCAGAACTCCTGTCAGAGTTTTATGTCAGACAGAGATGATGGGTGCATTTTGTATTCTTAATAACAAGTTAAGAAAAGAGAGACCTGAACATAGCCTGTAGAAAACTACTTTGTAAATAAGTAACATACAAATGTGGGATGAGTTGGTCTTCATTGTGAAAACAAACATATTGCTAACAGGTCAAGGAT
The DNA here is from genome assembly GCA_013399695.1 of Formicarius rufipectus. Taxonomy (NCBI): domain Eukaryota; kingdom Metazoa; phylum Chordata; class Aves; order Passeriformes; family Formicariidae; genus Formicarius; species Formicarius rufipectus. Next base: position 16,491 of record VXAU01003956.1, on the reverse strand, counting down.
TAAGTCTGTGTTCTGTTACTGAATAAGACCAAGTTTATATCACTCAATTTGACCTTCAATGACTTTATTTTTATTTTTGGACAACATGCTTCTATGCACTGTGACTGCACAGCAGAATTGTATCCCTTCACTTCCTCAGATAAACTGCCAAAGAAAGGCTACTGAATTTGTAACATTGGTGATCTGAGGTGCCATTAGTTTGAATAAGAGCAAAGTAATGAAAACAGAGAAAGAAAACACTTACGTATTACAGTTGTGAATATAAACTTTGTGCAAGGTCATCTGCTGTAATGAAAAGATGTGGATTATTATTCGATGCAGTATGTCACTTGTCTCTGCAAAAAACTGGTCAAATCCCCAGCATTTTTCCTGGTCTGCTTCAAGAATATTCGCAAGGACAGGTGTGAGGAGTACTTGTAGACCCCTAGAGGACACCAGGAAGAGATAAGACAATTTGGATCTACTTGGAACTTTTCACCTTGTAACCAGTTGCAATACTTCATTTGACTTGTCTCATGAATGCAAATCGTTTGTATCTCTTGAAGTGCCCTTTTTTCCCCTCCCTTCTACTGAGCAGCAAAATGTGCAATGGTAATGCCTATTGCTTTTATTACTACACACACTTTATCTCTTTCCTTTTTAGGCTCAACGATCACATGTTTTTTCTTAGTATTTGGCAAATGTCACAAACACTGCAAAAATGACATGCAATTAAAAAAGCATACATTGCAGAGCCGAGGTCACCTTTTGCCACTGCTGCAGCATTTTACCCAACTCACCCCATATGTGCAATTACATGTGTATCACCTTGAAGGAAGCTATTGCCACTTATGGTTTGCTAGCAGAGCTGCTTGTGTGAGCACACTATGTTGCTTTCAGCCAAAATCAGCTGGATTAGCAAAGATTCTTTATTCAAATTGTCAACACTAAGAACTCATCCTGATTGAGATGGGGCTTAAATAAGTACTCCACACATGCAGCTCAACTGCTGCTGCTGCAAAAAAAGTGCAACTATTGCCTTACTGTTGTTACTATTCTAACAGAAAGGTCAGCTTAAATTCCTTGCATTTCTACTTTGAGCAACTGAATTGCAAGGAACTTTATGCATCCTACTCCAGTGTTATCATGAACAACTTCACCCAAGTTTTAACTTTATGTGCACGTCAAACCTGAATCCAGTGCTAAAACTGGTAACATTTTGAAGCAAGCTCCAGCAGCTTGCAAGCACACTGATGACCTCCTTTTAGAGGTCAGTGGATGCTGTGCTCAAACTCACTTTAGTATTATTTACTTATAAAGTATTTACTTTTATAAGTAAATACTGTTTAAATGCTACTTAAAAATATTACTGTGAATGGATGTTCAATTAAAAAAATCTACTTTCTTTTATTATTTCAAGTAGTTTAATTATATGGAATAAACCGAGGAAACAACTGAGCAGTATCGTGAAAAATACAAATTGCAAATTCTTCACACTCTAAAATAATGAATTGATATAGACCAGACTTTGACTCTACACTCCTTATGGAACTACCTATTTCTGTTTCAGAAAAGTTTGTTTCTAGTGTCTGTTCACAGAACAATTTAATACTTTCATGTTAAAGGGGGAAGTAAGTTTAAAGTACTGAAGAAGTCTCAGGAAGATAAATAGATGAATGGGTTATGGGAGGTGTTTTCAAGGTCATGCTGAGATTATATCTTCCATGGCTCTTCCTATTGAATATTATGGACATAGGAAGCAAAAACACAATAATCAAATTTAAAAGATATTAAATGTTAAAATGTGCCGATGTGGCTTTTTTCCTAACAAAAAATAAAGCTTAGTACTGTCTTATCATTTCCTTCCTACTGCCCAATCTTCGTCTGAAGTCACATTCTTTCAAGAAAGGAGGGCCATCAAGGTTATTAATTCTTCCTATTTCTTCCCAACGGTGGAGAAAATACAGTAATGATCTTTCTTCTAGTCATACCACTTCAGATTCTCAGATGCCTGTTTGCAAATTAGCAATCATAAAACTATTTGAATGGGTGGGAAGAAAAAACACTTGATAAGCTATTATCAGGCGGTACCGATTTACTGAAGAGTTCAAAGAAAAGGAAGTGTGTCAGATCTCTGTTCCAAAGACACAATCCCGAGGAAATAACTCAAAAAGCCTGATTAAGCAGCACTGAAATATTTTGTGAACAGTTCAAACTTACTTTGAAAGACTACAAGAAACAGGCATCTCCCAGCTCCACTCAATTGGTCCATTTTCTGCTTTCTGTATTCCAGAAACAGCCCCTGAAGGTTTTCCAGTAATTATTTTATACCTGCAATACATTAAAAAAATAATGGAGACTTCAACTACTACCTCTTACACATATACAAGTCTAGTAACTAATCCTCAAAACGGGAACAATAATATAAATCTAAACAATAGGTTGACCTAAATTTGTAGGTGTTGCAGTAATTAGGAAGCTTCATCGACAAGCTGACAGGAGAGTGCTAAAATATCAAAGAATAGAAAGTTATGTTGGAGAAGCAACTTTGTCCATCACAGGGTTGGGGAAATATTTAGGAGATTTCCAGCATACAGAAGGAAATCAAAGTTTTTAACAAGTGTTAATGAATTAAAGTCAATTTAGACATTAACATGACTAAGTTCTAGCACGTTCCACACCAAGAGATGAATTTTAGCCACCACAAAGTGGCTCGGGGATAGAGAAGTAATGTATAGAAATCTGGATACAATTCAGCATTATCTAACTTTTTACTGCACAGGGCACTATTTCTCAAACTTCTCATGAAACAAATGAGGAGCAACAGGCTTTTGGCAACAGAAAATTTCAGTTGTGCTTTCACTTTTTGGAGGACAAGGTACATACAAAACACGTTCGTCGCTTATCTCTCAAACAGCAACAACAAGGATGCCTGTGGGAAAACTACAAGATGGGCAAGTTCTTCAAGAAAACTGAAGTTTACAAGTAGTACAAGAACAGAGATGTTATTGGTGTGTTAGAGCTGCCAAGTACCACCTTGGTTTATTTTTCAAATGCAGCACACAAAACAACAAAATAGAACTAAACTAAGATGAAACAGGAATCAAATCAGTCATCATCTAAGAGACACAGCTTGAGTTTTCCATTTCGGAGCTATCCCTGTTATCTTCAGTCACAGTCCACAACTATACTACTCAAATGTCAGTCTCATGGGTAATGCACACATTTCAAGACTGCCTAGGAAGATAATCATTTAAAGGACAACAAAAATTTGCAGTACTGAAAGACCAAATTTCAGAATACCATAATTTTGCCCAAATACTGAAGTTATACACACCACACTGCAACAGATCAGCCTAATACCATGCTGAAGGCAAGATGTGCGGAAAAATATAGGTTGTTTGGGTGAGCTCTGATGCTTAATTCAGGTCTTAAGGTGCCACACAGTAAAATCCTTGTTGAAGCAGAATGTTTGTACTGATCTTGGCTGGGATAGAGTTAATTTTCTTCATAGTAGTGTTTCGGATTTGTGACCAAAACAGTGTTAATAACACAGGCATGTTTTCAGTCACTGCTGAGAAATGCTTCCACAGCATCAAGGCCTTGTTTAAATTTCTACTGCCCCACCACTGAGTAGGCTGGGGGCTGGCAAAAATCTGGAAGGATACACAAAAGGACAGCTGAGTCCAAAGGATATTCCATACCATATTGCTCAGCAATAGAAGCTGAGGTGGGGCACTGGAATTTGCCAGAGTGGCATTTGTTCAGCGACTGACTGGGAATCAGTTGGCTGGTCATGAGCAAGTGAGGGTCTTCTGCATTACTTGTTTTTCTTAGTTTTGTTCTTTCCCTTTGGGTTTAAGGGGCAAGAGCTGCTGTTTGTTGTGGGTTCTTTTTAACCCATTAAACTGTCTTTAACGCAACCCACTAGTTTTCACTCTCTTCCCCATTCCACTACGGAGGAGTGACCAAACAGCTGTGTGGTGCTCAGCTGCTTACTGGGGCTATACAACAACAAATTTAAAGAACAATTTTCCTTAAATATTTAAGCCATTTTAATTATTACTATACATGTGTCGGATTTTCTGCTAAAAAGCATTTCACAGACTGCTCCAATTTACCAATGGATAAAAGTCGCCTGCTAAATTACCTACATCACTTCCTTGTTTCTACGAGGTCCTTCAAAAGGTCGAAAAGGCAAACTCCCTGTTGCAGCATGGTAAAAGGTCACCCCTATGCTCCACAGATCAACTGTTGCTCCATACTTTTTCTGATGCTCTTTTCTCAAAACTGCTCGCTCATACATATCAGGATGCTAAAGCAGGAAAAAAAAAAAAGAACTGCTTTATGAACAATATAAAGAACAAAACACCAATCTATCCTTTAATGGCAAGATAATCTGTCATTCTAAACTTTCAGCTATTTAATCAAAGGTATCTTGTATTGCAGAATTTGTTTAAGCTATTCTGACAGAATCACTAGAGTGTTTTAGGTATGGTAAGTCACTTTTATTGAGAAGTTTGCAAAAAATATTGTAAAATTCAGCTAAACAGTGACTACCAGTATAAAACACCACTAAAGAAGAGGAGATAGTCAGTATTCCTCCAGATGATATTGAAACAACAGAAAGAAAATTGAAAAAAGATCCATAGCACAGGAAAATAGCAGTTACAATACACATAAGGAAAAACATGGCAGGAAGAAAATAATGCCAAAAGTGCTTGTCTTGATGCTTCTCTGCCTGCCTCTCTTTCGCTAACTAAGGTGTCAGGTGAATCTTAAGTACACTTAACATCATTCAAGTAGTTCAACCACAAACTAAACAGATAAAAGAAAAGACATTCTTAACTTCAATATTGTTCCCCCTTTCACACAAGGCAACAGTTGAAACTAGACCTGGAAATTACTTCAAGACTAATGTATTCAGATCAGCAGAAGATGGCATAGCCCAAGGTGAAAAGGTCCAGCAGAAAGTTATAAAAACAATTCTAATACAAAGGTTTAAATACCAATTCCCAACAGCCTGATCTTCACCTATTCATCTCTAATCACAAAGGGCCCCAGACTTTAAACATTTCTTCAAGAGAAAATGAAATTGCATGGGCTTACTAAATACTCTTCTGTGCCATAGAGAGAAACAAATTGTTCATCATCTTCCAGTTCTCTGGCAGCACCAAAGTCTGTAAGTTTGTAAACAGACTGACCATCTTCACCTATGACACGCATTATATTGCCTGGTTTGATGTCACGGTGCACTATTCCATTCTCACGGAGATGATTCATTCCAGCCACTTCAATTAAAAAAAAAAATACCAAAAAAACAACAGAATTTATGTACACATTTTGATGTTGACTGTGCAAACACTGAACTGTAACTGGTGCTAGGAAGACGCACTTATGTTCTCATTGGGAAATGGGAATGAGAAGGGACCCTCAATTAACAAAAAGACCACGACCAGAGATTGCTTCCCCACCCCCACTTCAAACAATTATAGTATTTCTTGCTCTCGGTAACATGTTTCCCATAAAGCAATGGAGGAAAATTTTGTAAAAGGTAAACACAGCTAAACCATATTACTTTTTAATTTACTGTTCTGAAATTAATTATTACTAGAACTTGGTTCAACATGTGAAAAATAATCTTCAAACAAAACAAAAAACCGAATTATATCAATGCTTTAAACAGAAATGGCTTCCTAATGCAGCTACTTATACCACTACAGACATACATAAAAGATGGGATTCCATATGACCATATTAATTTGTTCAATTAGTTGATAGTCCTGTAAATTCAACTCTTGCTGTTTCAAGATAAACAAGTATGAGTTTGTTTCAGTCAACAAATTAAACTAAAAAGCAAAATCTACATACCAACATCTCTCAAAACAATTAAGAACTCCGACTCTGGCAAACCAAAGGCATTAGACGGCTCCTCTAAAACTGTGTATAAACTCCCACATGGACAAAATTCCATAACTAGTACTTTGTGTCTAGTTGTTGTCTGGAAAAAAAAATTAAAAAAATATTATTGTGACACCAGTGTCAGAAATTACATATATCCACAAGATCTTACTTTCAAAAAAGAAAAGAAAAAGGAAATCTGTAGCTATACTATAAATCCCATTTTGGTGATCATCTTCAAAAGAAGTGGAGGTGGATTTTTATATTGTTTCATGTATTCCAACTTGAAGAGGGTAAAAAAACTAAGAAAGCCTCAAGTTCTAGACACTTAGCAGGTTGATAGCAGTACTGGTAGGTGAACAAATGAGAAAGTACACACCAGAAAAGCTGAGAGAACCAACTGCCCGTCTATACTATTTACTAATCTCGGCATCTCAGTTTCAGCCCAACTACTGTAATTTATACTCTTATACAGTTTTACATGTCATATGTTGTTATTCTAGTTGGTTGCAAAGCAAAAGCACAAAACTGTCAGGAGTACTGTAATACCTTAAACAACCACTGTGTATTAAATATTCATACTTGTATATAGCTTAAAAATCCTAACTCAAGATAAAGCTTAGGACAGTGGCTTCTCAAAATGAAGACTCATAACCTGTGCCTAAACACTGAAGGAATTTCACCTACTGAAAGCAAGTGTATTTTTTCAACAGTAATAACAACATAAAAGAAAGAAAACGAAAAAATGGTGGTGACTGGGTCAGAGTATTTGTATCATCATAAATGTTGCCACTCTTTAAAAAATTTACTATACGCTCTACAGTTAAGGATAAAACAAAAAATTACTGCTGTTACTTCCCATGCATCTCATATCACAACTACAACCATTCATTACCTCTTCTTCGATGGCAAATAATTTGACAATGTTTTTATGATTTAGTTTCTTCAATACTTCAAACTCTCGCATCTGCACATCCACAGGACGAAGAAAACTTATACTGTTAAATACTTTGACAGCATATAAATCCCCAGTTTTCTGTTCAAAACAAGGAAATAGCTAATCAAATAGAAGCAAAAGATTGTAAATGTACACATAGACATAATCTGAGTGCTTTGAGATCTTCTGTTGTGTATACAAGGATAACCAGATTAGAAATATTTCAAAATATTAAGGTGGAAATTAAGATTCTACTAAAAAAATTATGTGTACAATGGTTTAGTTTCATATAGACTAGAAGCAAACTGACTAGTGGAACGGAAACAGCTCAAATAATCAAAGTACTCTTAAAAAAAGAAAAATTAGCAAAAGAAAGGCTATGCATTTAAGAATTATGTATAAACTTAGCTGAAAAATATTTTTTCAGCAAGATGTAAAGACACTTGCACAAATCAATGAGAGGCACGCATATACTACAGCTGAGGACAGCTTGCTTAAGAGACAATTTCCAGTAGTTGAATGTTGTTCTTTACCATTATGTTTATACTGATAGACCAGTATTTTGTTTCTTCAAAGAAGGCAGTTTTGAGCATTATATGCTACTCATGCAAAATCCTGAAGCAGTTCAAACCCACATAATAAGTGTCAGAAGGAAAGTCATGAGCTTAATCAGACTCAAGTTCTCAAGTGGGACTAAGCCTCAACATGCTCAGGCACCCACAGCACCAGCTGAAGATGCAACTCCTGTCCCTCTTAGGGCAAAGTACTTCCATGTGCCACCTCTAGGAGTAACCTCACATTAACAGTGTTGTGCTATGGACAAAGATTCTTGCTACGGACAAAGCCTTCTGGTGCTACACAGCACACTCACATGCACCGATGGTGCCCAGGTAAAAGCTTTCTCCCGTTGACAATGAGCTGCAGGACACATGCTCAGACTAGTGAGGGTGATGAGGGCTGCAGCCATGAAACCATAAGCTTTACAGGGGAATCATTCTGTCTTGAAATTCACTCACCTAGGAATGCACATTAACTGCTAATTTACTGCTCAGTGTTGCTTCACACTTAAATGTGGAACACAGAAACACCACAGCTTATAAATCACTTTGTACTGACTTCACATAGACCATCATTACTATCAGGAAATACACTTTCACCACTGTTCTGATCTTCACTTTGTGAGACATACCGTGAAATTCATAGGGATAAAATGACTTACATAAAAAAGGTTACTTTAGCCCCCTCAGTAAGGCTGCAACATACACATCAGTACATCATTTACATGGCAAAAAAAACGTACTGTTCTGTACTGATTGCTCGAGGAGTATCACCAAGAAGACAGTGTTCTAGACTTCAAATCACTGACTTATAGACAACAAGTAAAACCAACTTCACCCAGTAACATGAATATTTCACTTACAGCAAACAAAAAGATAAAAATCACCAGTTTTTAAAAGAATAGGGAAAAACAATTAAAAGACAACAAATATATAAATCACAGAAAAATGAAATAAAACCTTTTATTCCCATTTAAATTCTTAAGCAATGATTATTTTTTTCCATAAAACTAAAGAATAAGAAAATGAAGAACTAATAACAGTTAATATTTTAGAAGGACAAATAATTCAATATTAAAACAATTCCTCAGAAATAACTAGAGAACTCTAATTCAATGGACAAGTACTAAACGACAACAACTAAATGTGAATAATTACACAGCTACATCGGCTTTAGGCCTAAATCTCGAACTTTTTTTGTTAATTTTATGAAGCTACTCAACGAAATAAATCAAAGTTTACAATTTACTCAGATCAGTAATTCCTCACAAACCTTCTGTCGCCCTCGGAAAACATTTGCGGTAGCTCCCTGTCCTAGAATGTCAGACAACAGCCAGAGGTAATTCGAAGTGCTCTGCATCTCTGCCCTTTTATTAAACAGTTTTCCTTTTCACCTTAAAAACAAAACATTCAATACATGGAATTAGAATTTAGTAAAATACATGAAAGGGACTTATTTTAATTAGAAGGAAAAATAAAAACCCAAACCCCAACCATAACTACAACAACATGAAGAATTAAGAACAATCAGATAGAGGAATAAGAGGTAAAATATGGAAACAAAACCAAGCCCAACAATCAAAACTAATGCCATAGACACAACACCTCTCTGCACTTAAGGTCTGTACTCCCCAAATGTTGTTTGAAAAATCAAGTAGAAAAGTGTAAGTGTTATAATCCCTTTACTGTTGTACACGGTAAAGGTTAAATTACAAACTAACAAAAACTATAGAAAAGAATCAAAAAATGTGCACCAAGGTCTTCTACAGATAATCAAGTCCACTAATTTAACTCCTTTTTCTGTACATATGCCAAAGAACAGACATGGCAGATATATATACAGATCTTTTAAATCCCTTTGCCTTTGGAAGTTGCATTTCAATACAACTGTAAAGGAACTGGACTATCTACTCAGAAATAGCTATTTTTATACAAGCTAGATAAAAGTCTTGATGCAAGTATTTTCACCTATCTGGTAGAACCACCAATAACTACTGCAGGAAATTAGGGGACATTTCTCTCATTTCTAAAATTTCACACTGGGTAAATCACATCATTTCTAGAGACACAGCCTGGCTTCCCCATCCTTCCTGAAATGTGAACCATCAGATACTCAGGTCTTCACAGATTCAAAAGAAAGAGAGGAAAAAAAAGGTTTGATTAAATTAAAGTTATTAAACCAAAACAAAACATTAGAACTACCCAGATCTTCCTGCTTGCCAGAACAGCAGGAGCTGCAAGTGAATACCCTTACCTTTTTGTTTTAATTAAGGCACTGATTTTGCCATTAAATCTAGCAAAAGGCTCTAAAATCAAAGATGCAGCTTCCCAAACCTAAAGAATCTCAAGAGCAAAATGGCAACTGGACCAGGGGAACGTCCTTTTCTCTACTTAGCAGGGGACACTGGATGTGCCTGTGTTAATAGACAGGAAACTGCTGATACTCAAAGAAGCCTTTCCTGTAACTACTGAGGAAGAGGTATGACAGAATTTCCTGTGCATGTCTTCCCAGAAGGTGGCTGACACTTTGTGAGAGCTGCCTGGTGCACACAGTGACAGCACCAGAATCCTCACAGTGGGCACTGGAGCAGAATGGAGAAAGCTGCACCACAACCACCACAGCACCACTGGCCCATCCTGCTCCAGCAGCGAGCTGGAGCACCCACCTTCACACTGTTCCTGATCCTAGCCATGCTATGTTGTAGACATACACATATTCTCATGACTTTGAACACATTTCTCTATGTGTAGTGACTGCAGATTTCATACTTCCACTTAGCTACTTGCTCGTGTGAGATGCAAAGCATCTTGCAAAACCATCCCAGAGCATCCAGGCAATGACATGTACCATACAAAATGCAACGACACAATGCAAAGCCATGACATTACTCTAAAATAAATTCAGAGTCATGCAGCAATGCCACTTGTAAAAATCTACATAAAGTTCTTAATGCCTCTAGAGGGATGAAGAGTTTTATGTCAAACTTGAACCAGAAAAACCCCACTCCACCACCACACCCCAGAACTTACAATTCTTGGTTAACATTGACAATTTTTAAGAGTAGAATAAGATAACTTCTCCCAGCTGGCAATTACTGTAGATGCCAAAGAACTATCTACGATGCAGACACAAAAGGTAAGGAAGAGGGGATGCAAAGAAATAACACATAAGCCTGCGTTATTTATAAAATCGTCGAATTTAAAAAATTCCTCATTATTAAAAGCCTGCTTGTAACAAGCCAGTTTGCATGTCAGCAGTAAACTTGTATTTTATCATTTACTTCAAAGTAACATTCATTAGACTCATACCAAGACAAAGAAACATAACTAATCATTCCTAAGCAGTCAGAAAGTGGCTATTCAAATACAAAAAAAAATTAGTAGCCTATTAAGAGACTGAATTATTAAGTTTCCCAAAGTGATAATAATGAGATAGCTTATTCATGAGATCAGCTCTTTACCTTCTTACTTTCTAATTAAATTTGCATGAAGGTCAATGCGTGAAAACAAAAAAAAAAGTCTGGGACAGATAAGCCTCAATATTGGATTCAGAACTCATCTTTGTTAAACACTTGGCATGTCAAGTTTTCTTTTCATACCCTCCTAAATCAAGTCACTAAGAGCTTCTTAGTAAAAAAAAAGAAAAAAACCAAACCTCTAACTGTATAATAGGTCCAGTCACAAGACTTAAAGCTGAATTTTCTGTTTCTTTACATGTCACTTATGGTTATTAAATCTTGTATTAGAGGAGTCAAAAGTTGCTCACATATATCTAAAGGAAGTCCCCTGTGACTCTTTAGCATTTCAAGGTCTTGGGGGCTGTTTTTCGGGTGTTGAATATTTTTCTGCTTCTGATCATGCTACTACTTTTGAACTTACCAGCAGAGGTGATTGTAATAACAAGACTGCACTGCTAATACAGTTTTTCTGGTTTTTAACTCCAGCTTTGACACAGGAGTACTGACTTTGTCTAATGAATAAAAAGAAGTTTGCTGTATCTCAAGCAGGTACAGTTCCCACGTAAACAGTTGCAATGTACAAGTTCCCCAGCAAGCAGAGACAGATGATTAAGTGAAAGCTCTTTCAGTTTACAGACAAGTTCTTATACGTCATCAAAGCCAAGAGATAAGGGGCTGAGGTCCCAGATAAATGTTACATTAGCATTTACAGTCTGGTGACTATGAAGGTTTTATACTTCCCTGTATGCCCTCTCTTAAGGCCTAGAAAAGAAGCCTCTCCCTCTGATGCTCCTGCTGTTGGGAGTTTCCAATCCAACAGCTTATCAAATCATGGAAATACCCCGCCCTTGGGCCGCACAAGGCGCTGCTTGAACCCGGACAAAGCTGCACACGGAACAAAAGCAAGCCTGGCTCCAGCGCTGCTCATCGCTGCTCTCGGTATTTCCAGCCCGTAACGGGGGAAGAGCACTCGGCCTGTCTCTGCGGTTCTGGAAAGCTGTGGAGTGCTACGAGCTCGCCCGACCGACTCACCACCCCCTCTCCAGGGATGTGGGGTAGGACAGGCACGGCACCGGGGCTCCACTCCGCGGCTGGAACACTTCCCGAGGTAAAACCTGAACCACTCCTCCAGCCACAAGGCCGACGCTCCCTCCTCTGGCACACTGACGGCGACGCACACCACCGAACCAGGGGCGA
>VXAU01003955.1:0-31702 GCA_013399695.1 Formicarius rufipectus | reverse complement strand
ATATATTATATAATATATATTTAATATATTATTATATAAGATAGTCTGTTCTGTTAACACATTGGTGTTAATACAGGTGTGTGAACTCCCACTGAAAATGGCAATAAAGTGTTAGGTGATTAAAATGTCACCAGGTCATGATTTGGTGCAAGATTGCTGTAGTCTTCAAAAATTCATTTTAAATGTAATTCCCAGGTGTGGAAGGACTAACTTAATTCTCCTGCAGCCTGCTGCTTTGAGCATGACTTCAGAAATCCTTGAAATGTTCTTTTGTGGCGTAAAATGAACTGCATTTGGTCTCAAATCTAAGTTGTGGTACACAGTGTGTGCAGATTATGTGAGCAAATAGTAGACATTAAATCACTTAATTCTTTAAGAGTCCTGTTGTGCCTTCTCTCCCTTGCTCGGTGCAAACCTGCAAATAACAACTTTCTCCTTGTATTCTTTGTTGCCTTTCTCCCCAGTTTTTGTTACCATGAGCTTTTCCCTGTGCTGATGACTCTCCCTGCTCTGTTTTTCTCCTTTCTCGTGCTCTCTCACCCTGGAGCTCCTTCTTCAATCTTTGTGTTCAAATTTGTTGTGTTATTTTTCCATCGTGGCCTCAAAGCCATAAATTGTCTGTCATTAACGTGCCTCTTAGACCCACCTGGGGTTGTGGAAAGGCTTTTCATTTAACATTTAGCCATGTTTATTCCCCAGACTTTTCACAGTGATGTTCAGAATGTGCCGTAAGTCTCTATAATTGTCATGGTGTGCCCTTGGGCTCCTCAGATCACAGGCAGCAAGACCTGTTTTTTGTATTAATCCAGGTTACAGTGGGGCTTGGAAAGGGAGCCTGGTGGTCCCTGCTGCTCTTGCTGTCCTCCTGCACAGATGTGATCTAACTGTAAGGAGCAGCATCAATTATCAGGGATACAAAACTGACCCTTAAAACAAGTAGAGAGCTGATAATCCAGTGGGCTGCTCAGTCTCATCATCAACCCTTCCCAGGAGCTGACATTGGCAACTTGTTTCTCCCTCTGTTTTCACAGGTTTTTTAATGAATGTTATTATGAAAACACGCCTTGCTGGAAAATATCAACCCTTTGAACTGGGGTTTATCTCAAAAAATACCAATTTCAGCTAAACTCATCATTGGGCATTTTTTATTAGTGTGATGGTAAGGAGTGATGGAGCTGATTCTAATTATGATTTTGAGCTCAGTTCATGGTGCCTTGGGCTTGGAGAGGATGTGCCCTCCAGCTTGCTTGGCTGTGTACAATATTTGTGAGTCCCTTCAGGCCCTGGGATAAAAGTGATACCCAAAAGGATGGAATCTGTGCCTAGTGCTGAATGCCACAGTCGTTTCCTTGGAGTGCTTCCCTCTTAGGAAATTGTGTGTGCTGCCAAATGTCTTCCTTTCTATACCTGGAACGGGTCACTCAAATTTGTTAATCACAGTTTTCTTTAAATTAGTGAATTGTTATGCAGAAACCAATTGAATGATTAAAATCAAGACTTTAATTGCTAAGCCTCACAGATTTTTCTTTCTCAGTTACATTCACTTTAGTCCTTTTTGATAATAAAGATTTTAATCGATTTACCATACGAAGGTCACCAAAAAGATGGCAACTTTTCCTAACACTTTCCACCATGGTGTCTTTTTTAGGTGCTGAACTGTTCTAGTAATTTTCAGTGTGCTTCTTGTTGCAGTTCTGCAGCCACCACGGAGCAGCTGAGAGCTGCAGACACAGCAGGATTAAAATGTTCATGTACCCTCACTTCCCAAAGAATTTACTTTCAAGTTGAAATTAAATGAGTGTTTTATTGTACTTAAGTGCATCATTGATGTTTCAAATGCACTATTAATCTGGCTATTAATTAGAAAAGTTCTTTCTAAAATGTAACATTTGTGGAATAATTGTCTTCAGTTGTCACAGTTATGTGGCTAAATATCTTAAAGTTCTGTGTTCTTGCTATTTTACCATCCCTTAGGAAAGAATTAGTTGGGTTAATTAAAGTTACACATTTGAATGGTGTAGGAAGTGAATGATATGGTGTGCTGTTGGATCTAAAAGGAAAAATTGAATCTAAAATCCATCCCAGATTTGAGGATATGCATTGTGCTTTAAAATGCAGAGTGACTCACCTGCCACTGCTCTGTCTGAATGTCAGATGTAAAGTGAGTCAAATTGAAGTGCACAGGGTGGTACAATGAGTTCCAGAGAGACACAGCTCAGGCAGCTGGAGTGGGATGGGAAGAGGTCAGGCTCCCTCGTGGATGGCCTTTTCTGGCCTGGAAGTCCATCAGTATGATGAGGACAGTGGCCATTCTCCCACACATGGAGAACAAAATCCCAGCTACAAGTGAATGGGGAAATGAGTTTAGGATGTGGCAGTAAAATTGGAGAAGTATCAGGGAAAGGGAGGTGGAGATTTAACAGCCATTTGTGTGAGGCTTTTGGAGTTCTGAATTAAATTCTTGAGGCATATTTGTATTTAGTAAGGATGTAGGCTGAAAATACTGTACAAATTACATGCCTCATTTTACAAGTGTCCAGTAGAGGGTAATACTGCAATGAGCTCCTTTCAGTTGTGGAGAATGGATTTTAAAGTGTTATAAACAAAACATGTTTTAAGAGATAGGGTAAGGAATCAATATGGTTATTGAGGTAGGAGGAATTTAGGAATTGTACACTGGGATGGACAGAACGTGACCCTGCTCTGTTTGGTGAGTTCGTAGACAAGTCCAAAGGAGATAAATTTGCAGATCTTTGCATCCTGAAAGGTTTGCTTTTGTTTGTTTGAATAATGAAACAGCATCCCTGAAGGAAGGATTAAAAACCTGCTTATACTATTTTAATATGCACTATTAGCAATTATGGGTTATTCAGATCTTTCATATCATCATTCAGTATCATCATCACAGTTCAGTATGGAACCTGCAACTCATTTTGTGGCTATGTATTATTATAATTTGGAACAGCTTCACAACAATGCTTTTGCTCTAATTACAAGGAGAACACTCTAAAATGCTTTAATTAGATCATGGATCAGTTGTCGCGTCTTTTTAATCTTGGACATGTAGAACAAAACCACCAAAATCTAAAGGAGATTGATTAATCAGACCACAGCTTATTAATTTCTTCCACCTGAGAATTGCTCAGGAGTGGTGCCTCCAATCAATTTGTCATTGTTCTGCTAATTATTTCCAGGTGTTTGGTGTGTTGTCAGCATCCCCTACTGACGAGAGCAGTTCTCTGCATTGCTGCTCTGTGCCCGTCTTCTGTCCCTATTTCCATAAACACTTCGAGGCTTTGCAAAAGTGACATTTCCTCTGTGTATTAACCATTAAAAGCCTTAGTTCATTCTTTGCTTTATAGGTGGATGTTTGCCTTTAAGTCTCCTTATGATTCCAGAAGTGCCAGTAGCATTTTTTGGTGACCTTTGCTGTTGATACCTTTGAACAGTCTTTGACCTTGTGGTACATGAGTTGTCTCACCCAGGTTAACAGGTGACTTCCATGTGCATGTGGTTCTTGTTAAATACATGCAAAAACATCTTTCATTGCTCTTTGATGAATGCCTGAATTTAATATCCAAAATGAAATGTTTTATTTTGAAAATCTGACCTAAAAGGTTTTGGGGTTTTTTTTGAGAATCAGGTCTGAAAGTCTCCATTTCTAGGTAGGGTGACTTTATTATTTGAAAAGAGACCATTGCTGAATCTCCTCTTGGATTATTCCTCAAGGAAGGATTTGTGGAGTAAGTCCCCCAGTTAAATCCGTCAGGGCAGGGGAGGTGGTTTGACTGTGATGTTGGGAGGTGGGAGCTGTAGGTTTGAACCTTCCCTAGATCCCAGAAGCCAAATGATAACTATGGACACATCTTCGAGGCATTGCTCCAGTGCAGGAATGTGGCTGTTGTCAGGTTCATGGAATCAGAGAATGGCAGAGGCTGAAAGGGACCTCTGGAGATCCTCTGGTCCAAACCCTGCAGGGCCACACCAAGCCAAGAGCCCAGCACTGTGTCCAGGCAGGTTGGGAATATCTCCAAGGATGGAGACTCCACAACATCCCTGGACAACCTGTGCCAGTGCTCCATCACCCTCAGTGAAAAAGTGTTCCCTGATGTTCAGAAGGGCCCTCCTGTGTCCCAGTGTGTGCCCAGTGCCCTTGTCCTGTCCCTGGGCACTACTGGGAAGAGCCTGGCTCTGTCCTCTCTGTGCCTTCCCTGCAGGGATTTACTGGCAATAATTCAAATTTGGGAATGAGGCAAAATTTCACTGTCAGATTTTTGGTTGACTTTGGTTTTAGGGTTTTTTTGTTTGCCAAGATGAGCATTTCTCATGGGGTTAATAGGGGCTTTCTTCACTGAATGTTCTAGGTTTTTTTCAGATTGCTTTTAAATCACTTTCTAACAGGGAAAGTTTAGTTGGATCTCAGAGGGTGGTGGGCACTGACCAGGCTCCCCAGGGCAGTGGGCGCGGCCCCAAGGCTGCCAGAGCTCCAGGAGGGGTTTGCATGATCCTTTCAGGGACAAGGTGGGATTATTTGGATTGTCCTGGGCAGGGCCAGGAGTTGGACTCCTCATCCCTACAGGTCCTTTCCAGCCCAGGCTATTCTGTGATTCTGTGAGGGATTTCCCGTTGCTGCAGATGGCACGGTGTAGAAAACTTCAGTTCCTACCACTTGTACTCCAGAAGCAGAATTGTTTCCTTGGACTGCTGGAATGATTGTAGGAAGGGGTATTCTATGCAATTAGGGGAGACTGAAATGGTGCCCTTCACCTGTCAGGGCTCATCACAAAAAGGCACAAAGTGAAGAAGGGACAATAGGAATAAAGGTGGAAGAACACTTAGTTAAATGGAAGGACAAATGGGGCATGAGAAGAAATGGATATAAATTATCTGTAAATACAGGCAGGATGGTATTAAAGTGTCTCTAATAGAAAGAAACTGTCAGATTCTGGAGTTCATTTTGGAATCAGTTTTATACTTCACATAGGATTAATTGGGGTTAAATGTCTGAGCTGCTTCTAAGATGGAAGCTTGATAAGTTTTTGAGTGTGGCTATTATCATATTAAGATTATTATTAATTAGATTATGGCATGACTGACTGCAGTGGCAGGGAAGCAGCCCCGATGACTTCAGATGTCTGTGTTTCTTGCATTGACCTAATTTTCACTGAGTGAAATTTAATATAGATTACAGAGCAACTTGAATTTGGGAGGGAATGGGTAACTCAGTGTAGGGTTGGCTTTTCCCAGGTAAAGAGGTTTCTCTCAAAAAATAATGGGACTGGCTGAAGCTCCAGCATTACCTTTGGCCTGAAAGTGCTGTGGCACCATTGCTGTACAAGGCTTAAGATATGCTAATTGGCACTGAGGCAGACGAGCTTCCTCCTCATACCCACCAGTTTTCTTGGCTGTTGGGTTTTACTTTATGAAATCCAATATCTTTATAAGTTTTTAAAAAACCTGCTAAGAACTTTCATATTAATACTTTTTGGATTTGCATATTTGATTATGTCCATCTCATACTTTCTACCTCATTATTTGTGAGGTTTATTTAACATTACTTGAACTTTCTAAGGTTAAATAAGTAATCCAGACTTTTATAACTGGTTTTTGGTTTTCTTTGTCCCTCCATTTTTTCCCCTCTGTCCACCATTGATGAGTTTCAAATTATTTCCTTGGGGTATCTCCTTGGATAGTCAAGAGGATAATTTTCCTGCTTTCCTGGTGCCACTGACCAACTTCCAAATATTACTTCTTTCTTTAGTATTTCAATATAAACATTTATCTGAAGCTGCAGGCTGGTAATTTGACAGAAAATAGTAAAATCTCTTCAGCACTAAAAAGGAAGCTGCTCTGCAACTGAGTCCAATATCCAAATCTTACTTTGGCTTCCATTTACCCTTGGATATACCTAAAATTCCATGTTTCCACATGCCAAAGGCTTGTTTTTGGTGCCTAGAATCACTTCATCTCATCTGGATCAAATTCCCAGGGTAGGAAACTCAATATCTAACTCTTCTTCACCTGCTGGACTCTCAGCTGTTCTGTGGTTGGTTTCAACCCTTCCTTTTGCATGAAATATTTTCAGTCACTGATTCAAAAATAAAAATAATAATAACAAAAAATTGCATTCTGTTTTTAGCACACTCTTAGCCAAGATTTGTTCATAAATTTTCTGAGTCACTGTTTGATTTGAAGTATATGTGTCTTTGTGTGGGGGTTTCTTTGGCCTCAGAGTTCTTTGCTCATAGTTTCAGTGATTTTGGTGAAGGGAGGAGCAGTGAACTGTTCCTCCTCCTCTTCAGAGACCAGGTGCCCAGAGCTTTGACTCTTTGGTGCTGAGCAGTGTAACATTTAAGCATGCTTAGAAATTGGTTTTGTTTCCCCTTTGTCTGACAATGATTTTTTGTTTGTTGCCTCTGAAGAAATCCTTTTGATAGTTTTGCCAGCATTTTGGAAAGCTGAGAAGGGTATGTAGCCTTAGAAATGTGCTGTTGGAATTTTCCTACCAAAATTGTGTGTTCTCAGCTTATCGTCCAAGATGCACTGCACACAAATTATAATATGAACACACAGTCCTAATGGGAAATATAATGAGGAAAAGAGCACTGATGGGAATTATTCACTGTTGCTGTCTGAAGTCTCTCGCCCACTATTTGCATTGTCTTATGGGAAGTTGTGCCATCTGGGATTTTTTTTGAGTATTGTTATAATGGTCTTAAAAGCAGTGTAAATATGCTTTGATTTCATGTTAGAAGTACTTTCCTTCTGAGTTTCTGCACTGGAGACAGACAGGATCATTTTGATCTGTAACAATAGCAAAGTTTTGGTTAATATGAAATCTCGGTGGTTTAATGTGAGATCTGTGATGACAAACTGGGAAACTTGGGGTTGTTCAGCCTGGAGAAGGGGAGGCTTTGGGGAGAGAAGATTGTAACCTGAAGGGGCTCCCAGAGAGCTGGAGAGGGACAAGGGGGAATGGCTTCCTACTGCCAGAGGGTTAGATGGGATATTGGGAAGGAATTGTTGTCTGGGAGGGCAGAGAAGCTGTGGCTGCCCCTGGATCCCTGGAAGTGTCCAAGGCCAGGTTGGAGGGGGCTTGGTGGAAGGTGTCCCTGCCCATGACAAGGGAGTGGCCCTGGATGACCTTCAAGTTCCTTCGCTACCAAACCATTCTATGCCTCTCTGATTTCTTTCCTAACATCACCTGGATTATTCAGCGAGTCACTTCTCCTCTCTGCAAGACTCCCCTTCCCCCTCCCAAAGTCTTTGCAAGACCCCCCTGTTGGAACCCAGGCTAAGGAGTCAGAAGCACCTTCCAAGACAGAGGCCTCAATGATAACAATGGATCTGCTAGACAACCTTGGCTAATAGTGAACTGAGAGAAGCAGCCTGCTGATATTCCATGGAATGATGCAAAGCGAAGGGTTCTATTAATAAAGTTAAAAATAAGATAGATAAGAACTGTATGAATTCACCAATTTTACAAAATATGTCTTGGGTAATATTTAGGTATAGCTGTGTGTTGTTAGATCGTTATGATGGAGTGTGATAGTTTGAAAAATTGTGTATAAGTGTGTGTTATGATAGTCCTTTCTTGTACCTTTGAAATCCCTTTGCAGGGGAACATGAAGATGCAAGAATGGAAACTTTTACCACCTTTTCTGCCTTCCCCCCCTCCTGAGTAGAACTGTACCTTTAGATGAAGAGGAATAAACCCTCATTTTATTTTTTTGATGCAGTCAGGTTGTCTTATTAACACCTAAGGTTTATAAACCTCCTACTAAGACACCAAAACTCTGTCTCTGCAAAAATTGTTGGCTACACCCCTCCAACCCTGCAGTTGCTGCAAGACGCCCGTCGCCCCAAAATCTCTGCAAGACCAACCCCATCTCAGTCTCAACCCTAACGTGGCTGTTTCCCTCCGCAGGGTCTCAGTCTCAACCCTAACGTGGCTGTTTCCCTCCGCAGGGGAGACGATGCGCGCGGCGTCCTCGGAGTTCGCCGACGACCCCTGCTCCTCGGTGAAGAGGGGCACCATGGTGCGCGCCGCCCGCGCCCTGCTCTCCGCCGTCACCCGCCTGCTCATCCTGGCTGACATGGCCGACGTCATGAGGCTCCTCTCCCACCTCAAAATCGTAGGCCTTCCTTTCCTCGCCCTCTCCGCTGGGCTCCTGTTGGGGGGACGGGGTGAGGGATCAAAGGGGGATGAACCATCCGTAGCTCTCACTCCGCGCTGGTTTGTCTTGGCGCTTGGTGAGAGACAACGTGGGTCATGTTTGCGTATCGGCCTCGTTCGTATTCTAATTTTGCAGAAATGGCTATTTGGAGACTTGAAATTGGTCAGGTGAGTTTTTGGTGATTGGGCTGATTTGGCCCAGTGAAGCAGAAGCACCACCTTCCATCCTCTGCCAGGGGTTGCTGTCTCACTGCTTGCCAAGCGTCGCTGTCTTGTGGCAGAGTTTGGGCACTATGGTTGTCTGCTTGTCTTTTTATCTGTTTTTATCTTTTGCCTGCTTTTCCAGAAGTCTGCACGACTTCTGGGTGCATCATAAGATTGAATGTTTGGTTTGGAGTGAGGCAATGGTACAACTGTCTGATCAGTTATCAAAGAGGAACAATAGAATGAAGGGGAATTAAAATTGCCACGTGTTTGGGATGGGTTTGTAGTCACTTTTGGCTGCCACCATTCACGTTTTTATACAGGAATATTAAAGGATTTTGAGTGGAAACTGGAAATTTGTTTTCCCCTACTTACTGAGCTATTACACTTACTGCATAAACAAACCAACAAACCCCTCTGAAACAAACCAAAACTGTGCAGAAAATTAACACACAAAGTATTTAAAGCCTTCAGAGTTGCACGTGTGAGTTTGGCAGAGGAGATGGAGGGGGTTTTTTCTGTTTTAGTTTGTATTTCAGCAGACTCAGCTGTACAGTGGTGCACGTTCTGGAAAAACAGTGAGAACCCTTCAGTGTGCAAACTGTGCAGACAACCTGCAGTGTTGTTCCAGTGGTCTTGTCCTAGCAAGGCTAACACTTGAATGTCACAAACAACAGGTTTTTTTCTAGGGATTATGTTGAAAATTCGGGTTCCAGCTCTTTCACAGGCAATGAGAAATATTGTTCTCACATCTGAGGTTTCTTTTCTCTGATAACAGCAGAGTCCTGTGTTATATGAAACACAAACGTCCAGGACTGGTTTGTAAGTGGGTGTATTTACTCACAGTTTGCACCCCAGATTTGCAGGGGCAGTGTATGGCAGTGTGGGTTGTGATCTCTGCATTTATCCCATGTGATTATGAATTCTGTTTTCAAAATCCCAACAGTCTCTGGCTGTTTTCAGCAAAATTCAACTTAAGGATCTTAACTTCGATTTTCATGTTCAGGTTAAAAAAGGTAATTTATTTCTGATGACTGACCATGTAAATATGTTTATTTTTTAATACTAACTAGTTTTAAAGATATAAAAATTAAATTACTAGAAGGGGAAAGTGGTTATAGTCTACAAAACTGGTGTAGAAACAGATCCTGCATTGACTCAAAAGTAACTTTCAAAGATTGATGTGAGCTAAGCATAAAATTAATGAGCTAAAATAATTCTGCATGTCAAAGTACTGAACCCTGATTTATGCTGAGTTGAACTGTAATCAGTTTTCTCTGAAAGCATGTCAAAGGCTTCCCAGGAAATAGTACATTTTAATTAATGTTTTAGTGGGAATAAATGCAGATGTTTTCTGCAAGGACACTTAGTCATTGCTTTCAGGTTAGCTTTTCCATTACTAAAATTAGGAATAGTTATAGGTTATTGCAGAAGCTTTTGTAATACTCATAAATAAAACCTCCATGTACCAATACAACATGTGATGATGCTCACAGAGAATTACGAGTATTTTAATTAACTCCAGGCTATTTAATCAGAGGAACACATCTGTACAGTTGAGTGAAGTGTTTTCTCAGTGATTGAAAACTTACTCCAATATGAATTTGTAAAAAAACCCCAAATTCTAATAGTAATGCAAATAAAAATATCATTAGAAAGGGGCTTGTGCTCCTTTCTTTTCTAATACTAATCACAACTGGTTTCTTTATTTTGAAATTCTATGGGCTTGAGCCCTGACTGACATGATGGAATATGATCAGCACCTTCTGAAATGTGATTATCAGAGTGGATTTATAACAAATTCTTCAGCAATTTTATTTAATGTGGAGCTGGCAGGACTTAGGGAAATGTGCGTCAGTTTGTTGCGTTAGTGCTTGGCACTGCAAACATATTGAAGAGGAAAATTCGAGGTGGTTTAATGTAAATGCTTCTTGATGTGAAAGGAAAATGTTCATATTTTGCAAGGAATTCTGCAAGAATAAATTAGTCGATAGAGTGATGCTTTTGTAACTTGTGTTACTGGTAAGGCATCAGTTAATTTTAAAAAACTTCTGTTCTTTCTCAGAGTAAAAGAAGAGGTAATTTAGATTCTGGGTAAGCTTGTAAGTCTCAGACTTAGTTTATAATTCCCAACATAACAGCTATGAATTTATGTGCTTGAATTATGCATTTTCCAATAGAAATGTATGAGTCTGCTACTCCACTGCCCTGCAATTTGGTAAATCTGCAGTAAGGAGGTAAAAGCTCAAAATGAAAATACCTCTCACTGGTAGGGAAACACAGAGCAACTGAAGCAATAAAAAGGCAGGTTCTGCACATAATTGTGCATTTCTAAATTATTAGACAGCAGCTACTGCTGAATTTAGAGATTCCCAGGAGCACTGGGAGAGCTGCAAACCTCTGCTCTTGCACCAGACCGTGTTCCCATCTGGCTTTCTCTTTGAGGGGAAAATTTATTAGGCACGTTCTCATGAATTACAACAATGGGTTTTAGGAAGAAGGATCAGTAGAATTTTTTCAGTTCTCAATCCCTTTGCTTGGAATTGCATTTTTATCTTGTGAGGGGCAGAAATACAATCTTGAATCCCCCTCTAGTCACAGTGAAGTTTCCTTTACTTATTGCATGAAAAGAGCATTTTATCCCTTCAGATGTTTTTTCTTGCTGTGCATAAGTAAAGGTGCACAATAGATTTGGTGGATTAACTTGTCGGTGCAACTGGGGTTTTATATCTTTGTCTACTTAGCATGGCTGAGGAACTGCAGGTGTGTTAAATAGCTAAAAAAGGAAAGCTGAGAGCTGAGAAAGAAAAAAGACATATTCTAGGTTGAAGCTGTCATTTATTTCACAAAAATGGTTTGGATTTACCAGGGTAAATTTAAATCTTAATGGTAAGTTTGAGTTTCCTTTCTAAATGCTGTTTCTTGTCCAGAATTCATCATTTCCCTTTGTTTTCCCACAAAGCCTGTACCACACATTTAAAACACATTCATCTATTTTGTTTTAAAACCCACAGATACTAAATATTTCATCTGATAAGTGTGAGGGGGAGAAATTAATCCAGCTGTGCCTTTTTACCTTGGTTTTACATGATCCCAGAGCACAGTCAATGGAAAGTAATGCAGAATGACAGCTGCTCTCGTAAAGGAATCTCATTGAAGACAGTGGGACTGTCATAAACCTTCTGTGCACTGATGGATGGAAAGGCTAAATTGGGTCCATGTCATGGAGTACTGGGTGGAATAGTCACAGACTTTGTCAGGGGGACACCTGGGCTGAAATGCTGACACAGCTGGTGTGGCGTTGCAGGTGGAGGAGGCTCTGGAAGCGGTGAAGAACGCAACGAATGAGCAAGATTTGGCAAATCGCTTCAAGGAGTTTGGGAAGGAGATGGTCAAACTGAACTATGTGGCTGCCAGGAGACAGCAGGTGAGTGCAGCAGGGCCTGGGAAGGTCTGTCTTCCTTCTGAAGGTCTCGTGTGTCGTGTCCAAGACTGGTTTGAAATGTGCTGTCAGCGACTGCTGTGTCGTGGCCCTTAGGGGAGTCAGTGCTGATTGTTTTTTGGTTTGACAAAGCTTTTCAAAAGTGCAGCTTCTTTAAGAGCATTTTCCAAGTGGCTTCAGTTCATGCCAGGTTGAGGAGTGAAAAGGCAAGTGATTCAGCAGGTTAAGAAGGATAGTTCTCATTAGATGATTATTGCCATTTAATTCTAACCTATGCAGATCTTGGGTCCCTCTGCCAGCTGGTAAAGCACGAGCTCTTGCATGGTTTTGCGCAATTCAGGTTCATGAGGAGCAGAAATCTTCATTTAAAGCCATTACTGTTAATTTTCAGATATCTAAAATGCCACGTACTCCAATTATTCATAGCTAAGGCAGCTGAAAAAAAGGCCAGAAAGTCACAATAACATTGTACAAGTTCACAGTGAAGACTTTCTCCTAAACACTGTTCTTTTTAGGGCAGTGCTGTCACTGTGGACTTGTATGAGGTCTCTCCAACTTCACTTGGATTTGAATACCACCAATAATTCAGGAATAGTCACCTTTGTCCTGCCTGGCACACCTCATTTGGAAACCTGGCTTTCCATAGTCATCTTGTTTGCTGAATTGCAGTAGTGGCAATTTACTTCCGAATCATGGTTGTAGCGCTTTTTTTTTAAATGAAAAATAGCATTTTTTGAGTTATATTGAAGTTAAATAAGTTAAAAATGTAAACCTCAGTCACTCTGAACAGTGCTCTTCTGCGTGTTCAGACACTTCCCCAGTGGAAATACAGCTATAAATATGGGAAAATGAGAAAAATTTGGAAGCTAATGAAGGTTTATATCTTTGAAGCTCTTATTGGAGGTATGAAAATATGACCAAAATCCAAGGTATTAATCTCTTAAAATTTGCTTCTAAAGGTGCATTTTTATAATTCCAGTGAAGTTTTCCATATAACTGGAAAACCCTGACACCATTAGAACTTAGGTGTTCATACCTTTTCCTGCCATGTCTTTTGGTTTGTAGCCTGATAAAATTTTAACTTAATTCTCTCTGAAAACTGTTACCCGTCAGTCATGTGTGGTTGAAATGAGTCAATTAGCCAGTCCAGAATATCAGGCTCATTTTTCAGTGTTTGCAATAGATTATGTGTGTGAACATAAATAAACTACTCAGCTCTCCAGGCTTCTTAGTTCATAGTTTGGAAATAGAAGTAATAATATTTTGTTATTCCTTATGGATGTTATTAGGACTGCCTTAAGTAACTTTTGAAAGGCTTTCAAGGATGGTATGATATATTCTATAATTAAAAGAAATGATGGATCAACTAACAATAATAGTGTACCACCTTATTCTGGTGACATATTATACAATTCTTGTTGTCAGGAGAAACAAAACAAGTATATGTCATGACATACTAAATATAAAAAACACTACATGATATGAAGAATAGAGCAAAATATGAAAGGAAGGCTAAAAGTAATGAGAGGGATATTTTCTAGCTCTTTAAGAACTAAAGCAGTATCCATCTATGTAATATTTTTAAGATGATTTTGTAGAGGACATGACTATAGTACTAAGAAAAATAAGGTAGTTGCTGCAGCTGCAGTGCTTTTATGGACTCAGCAGATCAAATCCAGTCGATCAGGAATAGTAACTTTAAACATTTTATATAAAACTGTTGTGGGTTTTTGCACAGACTCTTTGGTAAGATCCTGTGAGCAGAGTGCAACAGCTGGGGAAGCACAGAAGGACTGGACTTTTCTGAGCAGGAGGGGAATTTTCTCTGTGATTTAAGGGAGATTCTGTTGTTGATTCCGTCCTGCAAGGCCACCACCTGGTGTTTATCCATGGATACCTGAGGCAGTACAGTCTGACACAAGAACTTTCATTTACAACTCTAAATTACAACCTGCAGTCCAGAAAGCCAATCATACCCTGCACCCAAAGCTGTGTGGGCAGCAGGTGAAGGGGGGATTGTGCTCCTCTGCCCTGCTCAGGTGACACCCCACCTGCAGAGCTGCCTCCAGCTCTGGGGTCCCCAGCACAGGAAGGGGGCAGCTGTTGGAGCCAGTGCAGAGGAGGCACCAAGATGGTTAGAGGGATGGAGCAGCTGTCCTAAAAGGAAAGGCTGAGAGAAGGGGGATTGTTGAGAGTGGAAAAGAGAAGGCTTTGGGGTGACCTAATTGCAGCCTTCAGTAGCTGAAGGGAGCCCACAAGAAACATGAGGCAAGACTATTTACAGGACAAGAGGGAAGGGCTTTAAGGTGAGGAGAGCAGGTTTAGGTCAGATATAAGGAAGAAATTTTTGGCTGGGAGGGTGGGGAGACCCTGGCACAGGTTGGGCAGAGAAGCTGTGGCTGCCCCATCCCTGGAAGTGTCCAAGACTGGGTTGGATGGGGCTTGGAGCACCCTGGGCTGGTGGGAGGGTGGAACGCGATGCTCTTTGATGTCGCTCGCAAGCCAAACCATTCTGTGATTCTCTAAGAACTCCTCTGCTTTTGCCTAGGAGCTGAAGGACCCTCACTGCCGGGATGAGATGGCTGCAGCCCGGGGGGCTCTGAAGAAGAATGCCACGATGTTGTACACGGCATCCCAGGCCTTCCTCCGCCACCCTGACGTGGCAGCCACGAGGGCCAACAGGGACTATGTCTTCAAGCAAGTGCAGGAAGCAATCGCTGGCATCTCCAATGCTGCCCAGGCCACCTCGCCCACCGATGAGAACAAGGGCCACACTGGCATAGGAGAGCTTGCTGCTGCTTTGAATGAGTTTGATGTGAGTATCAGAAAGGTGTGGGAAACCAAGTGTTTTCTCCAGGGCTTTTCCTAAGTTGTTGTGTTAGTTTGGCTCGGCTCCCCGCCAAACTCAGCTATGGGCTGGGCAGCTCTTCCAATCCCCTTCCTGAAAAAGGCAAAAAAACCAAAGGTAACACAAAGGAAAATGTAGTAAAGGAATATATCTATATTTACAGATATTTCATGTATATACAACTAAACACTATGTACATATGCACAAGGATTCCAAACAATCCCGGAAGGGGAAAAGGGCAAAAAAAATACAGACCACACAGTTGAATCCCAGGAGTTAGCACAGGAGAATACTAACACAGTAAGATCTCACCAACTTCCCTTGAGAGAAGTGAGTTCCTTTCCTCCTATGCCTAAACAGACAACAGCCCTCAGCCAGGTCTTATCTCACAGAGATAAGCAAGACCTAAACACTGCGAGCTGCTGGCTCTGTGCTCACCCCACAAGGGAGAGAAGAGAAAAGGGAGAAAAAGGAACCTCCCTCTCTGTCTTTATACACCTGATTACCTAAGGGAATGGGATAGAATACTTCCTTAGTTTTGACCCCAGTTTCTAGGGAAGGCCTACAAGCAAACCACTACAGTTGTTTCTTGCCCAGGACTCAAATTTCCCTTTTAATTCAAGTTCATTGCCTCAGACTGCAGAGGCACGTAAAGGGCACGCATCGATTTGTGTTATTTTTAATGAGGAATGATTGTTTGCTGCTGATAGGCTGGAATTATAAGGAGTTACTTGTGCTCATGTGGAGTGGCTGGGATAGGGAGAAAGAAGTTCTCGTTATCCCCAGTGTCCTTGGCAGATCTAGTTGCATAGTTCCAAATAATGCAAAGTCTGATTAATCTGGCAGTTTAGCTTTGTGACCACGATCTGGGGTTGGCTGAGTGGTCAAATCACGTTTGTTTGGCAAGTCAGGAAGACAAGACAAAAAAAAAATGAAGATGGGGATGGAGCTCAATGTCCCGGAAACATTAACATTCAACTTGAATCATGAATTGTGTTAATCAAAGATAAGGGAAAAGCATCTTTCAGACACAGTTGATAGCAGTCAGTTCAGCTGCAGGCAAAGTGCTGCAGCCTCTGTTCCAGCAAGAGATACAGTTCTGCTTAAGCAACTTTCTTGACAGCTAATTGTTTAACTGGTAATTTCACTGCCAGGCCTGTCTGATGATTTTTCCTTATCTCATGTTTGAAGATTAGTCTTCAGAAAGTGAAAAAAACCCAAACCAAAGATGCAGACAGCCTCTGAAAATATTTCCCTTTCATTCTGCACTGGGGGCAGGGGTTTGTTAAAATTATTACTAGGGAACGGTGTCCTCTGCACTTGGATTGCTGCACAAGGTTCCAATAAAAGCATGTGTCCCATGCAGTCAGGAGCTGCTCATCCTGCTGCATTTAGGGCTGAAGGTGGAGGGGAGTGCAGGTGGTTCATCTCATGATGTCTTCTGCATCTTTAGTCTGGAGAAGAGGAGGCTTAGAGGTGACCCCATCACTCTCCACAACTCCCTGAAGGGAGGTGGTAGCCAGGTGGGGTTGCTCTCTTCTCCCAGGCAGCAGCAATAGGACAAGGGGGCAGGGTTGGAGCTCTGACAGGGGAAATTTAGGCTGGATATTGGAAAGAAATTCTTTCCAGAGAGAGTGACCAGGCATTGGAACAGCCTGCCCAGAGAGGGGGTGTATTCACCTCCCTGGAGGTGTTTAAACTGAGATTGGCCGTGGCACTCAGTGCCATGATCTGCTAAAGGGACTGGAGTTGGATCAAGGGTGGGACTTGATGATCTCGGAGGTCTTTTCCAACCCAATCCATTCTATGATCTGTTCTTGCATCCATGACTTTTCCTTCACACTTGTGGGTCAGGCTCTCAGGAGTTCTGCATGGTGCTCAGGGCCTTCTCAGCTCATAGGTCCCTTAGTTGGTAAGATCCTGGGAATAATAATACCCTGTGTGCTCTGATTGTACTCTGGCTTTTGTGTGGGACTGTGAATGTTACAGACAGCAAAGGTTTGACAGACAGGGGCAGAAAACATGTGACTTCTCAGCCCCAAAGTGATGATGCTGCTGCTGCCTTCTGGAAAGGGCTGCTGTTCAGTGCACTCATTGTGCTTAGTGAAAATAAACTTGCTGAAAACATCTGATATTGTCTCCAGCCTCTTCCTGGGAATATCTACCCCTTTTCTCCTCAGGTAAAGTCTTTGCCACGTCCCACGGTGTTGAAGGCATCGTGAGTGCTTATGGGGGGATGTATATCCACAGCACTGTGTTCTGTTCACAGTTGCCTGTGGAAAAACAACCTCTGGGGGGAATTTTTGTCTTCCTGATTTTCGGAAACTAAATGAAAACTTTCTCCTCGGACTTATTGTGGGTGTAGAGAGATTGAAACTTTTCATTTATCTATTTTCTGACTTGCTGCTTAGCTGTTGAATGAGATTTATTCACACCTGATGCTTCAACAGAGATGACATTTCCTAAGGTCAGAATTTATAGCTGTGATGGTGGGATGATTTTGAATTTTACCTTTGTGCTTTACAAGCAAGAAAGGAAGAAAAATTACCAGACTAGTGAAACTATGTCGTGAGTATAAAGGTCGTGGAGACAAAAGTTAGATTTTGATATACTGGCAGTATATTACTTCAGCCAAGGAAAGGAAGTTTGTATTTTCTGGTGAAAATAATTTTACAGAATATTTCTTTTGCAGTGTCAGTCATAGTGATTGAGATCGGTTTGTATTTGGTATGAAGTGCTTACTAAACCCTGCATTATATAACAAGATGATTCTTATACATTAAAAAATAAATTTACAGGCTTTTCCCATAATATTTAGCACTTTTCAGCCTGTGTTATTTCAAATTTCAGAATAAGCATTCTGTAGCTTAGCACTGCATTGTAAATAATCTGAATACTTTCTCCATCAAAATATCATCACATGTAATTTAAGTAATTTTTCTTACCCTTTGAAGCACTTTGGGTGTTGTGTTTCATTAGTTCTCATGTTCATTGTCATGCCCTGAGTTGTTATCGGCAAAATTTTGGAGAGTTTTTTTGTTTGTTTTTTTTTTTTTTTCTCAGAGGTAATTTATGAAGAAATAAGGAGAATTCATGAATTTTCTTCTTACCAGATTTTCATCTTTTAAGTCCTGTTTCAAGGTGATTGATCACAAAAGTACATGTTTAATGCCTTGTTGCTTTGTCCTTTATCTTCAATATTTCTGCTTTAATCTTAGATAATTTTAAACCAGGTATTCTGGGTTTTATTAGAAATTTAGTATTAAAATTTGGTATGTATTTTAGGCTCATTAACTATTTCTGAGTTCTTAATGCAACTAAGGGTGCACATTTTGCTTCCCATCATGATACCTGGCCAAATTTATTGAAGTTCATAGATAAGTTTGTCAGACACTCAGAAAATGTTGTTGTCACTCAGGCAGTGGCAATTTTGATTTGGTAAGGTCTCAGCCTTTCTGATTATTGAGGGCCTGCTGTGTTGTCATGTGTTAAATTGTGGATGGATGGATTTGTTTGGTGTCCCCTCTGCTTTCCCCACAACCATCATGATGTGTAGCAGAGGCAGGACCTGCACATCAAACTGGAGTGTGGTGGGGGGTAGAGAAAGAGAAATTAGTAGGTGAGAAGAAATGAAATGAGGACCAGGAAATCAGTGGGAGATGCAAACTGAGAGGAGGATGGATGGCATCTGATGTGGGTTTGGCAGCAGGAAAGAGGTAAAAACATACATGGGGTGTGGATATAAAAATATATATTTTTCTCTCTATATAAAGGAGTAATTGTGTCCGGGGTAGGGAATGAAGCAGCAGGAGGGGCTGAGGGAGCTGGGGGGGCTCAGCCTGGAGAAAAGGAGGCTCAGGGGGGACCTTGTGGCTCTGCAAGTCCCTGCCAGGAGGTGGGAGCTGGAGGGGGGTCAGGCTCTGCTCCAGAAACAGGGACAGGAGCAGAGGGAACGACCCCAAGTTGCACCAGGAGCTGTTTAATTTGGATATTGGGAAAATTCCTCATGGAAAGGGCTGTCCATCCCTGGCCCAGCTGCCCAGGGCAGTGGTGGAGTTCCCATCCCTGGAGGGGTTTCAAAGCCCTGTGGATGGGGCACTTGGGGACATGGGGCAGTGGTGGCCTTGGCAGGGCTGGGGGATGGTTGGACTGATGATCTCAAAGGGCTTTTCCAAACGATTCTGTGATTCCATGATTCTCTGCCACAGCAAGGGCTGCAGGCAGGGAGCTGAGGGACATGTCCTTCATATGGCACTGACAAGGAAAATAGTATTTATGGGGCACATGGGATCTCTGGTGAGTAGGAGTGTTCCTCCTTTTAGAATATGGGTTGAGATCATGATTCCTTAGACCCCACTTGAGAGGTGCTGCCCACTGCAGAAATTAGAATTCTAGGGATTTCAATCTGGGCAACCTGAAATACTTTACCCATTAAACAATTCTAAATATTTTCCTTTAGATTTTGATGTGAAAAAATGAGGATAGTGTTGTACAGTGCTGTGAGAGTAGGTGTAATGGTGTTGTAAATGTAAAGCTGTTTACTACGCATGCACTGCAACCCCATAGAAAGGATCATTGCTGTGTTTGGAGAAAGGCTTGAATTATCTACAGTAAAATTGTGACTCAAGGGTAAAACACATTTCTAAGTGCTCTGACTTGGAAAGGAGAGGAAAAGGTGGCTAAAGGAAAAAAGATCAAACCCCTTCTCTTCACTGATGACAAAAGCAAGTATCTGCTTTTATTTGTGTTGCTCCACAAAGAACTGATGAGTAGTTTTGTGTTCGTGTGTGCAAGTCCTGCCTCTAGCAATGGAATTAAATTATATTGTATTTGTTAAAAGGGGCATCCAGTTCCTGCTTTTTAATATATGTTAGTCCAAATGGTCACACACTATACCTGATGTTGTTTTGTTTGGTGTTTTAGCATTTTTTTCTCTTTATGTGCACACATCCATTTATCTTTAAAGCTGCAGACCAGAAGTGCTGGTCCTTGTTACATCTTGACCTGCTCTGCCTGTGGGTCACCCCTTCACTGTCTGATATCAAAATCACATTGAGTCTTGAATGAGTATGGAGATAGTCAGTTTTTAAAGGGATATAAAGGGCAGTGGTCACAGAACCAAGCCTGGCAGAGTTTGGACAGAATTTTGACAATGGGACTGTCCTGTGTGGGGCCAGGAGTTGGAGTTGATGATCCTGGTGGGTCCCTTCCAGCTTGGGATATTCTGTGATTCCATGATCCTCTGAACTGACCTGCTGGAGAACTGAAAGGGATGGTTTACATGATTTTTGCTACTGGAGGTATTTATGTATTTGGGATAGGTCCCAAGGTACTGAAGCTGTACCACTTTTTGTTATGAGCAGCATTCGAACTGAGCATTTCCAGGCAGAGTAATTCCATCTTTAATACATTTTTGAACAGTGCAAGTCAAGTGTTTGGGGGACAACAACACTTGATGAGAAAGAAAGTGTCTGGTGACACTGGTCACTGTCCTCCAGGCTGTGAAATGCAGTTCATCTTTAATAAATGGACTATCATAACGTATTTCTTGAATATTTTAATGCTCCTTCAGGAGTATTTTGCATGGCTAGAGAATGCGGTGTGACTTAAATGGAGTGAAAAATCTAATAAGGGTGTAATGAGGGGGAAAAATTTCATAGAAACTGAAAGACATAGTATTTGGGTAAAGGAATAGCAAAGGCTGCCTTTTTTTTTGGTAATAAAATTAAGAGCTGATCAGTGTAGCAGAAACACAGAAGTTAGGCTGTATCTTTAAGTGACTGTCTTTTAAAATGCTGCTTTTCAGGCAAATATCTACTGGATGTTCATCCTGAGAATGGATTTATTTTTTTCTCCCCAGAATATGTACGTAATCTTAATTTTCTTGTGGACATGTTCTTCAGAGAAGTGATTTGTGATGCTGCAGGGAAAAGGACAAAATGTGGACTTCAAAATAAGAATTGAAACGTCGATTTCACTATTTAAATCATAAACAACAATTGCATTGCTGCATGTCCCACATAGCAGTTTGGAACTGGACTTGTTGAGCTCCAGGATGGAGGGAAGCCCAAGCAAATGGCTCTTTCTGTGTAGGAGAAGTTATATATGGGATTCAAACAGGATTGTCTGTGTCAGTGTGCACTGGGGAAAGTGCACTGCAAAGTCAGAGGATGTCATATGTGGTCTTTGAAAGAAATGCTGTACAGTCACAGAAAGGTTTGGGTTGGGAGGGACCTTAAAGCCCATCCAGTTCCACCCCCTGCCATGGGCAGGGACACCTCCCACCAGCCCAGGGTGCTCCAAGCCCCGTCCAACCTGCCCTTGGACACTCCCAGGGATCCAGGGGCAGCCACAGCTTCTCTGCCCAACCTGTGCTGGTGCCTCTTTGCCCTCACAGGGAAGAATTTCTTCCTGATATCCCACTCAACCCTGCCCTCTGGAAGTTTGAATCCATCTCCCCTTGTCCTGTCCCTCCATGCCTTGTCCCCAGTCCCTCTCCAGCTCTCCTGGAGCCCCTTCAGGCCCTGCAAGGGGCTCTCAGGTGTCCCTGGACCCTTCTCCTCTCCAGGTGACCCCCCCAGCTCTCCAGCCTGGCTCCAGAGCAGAGGGGCTCCAGCCTTCTGATCAACTTTCTGGCTCTCCTCTGGACTCACTCCCACATGTCCATGACTTCCTTGGGTCAGAGGCTCCAACATGGAGGTTGTTTTTTATTCCCTTGTGGGTTTTACACTGGAATAGTGTCAAACCAATCATTTCCCATGTGAAGGCAGCCAGGCTGCATCCCAGTGTTTCCAAAGCTTCGATGCCATAGGGAAATACTTGGGCACTTGCCACGGATCTGCCCTGGGAAAAGTCAGACTGGTCATCCTGTGCCTGTTAAGAACATAATGACCAACTCCACAATGTTGCATTTTACACTATGCCTGAAAGCTTCACCAGGCATGATTGAGGATGCTGAGCTGATTGTTCAAATGAGGAAGAAGCAGAGTAGGTTTTCAGGGTCCTTATGATGCTGAGGGGACAAACAAGGCTATTGCTGCATTTTCCTGTCCACTGCAACCTCTTCTGTGAGCTACTTTTGGGGTTTCTTTTTCCCCTCATTATTTCTGTGCAGAACATGAGTGGTTTAACTGGAAGAAATGCAAAGAGAGTTTTGGTTGAGGGCAGATTGAGGCTAAATAGAAGTGTCCTGTCCGGGATAGTGGTTATTTTTTAGTATCATAGAATACCCTGAGTTGGAAGGGACTCACAATGATCATCAAAATTCAACACCTGGTAGTTGCTGGTACAGTGCTGCGAACAATGTTGATAAAACACTGATGTTTTGATTGTGACTTAATGAGTGCTTAATGAGCCTAATAAGGAAGAAATATCCTATTGTGATGGGGGTGAAACACTGGATTAGGTTGCCCAGAGAAGCTGTGGCTGTCCCATCCCTGGAAGTGTTCAAGGCCAGGCTAGATGGGGTTTGGAGCAAGCTGGTCTACATAGGGAGAGTGGATGACCTTGAAAGGTCCTTTCCAACACAGCAATTCTGTTAATTCTGAATCTCAGTTGTTTTAATCAGTTGTTTCAGAAACTCATTCAACTTTTAGTAGTTGGCATCATGGCATACTGCAGTGAATGTTTTATCTGTGTATGTTTGGGCACATTTATGTATCACTGTGGAAGTGTCAGCTCCAGAGTAGGAGGGACAGCCCTGGGAGTGTCAGGATTCTGGTGGCAAATGGATAGCAAAGCTATGACCTCTGTAAAGCCCTGCGTTACTGTGGGTTAGGATCTTTTTGCCTACCTTTAGCGGTGGGAATGGTGCTGCTGGTGTCTATTTGCTGTATAGGAGCACCACCTAGTGGGCTCCTGCTTTTACTTTTATATATTTTTTTTTTTCTTTTTCTTTCTTCCCCCCCCCGAAATACTCCTATATAGTAAAGTAGGTAGTACTGTATTAGCAATCAGAAATACTCTTTGTAATTTAACCACTTGTCTTGGTGATACCAAAAGCTGTCTGCCAACACACCAAGTGCTTCCTGTGCTTTCCTGTCTGATACATTTATCCTGTCTGTAGTAGAACTGTACCCAGTTTATTTGCAAAGGAGTTCTTACAGTGAATCCTCATCCTCACGAATTTGTAAGAGATAATAAAAGCACAGAAAGGAAATACACTTTAGAAACCTAATTAATGCTTCTATAAAGAAACACGTTTTCTGTAGAAGTAAAATTATTCCCTTTTTATTCAAATTATTGCAGGTCTCTTATTGTTAATAGTAAAGTATGATTATCTAAATGTTACATAAAAATTGCATTAAATTCTGTTTCAGGTTGCACAGCTCAGAAGGAACACTGAGTGAAATGTTCTAATTAGACTACACTTGCTACTATTTTGAGTATGTTTATTTAGCACCTCTGAGATGCTTCCAGGACTTAGACATGTGATAAGTGAACACGTCTAATATTTCACAGAGAGAGTATCTCCATTTACAGAATATGCTGAGTTGCAAGGGACCCCCAAGGATCATGGAGTTCAGCCCCTGGCCCTGCACAGGACCAGCCCCAGGGCACACTCCATGTGCCCCAGAGGATCATCCAAACCCTCCTGGAGCTCTGCCAGACTTCATGCTGTGCCCACAGCCCTGGAGAGCCTGGTCAGTGCCCACCACCCTCTGGGGGAAGAACCTCTTTCTAAGATCCACCCTCACCCTGCCCTGACACAGCTCCAGCCATTCCCAGGGTGCTGTCCCTGGTCCCACAGAGCAGAAATCAGTGCCTGCCCCTCCCCTGGGAGCTGTGACTGCCATGAGGTCTCCCCTCAGTCTCCTCTTCTCCAGCTGGACACACCAAATGCCCTCAGTGTCCTCACACACTTCCCCTCAAAGCCTTTCAACCAACCTGGAAGAGAAAACTGTATATAATTATTCATGATGAATTGTTTCCCTTTCCAACAGTGGCCTCTGGCTGACACTTACAGAAGTATCCAGCAAAGGGACAAACTTGGTTGTTCCTTCAGGAATGCTACCCTGATATTTGATGATTCATGACTTTCACAGAAAACCTGTATCTTTCTATTCAATCATCTTCCAAGAGGGCAGCAGAGCCCACTGACCCTGTTCTGTCGAGGCCCTGGGCAGGAGGTGTGGCTGTGTCCCCCTGTCCCTGCAGTGCCTGTGTTTATCCAGCCAAAGAGGGGCTGGGGAATCCTCCCTGCCATAGGTCTCTCCCAGGGCAGCCTGGCTGTGATCCCAGTCCCTGTCCCTGCTCCCCCAGCCTGTCCCTGGGTACAGCAGTTCCTTATGGGATGCCCCATCCTGCGGGTTCAGGACAAGGTGGTTTCGTTCCCTCTGGGTGGTGTTTAGGAGAAATCACCAACTCCTCAGGAGGTTTTACTTACAACCTGCAAAACATTAAGGCACTGGAAGGTACCAGGCAAACTTTAAAACAACATCCACACAAAGGAAGGCACTTTCCAAACTTAGGAAACTGTTACTGATCCAAACACCACAAGGCACTTTCTAAAGCGTTGCCTGGAAGTTTTTAGTCTTGATTACAATACACTTTGAGAAGAAAAATAAAGAGAAAGAGAGAAAGACTAGGGAGAAAGAATGGCCTTTATTCAGCACCCTGGGATCCAGTGTGGAACTTGTACTTGCAAACTGCAGAACATCAAGGCAGTGTAAGGTATTGGGCAAACTTTAAAACAACATCCAGGCAAAGGAAAGCACTTCACAAACTTTAGCTTAGCAAACTAACTTACCCAGACAATGAGGTCTCCCCTCAGACTCCTCCAGGCTGAACAGACCACCAAGTGCCCTCAGCCTCCTCACAGGGCTTCCCCTCAAGGCCCTTCACCTGGATACCAGCCTGGAGAGGGGGCTGTGAAGGTTGCTGCTTCTGCTCTTCGTTGTGAACTTCTCCCTGAGCGTGCTACCTGTCCAGCTCCTATGAACGCTGCCGTCCTAGTGTCCCAGGAGGAAAGCCCATGGAATCATGGAATGGTTCAGGTTGGGAAGAACTTAAAGACCATCCAGTTCCACCCCCTGACATAGGCAGGAGCACCTTCCACCAGCCCAGGTTGCTCCAACCTGACCGTGAACACTTCCAAGGATGGGGCAGTCACAGCTTCTCTACCCAACCTGTGCCAGTATCTCCCCACCGTCCCAGGGAAGGATTTCTTCCCAGTGTCCCATCTAACCCTGCTCTGTCAGTCTGCAGCCATTCCCCCTTTGTCCTGTCATTCCAGACCCTCCGTAGCTCACTTGGAGCCTCCTCTGAGAGATTTCTCTGTTCTACCAGCCCAGCCTGGCTCCTCGGAGGCTGCAGCACTGCTCTGTCCCACTCTGCTGTCTTTGAATTGCAGCTGTGTGGGGTGTGTGTGTGTAGCCCAGCATTGTGACGGCTCCAGCCCTGTGATTTATTGCTGAACAGGAGTCAAAACAGCCTTGTTAGGACTGTGGGAGACACGGACAGATGTGCGTAAACCAACCCTGCGAGCACACGGCGTTTGCTTTCGCAGTAGGGCAGCACTTCTGACAAAGAAATACATCAAAGGCTTATTTATACAGTGTTTTATCCCAAGTGACTCAGGAAAACCAGGCCCCTTAGTGTGTCACGTGCTACTTTTTACACTCAGACAGTTTTTCATACTGTCTTGTAGTTGTGACATTGCTCATCAAAAATGCCCATCGATTTGATTTTCCAGTGGCATCTGTCGCTGTGGCTTTGAGTCCTTCTTCTGACACCTCAATCACTTTGCTGTGGTGGTCACCTTACAAACCTGTTGTCCCTGGTGCTGAGGGCAGTGTTGTAGTCAGTGTCTCTGGAAGTGTTGAAAATCCTGTGGATGTGGCACTTGAGGGACATGGTATCATGGTGGTGCTGGTGGGTTGATGGTTGGGCTTGATGATCTTGAAGATCTTTTCCAGCCTTAACAAGTCCATGATTCTAAATCATTAGGACCCATGTTAGGAAATGATCTCTGGCCCCTGAAGGTTTTGCATCTTGAATTTGTGAATTAAAGAAGTGTAAAAATAGATGAAGGAAGGTAACATTTGTCCAGGGTCATACAACAATGTCACGGAATCGGAGAATACCAGGTTGGAAAGACCTCGAGGCTCATCTGATCCAACCTTTTCCTGACAGAGTGAGAGATTAATACAATAATGGATAAAGGAGCCACAAAACCCTAAATTCCATTTCTGTGTCTCTTCTGGTGTTCTGTGTTGCTCACCATGGTACAGAATACATCTCTTGGGTTTCCTGGGATTGCATTAGGTGTGAATTTTTGTAGGACTGTGTTATGCACAACTATGTGCATTGCTTTGCTTTTCTTTTTCTTAATCAGCACTTCAGAAAACGTTTCCTTTCTCAATTAGGAAGGAGGTTTCTAGTTAGAACAAGCTGATACTGAACTTACTTTATATCTTCTGATATTTTTAAAATTCACTTTGACCGTCTTACAAGAGGAAATAACTTCTGGCTTTGAGAGGGGAGCATTGTGTGTTTTTAAGAGCAGAAGACAATGAATTGTATAAAGGGCCCAGCAAAGGCCATTATTTCACTCATCATCCTCTTACATGATACAAAAATGAAGGAAGTACAAGGAAAATTGATTTCCTGATTCTCTCAATTAGGAATTGTATAGGAGGGAATTGAGTGGGGAATTATTTTTACCAGTGAAGGTCAAAACCTGACCAGACATGCACTCATCTTGCAAACAGGAAAACTCTGCAGAGCAGGGCATTGCTGGGGTTTTACTTGCCCCAGAAATGTTACTTGTCCCAGTATTTATTGTGAGAGATAGCCAAGCAGGAATATAATTTTAGAAACTCTGTGTTACCATGTCTAAAGTGCTGTATTTTCATTAATTTTATTTACTAATTTGGAAGAAAGAAAAGCTTCCCATTGCCTTTTCTCATGCTTGCCCAAATGCTGAGCACTGTCAGAGTTTACCAGTCTACCCACTGACTTAGGAAAGAATTTGAGCACATTTTATGTTGGCTGATTTTCAGCTTCTTCAGAACTGGAAGTTTCTTCCTCCCCCCAGTCCCTCAAATCATTACCAGTTACTTTTGTTTTTAACAAGAGAATGAGGCAGAGGTTCTGAAGAAGCTGCTGAAATTTTCTTCAGGCTTCCTTCATACAGAAATCAGTGGAGGAGCAAATTGTTCATGAGCAGTAAGGCAAAGCACATAATAATTCAGCAATGCAGTTGGAAAATGCAGGCAATGATACAGTAATTCTAGTTCTTTGGGAGTTGTAAAATCATTTTAAAATACTAATTCGGTGTTTTGCTTTTGGTTTACTGCATATTTCTAATAAAAACGGTGGGGGTTTTTTGGTATGGTTGAAAATGAGGTTTTAATCCAGATAACTCACAACATTTCAGTGATTACGTGCTCTCATTATACAATGCATTTCTGTAGGGTGTGTGACTGTTTTCAGTATTTTTAGTTGAAGTATGAATAATTTAGCTGATCTTTTAAATTTCACCAGTGGTGTTCTGTAGTTTCTTAGTGTTTGAGTTAGTTTATTTCTGTCTGAGCAAGAGAAAAGTGGTTTATAGTGCTAATAAGTATGCTGAGGTCTGTTTTCTGAAAGTTTTTATTATTTATTAGAAATTGCAACTACTCTTTAAACACACTTTAAGTTGAAGAAGAAAGTAGAGTTGAAGTGAAAATAGTTAACCATAATATACTTAAACAAGATTTTATCACAAGTCTGAGAGTTTGCAAACAAGTCTCCAATTGCATTAAAATTAATTTTCTTGGACTTTGTTTCAGCACCTGAAGCCAAAAATGATGTGCGTTTACCCTAATCTGTCTACATTTGTAAGGAGACTTCAAGCACGTAATTAAAAGGGCTGAATTATGGTGTCAGTGCTTGATTTATAGCTCTAATGCTGGTTAACTAATTAGAAATGTAAAATGTTCCAATCCATTTACAGGCACGGTTCATTAACTGACTATCAAGAAGTGACAGGAACTGGAGACTTTTGAAGGAATTGATTAAGTCAGACTTCCTGCCAACTATTTTTGTCCTCTTTCCAATAAGATACTATTCCCTTGCTAATATGTATGTAAGAACTGTGTAGGTGTAAATACCACAGTCTGAAGCTGACTTTTGAAAAGGAGGAGCACCTTTTGTAAGCAGAATGCAGTGTCTCGTTGATAACTGAATGTTGGGAGCTGTGATGTAGCAGGGTCTCATTCCCAGTCTTTTTTTTCCCCCCCCCCAAAAATACCTGTTTTCCCTGTGATATATTTGAGGAAGAGTTTAAAATTCATATCTAGGGTATGATTTATAACTGCCCACCAGAAAGTAAGAACATCATTATTGACTTTCTTTTAAGCAAAACACAGTTGTTCTGTTTGATTTCCTTAAAATCTCTAAGGTTTTCTTTCCCAGAAGTATTTCTTGTTATAGAAGTGAATTACAAGAGGGCTAAGAGTTAGTTTGGGTCTCTGAGGAGACCTTAGAGCACCTTCCTGTACCTAAAGGGGTCCTAAAAGGTGGCTGGAGAAGGGACTCTTCTCAAGGGCATGGAGTGACAGGACAAGGGGCAGTGGCTTCAGACTGCCCGAGGGCAGGGTTAGGTTGGATATCAGGAAGAAATTCTTCCCTGTGAGGTTGGGCAGACCCTGGCACAGGTTGGGCAGAGAAGCTGTGGCTGCCCCTGGATCCCTGGAAGTGGCCAAGGGCAGGTTGGACAGGGCTTGGAACATCCTGGGTTGGTGGAAGGTGTCCCTGCCCATGGCAGGGGGGTGGAACTGGATGGTCTTGAAGGTCCCTTCCAACCCAACCCATTCTGTAGTTCTCTGGTTGGGTTAATAAAGCAGTGGGGGGGGGAGGGGGGGAAGAAGCACTTAATTCCATGGCTGGACAGCAAGTTCAACGTGAGTCAGCAGTGCAGGTCAGCCACGTACATGGTGAAAAAGTTTGTCCTCATGTCCAGGTGGAACTTCCTGGGCATCAGTTCCTGCCCGTCCCTCTTGTCCCATTTCTGGGCACCCCCGAGCAGAGAGTGGTCTGTGCTCTGCCCCCTCCCTGCAGGCACTGATGGACATGGGGAGTGTCACCTCAGTGTCACCTCTGGAGGCTGAACAGCCCCAGCTCCCTCAGCCTTTCCTGCTCCCAGAGATGCTCCAGTCCCTTGGGCATCTCAGCAGCCTCTGCTGGACCCATTGCAGGAGCATCATGTCCCTGCTGTGCTGAGGAGCCCAGAGCTGGACCCAGCCCTGCAGATGTCCCTGCCAGAGCTGGGCAGAGGGGCAGGAGCCCCTCCCTGACCTGCTGGCCATGCTCTTTCCAGTGCATCTCAGGATCTCCTCCCTGACCTGCTGGCCATGCTCTTTCCAGTTCATCGCAGGATATCATTGTCCTTCTTGGCCCCCAGGACATGCTGCTGGCTCAGGGACAGCTTGTTGCCCACCAGAACCTCCAGGTCCTTCTCTGCTTCCCCCTCTCCTGCTCTCCAGCAGGTCCCCCCCAGCCTGTGCTGGTGCCTGAGGTTTTTCTTATCCAGGGGTAAGGGAAGAAAATGCAGACACCCATGCAGATCAATATACATATTTGCATATTTCAGGGATGCACTCTTGGCAGGTCCTTGTGTCTCGTGGAAGATGGATTGCAGGGTATTCCAAAACATCCCAGAAGAAAAGTGTGGTCCATCCCTTGCTGAAGGCGTAAGATCTGCTGTTTGAAGTGTTTGACATGGGGAACCTTACACCTCTGGCTGTGGGGATGAGAAGGAAAGGGGAGGCATTTCTGGAAGGAATCTGGACCATGCAGCTAATTTTTTCAATATTTTTTTTCCACTGACGACATAAATTTCATGTGCAGTTCACCTGATGCAACTGCAGCCTTGCTGCTAATAAATTGAACGTGCAGGTGTGAAGATGAATTTTTATGGCTGATTTCTGAAAATCCCAAGTATCATTCTGGGCTGGAAAGCCCAGCTACATAAATATGGATAGGCCTGGCTCTTGGGGAAGTCATTCTTAATTTAGGTGCTTGTAAAACTGCCCTGCTCATTGCTGAGGAACCCAGAGCCCTGGAGATAAATGTGGGATATTATTTCACAGTCTGGGTAATGCTGCATTATTTCTGCTAAGTCAGCAGTTCTGGAGCTGGAACAAGAGGTTATCTGGTTAAAATCCTTCTATTTGTCCTTTTATTGAAGAATGAATTTTCATAAATTCCCTGACATCCTTATGTTTATTGCTGTTTAACTGCTCCACATGCAATGAAGTTAGAGATTTTTCAGGGATTGATCCTTTCCCTGTATACTAATGAGAGTTCTGGGGTTTCTGTGTCAATTGGAAGTTTTATTGAGAAATAAGATCTTGTGGAAAAGACTCGCCCTGATGAAATAAAGAAAGCATTCACCTGGATTCAGTTTTTAGCCTAGAATAAATCCATTTCAGCATGTTCTGATCAGTAATAAACAGATATACAGTTTTCAACACTAAAGGAACATCCTGGTTTTATATCATTTCCCTACATCATGCCCCTAAATCCTGATTTACATTTTAATACCCTGTGTTGCCTTTTTTTTTTTTAAATGTATCATTTGGCTTGCACTTGGATTAGTTGCTCTTGGATTTTAAAGAAAATGGACTAATCATGAAGTTACCAGAACATTGTGACTATTAAAACAAAAATCTTCTGTGCTTTGAAATAGGTGTGATTGTTGGAGATCAGAATGCTTTTTATATTTTCCCCTCCTATTTCATGCTTTGTTTTCTTTGAAAGCTCAAATTAGAAGTGCACAGCTTAGAGAGCATTTTTACTCAATATGTAATTAGGGAACTTCTTTGCATGATTGCAGCAAAAGGTTATTTTGAATTACCTGGTGCTGTAAATGTGCCC
Organism: Formicarius rufipectus; assembly: GCA_013399695.1. Lineage (NCBI taxonomy): Eukaryota > Metazoa > Chordata > Aves > Passeriformes > Formicariidae > Formicarius > Formicarius rufipectus. Next base: position 1,171 of record VXAU01003955.1, on the reverse strand, counting down.
CTAAGTGGGAGCAGGTGATTATTGCTGTTGTATTTCTTACCTTGGACTACAAAAGGAGAAGAGCAGGTCAGAATATAAAATAGCAGTGACTCAAAACTCAGAGTATTCCATGAGATTTTACACCAGTAGGAGTAGAATCAATGTGGTTTTGCCCTGCTTGATATTTGATAATAAATTTGATAAAGTACAGAGTTCTCAGCAGTGATCGTAACTTAAAAAGTCAACTTTCTTTAATAGGAAACATTCTTTGGAAAAACTATTCTTTTTCTAGTGGAACAAAGATATTTTGCTAGCCAGGATGTATTTGACAAATGAGAGATGTTTTTAGACTGTCTTCACGTAGTGCTGTTTTCAGTTAACTAATCCAGCCAGTTTTTCTGAAAACCTGATCTGAAAACCCAAATGACTTTAAAAAGGTGCTCTACAAAATGGAAATCAGAGATATTTCATATTTTTCCCTCTGTGATTATCTAATACTAGTTTTCTTGCAGTGTTAAGATTCCTTCCTTTTTTAAAATTCGTGCAACACTGAGGTGATCCAGTAGGATTTCAGTGTAATCTGCTAATAGAAATAATGAAAATGAAGGGGTTAACAGAGAACATTCTGCTTTCTCCTCAGGCATAAGTAACTTCCACCTTTCATATGAATTTCCTGAATAGCCAAGAAATTTTCAGAGGATTCAGGGAATAATATTAATTTAGGAACATAGAATGGTTTGGGTTAAAAGGACTGTAAAAGATTATCTACTTCCAATTCCCTGCCATGGGCAAGAACACTTTACACTAGCCCAGGTTTCTCCAAGCCCCATCCAACCTTGCATTGGACACTTCCAGGGATGGGGCAGCCACAGCATTTCTGGTCAACAAGATTGTGGATTATTTATAGATACATAATTGTTTTTAATTGTATTTATCTATTGGGATTTTAGAGCTATAAGGTTTTTCTATATTTTTTTTTCTTGAGAAATATGGTAGGTGGTTTGGACAAGAAATGTTGAACCAGATGATCCTTGAGATCCCCTCCAACCTGATACTCTGTGATGAGTAAAGAGCATCCAAAGGAGAGCAACAAAGATAGTTGAAAGGCTTTGAGGGGAAGTGTGTGAGGACACTGAGGGCATTTGGTGTGTCCAGCTGGAGAAAAGGATACAGAGGGGAGACCTCATTGCAG
>VXAU01003951.1:4180-24187 GCA_013399695.1 Formicarius rufipectus | reverse complement strand
GACTGTGGTGAAGACCGTGGTGGAGCAGGTTGTCCCCTGCAGCCCACGGAGACCATCGGGGTGCAGAGACCCGACTGTACCCCACGGAGTGACCCACAGGACAAGAGCAATGGCAGCAACAACAACCACTTGTGAAACTCTCATTCCTTGCTCTCTCAAACTGCTGGAGGGAGGGACTAGTGGGAGGAGTGTTCTTAAGATTGATTTGTTTCTTACTTTTTAGTTTTATTACTTTTAGTTTTATTTCTTATCTTGTTAGTAATAAATTTAAGTATTTAGCTATTCTGAGTTTGTTTTGCCATTATCTCTCATCTGTTTTTTGCCTTTTCTCCTTTTTCCTTTCCCTCTGGGAAAGGGGGGCCATGAGGTTTGAGTGGACACTGGGTGAAAACCACTACACATGCCTTCTAGTTCTTATTTAGGCTGACAAAAAGCAGTTTTTCCCTTATTGAGGACACATAAAAGCAAGATGACGTTAAAGCCCTTATGTCAACGATAACTGCCTCCTGCAACAAGACAAGAGGCTGTTTCTACCCAGCACCAGGCTAAATGTGCTGGAGAGCAGGGGATCAGAACTAAGCTGTGAAGCAAAAGGACTTCTCCACAGAAGGAAAAGAAGTTGGGATCTGAGCTTTCTGACACAGTGCTTTCAAATGCCACCTTCACACATTAAGGAACAGCTAATCTACTGCTGGTTATTAGCCAGGATCATCAAAGCTAAATAGGCTTGATCCACGATATAGAAACCATACTAGTTGCAACAGCTGGACAATTTATTCCATACCTGCTCACTCACTCCCAGATAATCACTGATCAGTGTTTCCCTCACCTTTTATTCTCAGTTTCCCCATCCTCTGGGTACTCTTTCTGTTCCTAATACAACACGATAAACAGACTCTTACCTAACCTTGAGTTGATTAGTCCTTTAATGTTTGTAATATATCATTCTTCCTGGGACTAAAAATGTGGAGATGTTTGCCTGCACAGGCAAAGAATTTAAAACCAAACTAAATCTACAAGTGTGTCTTCCACTACTTAAATCTGATTTACAACAATCATTGAGAAGACTGTTACACAATACATGCTATCTTAGCAGATAAATGCAAAAACTATAAACAATCCATGTTAAACACTATTAATATTCAATATGCCCTGGATATATCTTATTTAATAGAAAGTCAGATTGAGCATGGCACTGTTAAAAAAAAGTTTTTTCCCTTCAAGCAGTCCTAGCCTAGTTTTTGAAATATAAAAAAAAAAAAAATCCCGAAATCTTCTGTTTCAAATTGTAAGAGAAAAAAGCAAGAAGGGCTACACTGCAACTGCTCTTCAGCACTTCAATAACTTCCAGCAACTCTTTATGAGGAGGCATAAGCAGATGGGATAACTGCTTGGAGACATTTCTAGAAGAAGGGAAGGAGCTTCTTGAATGGAGGTGGAATGAAGTGACTCTGCTGAGAGAAACTGTCTAGAGAAAAACAATTATGGAAGTTGGAAAGTCTATTAGATTTGAGAAAGAAAATGAACACTTTGGTTTGGGAATGTTTACCTTCAGGGAAGGACTGGAGCAAGTGAACGTAAAGGGGAAGAAAAGGCTAGATCCAGTATTCTCACTTTCAAGGTTCATTTCTCTTCTACTTTCTGAATATTTTGATTCACAGAACTGCTAAAATGTGTTTCTGTCTTAAAATGTCCCAGACACACTGAAGCAAAGCAGCACTCTGTACTGCAGTAACTAGTATATCTCCTTTTCTCTGACACAATTCACAGTTAGGGGTTTCACACAGCATATTTTAAAATTATAATTGTCACCTACGATCTATTAAGCCTACTGTCTACAGCAAGCTAATGAGATTTTTTGAAAAATATGCCAGATACCAGCTACAACCAGAACTACAGTTGGAAAGGATTACACCCTAAGGTGCATTCATATAAATAGCATATGCTGTTAGGATTAGACAGCAGAATGGGAAGAATTTACTGAGACATCATGGTATCATGCCCAGAGTATATAATTTTTAAAGGCTGAAACAGTGTGAAGGCATTAGTTCTTTCCCACAGATGTAAAAGGAAAACAAAAAACAAAACAAAACAACAACAACAACAAAGTAGGATTGGTCTATGAAAATTTATGATATGCAGGATAAGAAAATTATCTCATTTATAAAAGGAATAATATAGGTGTTGGTAGCCATAAAAAGAACAAAAATTGATCTGATGACTGGGGGATTTGCATCAGGGAAAGTAAAGGGGGAAACATAACAGGCTCCCTACAACACAGCTGAAAGCAAGATATGCACCTAATGAGGCTGAGGAAAATGGCCTTTTGACTGCCAAGTGCATGGACAAAGCAGTAAGAAACCCGTGAAGCAAAGTCCTATTAATTTTTCAGTGCTCCAAGGGAGGCTTGTAGCTCCATAGCTCTGTGTTGGTGTGTGTTGTACAGGGGCCACACATTAAACCCAAGACAAAATTTCAGCAAAAGCTAGGGGCTGGTGGACTAAAGGCCAAAAATTCTGTAGGTGGAGGCATGAACCATGAGCAGACATCCCTTTGGAGTGGGCATGGGGCTCTGCAGTGAGGGGATGCTAACAGAGACTATGCCCAGCCCTCTCTTCTGAGATCACACATCCTCCTCCACACACTGCCAAAACCAGGCAGAAGGAGAGCAGCAGCCTCTTCTCAGAGACAAAACTCACCAAGATCAGGTACCAAGCAATATTTAATCCTGTTTTTATGGCAGGAAAAGAAGCAGAACAATTAATGAAATTATTCATGTTTTCCTTCAATTCCTTTGAATTGTTTAATTTTGATAATTTCTGAGGTGCTGACATAGCTATAACCCAGTGCAGGAACATGACCACCAGTTTAAAATAGGTATTTGAGTCAAATTTCTGGCAGCAGAAATTTCTATTCATTAGGAAATAACTTTCTCTGTAGAAAATAACTATATCTGAGATAATTTTGGATATACTTATCAAAGATGTAGTTTGCATCTGTTCTCAGTATTTCAAACATATCTCTGTGGGGTATCAAGTACTGCCTTGATCCTAAAGTAATCTACTGTTTAACTTTATTATTCTTTTATGAATTATATTATCCTTTAATTAATAATCCAGCCAGTCACTAGGTCTAGCACCTTCTCATTTCCATTAGCTAAAAATAATTAAAATTTAAAATGTCTTCTTCTGGATATGGAGACTCTCCACTGATCCTGTACTGGAAGGCTTTGCCTAGAACCTTCCACACCTTTGCTCAAATGCAACATTTCTGCTTCATTACTTCTTTATTTAGACTGACAGAATTGCTTTTTATCTTCCTGGGAGGTGCGAGCCTCTGAAATGTTTTATGTTCGTATAAGGGTGAGACAGAATTTGGTCTTCTCTGGTTTACAGCTGGGGGAAAGGTAGCAAGAAAACTTTACCTTTCCAGCACATGGTACATACAAAGCATGGGAAGATTTGCAGCCTTCTCCATGCTGTTTGGTGTTTCCTGTCTCTCCATGGCTTTGGAAGGATTGATGGGTAAACAGCAAGCTCTGAAATAGCAGCTAGGCTCTGGAACAGACTGAGACTTCTCTTGTCTGCTTGATCTATTGTCTTTGGAGGAACTAGAGGATCATGGCCCAGCCTGGTGTCTGCTGATGTCACACAGAAGATTAATATTGTTGACAAAATACCACTGATCTTAAACAAGTTTATTACTCAGTTCATCCACTTCTACTATTCTGGATATTATAATAACATTACTTACATGTTACCTTATTCCTAGTGTGGTGGTTTTCACCTGATGTCCACTCAAACCTCTAGGCCCCCCCTTTCCCAGAGGGAAAGGAAAAGCAGAAAACACAAATAAAAGCTGAGAGATAATGGCAAAACAAAGTCAGAGTGGCCAAATACTTAAATTTATGACTAACAAGATAAGAACTAAAAAGGAAGAAATAAATCAGTCTTAAAACCACCTTTCTCCTCTCATTCCTCCCTCTTTCCAGCAGTTCAAGGGAGCAGGGAATGGGGGTTTTGCAGTCAGTTGTTGTTTCTGCCATTGGTCTTGTCCTGTGGGTCACTGCATGGGGTGCAGTCAGGTCTCTGCACCCTGGTGGTCCTCCATGGGCTGCAGAGGGACAACCTGCTCCACCACGGTCTTCACCACAGGCTGCAGGGGGCCCAAAGCTCTGAGTTCTTCCCCATGTTCCTTGGGGTTCCTCCCACGGGAGACAGTCCTCGATAGACTTCTCCAATGTGAGTCCACCCCCTGGGCAACACTTCTGCTGGGGGGAAAAAAACCTGCTCTAGCATGGGGCTTATCCATGAGTCATGGCTACATGTCTCTTGCAGGATCTCACTCCATCCTGGTCCTCCCACAGAGCAACAGCTCCTTCATGCATCCACCTGCTGCTCCATGGGCTGCAGGGCAGTGTCCAGACCTTGGTGCTTCTCCACGGGCTGCAGAGGGGGCATAGCTTTGAGTCCTTCCCCTCATGCTCCAGGGCAGGGCCCCGCCTTTTCCTCCTGCTGCTCTGACCTTGGTCTCTGAGTTGTTATCTTGTGGCTGGAATTTTCAACTACGCAACATTCCTAAATTCTTAAGTATGTTATCACAGAGGCATGTCTGTGATTCTTAATTGGCTCAACTTTGGCCATCAAACAGGAAGTCCCTCCTGGACCTGGCTGTCATTGGCTCCACAGGACAGAGGAAGCTTCTAGAAGCTTCTAACAGAAACCATCCTGGAAGCCCCCCCTTCTACTAAAATCCAGCCACAAAAACCTATGATACCTAGAAATAGTGCTTCTTTTTCTGCCCCAGCTGCAATGCTGTTTTAATAGTATTTTTCTTAGTATTTAGGCAATCTCAGATAACACAGATATACCCTTCTGTTAAAAATACCATCAAACTACATGTAATTTATATAACAATAGGATATACAGAACTTCCAGTCTTACAGAATCCCAGTGCAGTTTCAGCCTTTAAAAATCGATGGATTCCAGGGATTCCAGTGCAGCCCAAGTCTCTCTTCTATTATAAGCAAAGAGAAAAGAGCCGACACACAGAACATATTTGCTATGAAATTACACAAAGAACACATGCATTTCAGTGGATATTTTCTCATGTCTTACACTTTTTTTTCCCTTGTTCCTTTTAATGAGTTTAGAAAGCAGTAAATAAGTAAATTATGAAGCAGAATGCTTTTCCTGCATTTCACTCATGAGGTACAACCTCATTACTCAGAAGAAGACTTAGTGCCTTCCGTCCAGATAACACTCACTGATCTGACATAGAGGTGAACACGTTTCACATGGTTGTCCTCAGCTGTTTAAGGCAGAGTTGATGTAAGAGTCAGACCAAGCACTTGCTACTTTTGGCAGGAAGGCATAGTTGAGGACAATGCTCCACATCAGCATTCCCTTACCTTTATAAAATACTCTACTGGAAATCCACAATTTCAAAAGGAGTAGAAAAGGGAGATCACAATGAAGTATTTGGGAAAAGAGCGTACAAGGGCCTACAGAAAATATTGGTGGATGTTCACTGACTGTCAAAAAAGAAATTTTATTGACACAATCAGCTCCTTGTGTTTTTCTGGTTGAAATATGAGAACTTTCTACTTTCAAGATGTTATTGTTAATATTTACATGAAAATTAATGGAAGAACACACACAGAGACTAGAATCCTAACTTTTAAATAAATTTTTATTCAAGATATTTTTCGTGGGATCAGTAGTAGAAATTGTCACCTGCAACACATATATGGCATTTCTAGAGCTCTTTGCTGATCAGGATTTGAGTTCAGTCCAAGCTCTCTGCTCAACAAAAGAAAAACTGGGCTAATTTGACCATAAACATGTACCAGCTGAAATGGGTCTACATTAAATTATGTAGTACTCTTCATGCACAACATCAGATTTCACTTAAACTGTCCCCAGTGGGTGTAGCATTTCATAATGTTTAAAAGAAAAAAAGCTTTTCAGAAACAGCAGTACTCAATAGTGTACAAATGTCTTTTCTATTTTAGAGTTGTTTGAGTTTTTATGTATCATTCCTGTTCCCCAAAACAAGAAGAAAATGTAGGAGATAGTTAAATATTAATGAAATTGTAAATTAATAATAAAAAATTTAGTTTCATAAGAGGCATAAACTTGTAGGAGTGCAGAATCAGGCCCAGTGTATAAACTTACACTAACAGCAAAATCACATTTATTATCATTATGATCATCAAACCCAGGAAAAGAAACTGACCATGTAGAGACAGTGTTGTGTTGGACAATCCACAAATAGTAGTACATCCCACAAATACATTTTAGGAGTACTGAAAAGAATATTTGTAGATTGCCCTTTGATTTTAATTTGCACTAAAATTCAGTTGAGAAGTCATTACAGCCATAAGCAGTCTAATAATACTAATCAAAAAGAAAAATCAAAAGTAATTTTAATAGCTGAGCTTTGTTTTGACATTAAGGTACATTGTTGTGATGCATCAACAAAATGCCTAACACAGCAGAAAATGGATAAAGTAATATGCATTATTGTGTTCCATGACTTTTTTTAATGTGGCTACTTAAAAGATATAAAAAAATTACTGAATTCCTGAGGAACTATTCCTGAATTGATGTTTTAAAAATCTCTTACTTCTCTTGGCCCGTACATCTGAAATAACTTACTTTAGTGGGAAACAAAGAGACTAGAAAATTTAGAAAACTGTTTTGCAATAGTTACAGCACTGAAACCTGACTCAACCCTCATTTTGATCTATGGTAAAATTTGATAAATGGTTGGATATTAGGAAAGGACTCCTCACCCAGAGCGTGGTTGGATGCTTGAACAAGTTCCCCAGGGAAGTGGTCACAGCACCAAGCCTGCTAGAGCTCAAGAAGCATTTGGATGATACTCTCAGACACATGGTGTGACTCTTGGGAATGATCCTGTGCAGGGCCAGGAGCTGGACTCGATGATCCTTGTGGGTCTCTTACAATTTGGCATAGCCTGTGATTCTGTGATCTACGGTGTCAAAATATATAAAACTTGACTTAAGAGGAAAAAAAATTATTCTGTTTGAATGTATGCAAATATCAATCTGCAACAAAAATATTTTCTAGTGCACACAATTTTTTAAAAAATTATTTTGATTTACAGCTGAGCTACTACATCCGTGTTCTTTATGCCTTCAGATATTTTTGGTGAAAGTTTTAAGAATATTATTTTTAACCTTTAGGATTTATGCCTTTAAAAAAAGATTCCTAAGTAAGGGAACAACTTTATTTCTGTGAGATTATGTGTTATATAAATAACATAGAATGAATAAAAGTAACATTGAAAATAGGTATAATTGATGAAGAGTACATGAACAATAAAAAGAGAAAAATTGATAATAAATGCAAATTTCACATGAAATTTAACTAGGTAGTAGCTTTGGAACATCAACACTGAGCCACTGTCATCAAGCCCTTCTCAGTTTTTAAACCTCAAGCTGTCTGTCAGCTGGCTCAAGTACATATAAATATAAGCTATGAGAGACAACTCTCACATATTTGTTCCAAATTACAGACAAAGAACTGCTCATTTTAACAGAAGAGAGAGAGATACATGATTCTTTAGCTGATAAGCTTTTGCTCCCCAAGAGCTCAAAACACAAGGTGTGATACACGCACAGTTTGCCCAAAAACAGATAATTAAACAAGGACATAAATTCCTTTATTCCAAATTTTCTGCCAACTTACTTGTAGAATTATATGCTCTTTGTTCTTAAAAATCTGTAACTTTTCTTTAAAAAGAAAGAAAATCATTTGGAGTCTGCATGAAAACCCAACCATTTCACCCAAGGTTTTGGAGCTTAGACACACAAAGCATCTAAGTCAATGCATCTTTGTCAAAACACAAAAATTTTCCAGGGTACACAAGTTAGTGACTCACACCATTGTGCTTCATCAACAAACGTCACTTCCTTAGTGCTTTCCCCTGTTCTGTAGCTTATAAATGGAATGGAGTCTTGCATCATGCTCTGCTCCAAAACCTAAAAATAATAGAAGACAATATTTCAAAGCACAAAAATGTATTTTGAAGTCCATGCCAGAAAACTCCATGAGAGTTTTTACACACCATATCATTCTTCTACAACTGATAATCCAAGCTCAGCACTTAATCTGACCACAGAGAGATAGAGAGAGAAAACAACACCTTAATTTTTAATTGGAAGTTCATCTTTTCATGCTACACCTGGCCATCAGGAATTTATCAAAGAACCCAGCGGAATACTGGATCCATGCTCTGGCCAAGATACATATCCAATACATTAATTATTCTATCCTTTTTAAAATCAACAGGCTTTTACAATAGCAAAAAAAAAAATTATCTTGAGAGGGGAGAGAAAAACTTTTAAATTGTCCTCAAGAATCTCAGCTTTCATCAGAGAAGAAAAACTGGTTTAAAGTTGGGGAAACCTTCTCTAAAGGAAATCGGACTGTTATCTGTGTTGCAAAAGTGCTTTCTACTTCCCAAAGACCTTGATATTTTTATCTTCACAACAGGCTGCCCCATGCATCTTTGAAAACATTAATTGTGCATTTAGGGCATGAAAGAAAGGAAAAAAATTAATTTTATCAAAGCATTAAGCTTGAGAAAGGTTAGAAGAAAATGACATAGAGGGTTAGGCAAGCAGAGAGAGAAGATGTTGTCAACACGGTGTGATTGGAAGGGAACTCACAAAAGAAGCCATTTTTTTCAGTTCAGAAATTTTGGAAAAATTATCTAGGAGTAGCTGACCTCTGTGTGTGCACATATGTGTGTATGCCAACATACATGTAGAAGGTGCTGTGTGTTGCCTGATGATTCCAAGTACACTCGAGAAAAAGTAAGTCACTGGAGAAGCTTCTCCCCAGACTCATGGCCAATCCATAGAGTAAAAATAACTAATTTTTTTACCACATTTTAGACAAATATATATGCAGAAGATAGTCTAATGAAGTGCAATGATGTGAGGCTTGTTGCAAACTCAGCCACCTTGGGATAAACCCCTTTCAGAGCATTTTGGCCTTTGCCTTAAAGGCAGAGGTAAAAGCTTTAGGCGACAGCTGGGATTTTGTGCAGTATGTGATGTGAACTACTGTAGCTTCAAGGTGGGAGAACTCCACTGAGGTTTTGAACAGGAAATTCAGTGTATTTTGAATTGCAGTCACTGCAGTGATTCAAACAAACCACTGGAGGAAAGGGTTGCTAGCCTGTCCTCAGTTTACTGCAACCAACTTCACTGTGAAACATATATCTGGTACTATAACTGATAACTTTTCTTCTGATGAAAACATTTATTTTCTGGCATTTGTACTTTTACAACTCTTTATGCTTTAAAAAAATTACGGATGGGTTTTTTTTAGTTTGGTTTTTTTGTTTTTTGGGTTTTTTTTTCCTCAACTGATGAAAGATCTTTCCCTCTGTGATGCTATTATGATCCAATTATTAAAACTATTAGAGATGTCTCCACCCAAATTAAGGTGCAAATGAGACCATATGCCGAAGCCAATAGTACAGATTTTTATTTAACAGTAAATGTGAGGTAGAGATAACAAGAAATAGGATAAAAAAATAAAGAGGCAGGCAGAGAAAGGAGTGACAGGGAGGCAGATTAAGTAGAAAAATATCACCACTTTGTGGATTCCAATGGCATCCCATTGGTTCTCTTCTTCGGGTCCTCTAGGAGGTGAAAGTCCCAGTCTTGTCAAAGTGGGAATTACAGTCTGGATTTGTCAGGTGGTGGGGGAAGCCCACAAAATATAAAGATTTCATAAGTTATATACTCTCAGGTTGAGGTGGGTATTCCCAGGTACCTCTCCTGTGGTGGGAATTTTACACTGATGATGTAATACTTTGGATCAAGGGACACTTCAGGAGTCTTTGATGATCTAAGACATTACAGCTGCCTCTTACATCAGTGCATTTGAGTCAATTATGGTCCTTTATGGCTCATCAGGAGTGGTAAATGTCTTCAGGCTACATGTGAATGTCCTGGTAGATCTCTGGAGGGGTGTTTTCGCAACTGAGATCTTTGTATAAGGATTTTGGAATGATAAAAAGCATTATCCCACCTTGCAGGATTTGCATCTTACTAGCCTTTTCCCTTATCTTGTTCAATACCTATCTTACAAGCCTCCTGTGATGGGTTTGTGCCTGCTCTGCACCTGGGCTATTACTACAAACGGTCCATTGCATCATTAACCATGAACAGTCCAGCCTCTCACAGACCCTCAGAGACTTTGAGTCTCTACCATCAGCTTTTTTTTCTATCTTGTTTGTTTTGTTTTTTTTTCTTTATTCATATCTGGAGTCACTCAAAATGGTGCAATGTTTGCAATAATGTGCTGAAGCTTTTCAAGTCCATCTGATGAAATATTCTTAATAATTCATAATAATATAATAAATAATTTATGTTTCTGCAGAAGAATTTATCACACTGTCTTGCCTGAATCTCTTCTCTTTTGAGGTACTATTTGTCACACAAAAACACCACTGGCAGGACTCAATTGGAAAACACGTTTCTGCTTGTCAGATGTTAGGAGATGTGAATGCTCCCTGCTGACGGGATTGCTTTTGTAGGGTAAATTCTTCACAACTGCAAAACTTCTTATGTAATAATTATTGAAGTTAAAAACCCTAACAAAGACTGAAAGCTTATTAACAGAAACACATGGGGATAAAATAGTCTTCTAACTATAGATCAAGGGGCACACACAGAGGATGTAAACAGAGCATCAGCAGTAGTTAGTAATTTATACTACTTTGAAAACAGTTATAGTTATAAAGAAGATGTCATGACTTTCTATCAAGAACTCGAGATTGACCCCATTCTTTTCAACATGTTAGATGGAGAAGCAGTTTATTACTGAAGAGCTTTTCAACCATTATTTGAATAAAAAAGTCTAGACCACCTCTTCAAAAACAACATATTCATTGTCTAACACCCCCTTCTGAAAGACACAAAGACTGGTTTACAGAAGTCCTATGGAGTTGTGGCTCTTTGCATCTGACAGCAAGATAAGGATTGGATTTGGGGTTTTCTATTAAACATGGATTATAAAAAGGTTCCATGGTCAAGCAATATTTTTTCTTTCCACCCTCTTAATATTTTTAATCAGTACTGCCACAATGGTGACTGCTTTAACCATGACCCATGTGCTCTTGTAAGCACAATGTCAATTCCCAGTAAGTCAACAGCAGCTGCTTAACTGGCAGCAGCACTTCAGCCAATTACTACACCAAGAAAAGGGACAGAAAATTCCCATGGTGGTTCAACTAAAGTATAAATACCAAAATTCTCTCACCAGTCCTCCTCAGCTGAATGAGATTCAGCAAAATAAGTTTTCACTTCAAGTCACTATTTTATTTTAAGCTGTTATCCAGAATTCAGTTGTTATTATTACTATTCTGCAAAGACTACTCTTGCTTGAATGAAACCTTCACTTTTCTAAGCTTATATTCTTCAATCTCCATTTGTCTCCGAGGTCTCTCTTTTCTGTTGTGGGAAAAATCAATAGTGGTCTGTGTTTGGTCAGGACACAGTGGCAATTCCCCCCACAAAAAAAAAAGTTATAGTAAATTAGGTATTCCTGCCTTCCCTACAGAAGTGATTGTAAAATGTATGGTGAAATTCCACTGGAATCTCCAGGATTGGTATTTTAAGGTTGGAGGTCTTTCTAGGGTACAGTCTGAACTAACATCCAATGAAATTTTCCTTCACTTTGTTCTCATACTAAGTAACCTTGTCTGACTCTTTAGCCCAACCTCTTCCCTCTGAGAGCCTCCTTTCATTTAGCAGCATGCTCACAGGAACTTAACCAACTCCATAAAAGGAGTTGAGCCCTGGAAGACAGCTCTGGCAGGTAAGAGGAATGACGGACTGAAAATTTCAATAAATTTTCAGAAAGTGCAATAACAATGCTCAGCATGTCATCATCTTGCCTGTCATTCCTAGGTCTGTAATTGAAATCAATTTCTATATGAAACCACCAGAACCTGGAGTTAGAATATTGCTGCAGGTGTTGGATGTCCTTTATTTCGAAAGCCTCCTGATGCCAATTTTTTAACAATCAGGGGAGTTCTCCACTCTGCACATAAGGTATGACTTCTTTTTGTGCCTGATATGAGAATTCAATTACTGTGGGACCTATTCAAAGAATAGAACTCAAAAGCCTCAGTATGAATTCAAGTGGTCTTCAAAATGGGTAATGCACTTCAGTCACTAACATCTGCATATCCAAAATACTGTACTATCCAACAGAGTGATCAAGTCCACTCCATAAACTCAGCAGGGCTGCTTTCCGGTCTGCTGGCTAAAAGGTCAGATGTTAAACTGGTTTCACAATACTACAGGAAAGCTTAGAAACTAACAGAAGAAAACAAGCCTTATGCAGACTATAACAAAGGTTAGAATAGTATCTAGTTTGAAAAGATTAGTGACAACTGCATTAGGGTAATAAAATATGGTAAACACTTTTGTTGGCTAGTACAACAATTGCTGTTGTATTGATAAGTAAAATTATACCAAGTCCATTATTTCAGTTTATAGAATATACAGAAGTATGTCTGCATTTTAGCTAGTCTTATAACTCGAAAACATAAATGGAAAGTGCTGATCATGATGGAGTTTTATTACTTATTTATTTCAATGAAATGAGAAATATAAGAAAACTATCATTTCTGACTGATGCAAAATCTTTTTGCCCCCTGCCTCTAATGTAAAAATGAAAAATGCTGAAGTCCTTAAGCATCTTAAGAATACATATGGAAATACTTTGGTCATTCTGCACTGCTGCGGAGGTGAGCATTGAATTGCCTTTTGACTTTAAGCAAATTAACCCACTCACACATGAAGAATGAAGCCTTATCAAAATAATGTGGTCTATTTTAAAGAGCTATAAAAACAGAACACTGACCCTGAAATAGATTTAGGTACATCCTTGTTCATATATCACAACAGCAGCTGAAAATCATTTTGTTCCATCCTGTGAACATGCAAAACAAAGCTAAAGGTGATTTATCCCCATCCCCAGAGTGGTAAACCAACTCCCGAACAAATCATAGCTGAATTTGTACTTTACATATTTACATGTCCACAAATGCCTCAGTATGTTTTACTCCAGGTTTACATCTTAGACACTGCAAAGCCAACAGATTAATACAGTTCAGCCTTTTTTTTTTTTTTTTTTTTCCCCAGTAATATTTCTTCTCTTTTCAGTAATTTTTGAAAGACTACCCTTTATTTAGTAAATTAACCTACAGATAGCAAATCAAGTCACAACTTCTGGTCAACTGGAAATGGGAAGTCTTTTCCCTCCTGGTACTTCTACCTCTCTCTCTTTCCCTGAACATTTTGATCCAAATGGAATAATGAATATTGATTAGCTTTGTAATTCATATGACATCAAAGTAAAATGTTTTTCCAATGGCAGTAATGAAATAAAAATCGCATTTTTAACCTGAAATTTTTCATATTCCTGGAATTTTTTAATATTTGTGTTTGTTCTCCTTTTATTTTTGACAGCTTGTGCACGTGACACAAAAAAGGCCACTAAATTCATCCTAATTTGCAGATAGTTTAATATAATCGAAAAGCTATAAATAAATTACCATTAAAAAAAATGCTTTATGAAGCTCTTCCAATAACTGTTTAATTATAACCGAGCAAAAAAGAGGAGAGATGAGAAAATTAAAACATTATTATTTTATAAGCAAAGCAACAACTGTGCTCAAGTTCTATCAAAGAGATTTCACTCATTTTGCAATTCATTTGGGTCCTCTTGTCTTTCAAAGGATATCACTCCAGATTCAGTAAATATTTCTTTCCAGGAAAATTACGTTTGTGCTAGGACATGTGATTTGCATAGAAACAGTAGGTTATGTATATCATTTACTGATCCTTTGGCAGTCTAAGTAGACTGTTTGTAGTTTGTTTTAGATTTAAAGCAATCCTCGGAGTACATATAATTAAAGTGACAGATCCTGAAGAGATACACTTTTTGGACAGAGGGAGTAAACCATATGTTACCAATTCAGACATATACACAATATGAGATTTGGGGTGCTTAGAATCTCATGGAATTTTTCTTTCCCCTACCACCAAATGAGGAGCTAATGGCCCTTATCTTTCTCCACTGCTACTAACAAAGGGGAAGGTGATGAGTGATGGTATTATCTAGCAATGGTAAATCACTGGGGTGGGGTAAGGGAAGAGGGCACTTTTGGGTTTCGGTTTTGTAGGGGAGGAAGATTTCCGTGGAGGGGGGGGTGGGGTGGGGAGGGGAAAGGGAGAGAGATGGCTCTTGGGGAACCTCTGCCTATGAGTTTGGACTCCTTCCCTTTTCCTCTCATTTTCCAATCCCTGGATTTTTTGAGTTCCCGGTGCTTACGAGAGAGAGAGACTTGCTAGCTGGGGCCTTTTGCATCAGACTTCCTGAGAGGGCCAGCAACTGCTGGCCTGGGCACGAGGAGCCCCCAGCATTGGTGGCTGCCAGCTCAGAGTAACATCCCTCCTCCAACCACAGACTAAGAGAGAGTTTTTGCCCACGGAAAAGGATCCCAGCTCCTTCCCTCTTTGTGCTGCTTCTCCCAACTGACTCCACACTGACAACTCTCCACCCACCCCCGGGGGGCACCTCAGTGCCAAGGAGTAACATCGCCACCTGCTGTCTGTAAATATTGCTGTGCCCAAAGGGACCAGAGACTCTGGGGGAGTTCAAGGGGGGATTATCCCACAAATAGGTCATTTAGTTCTGGTTGCTTTGTTTCTCTTGAATAGATATATAGATATATATTGTAATTAAGAACTGTTATCCTTTCCATTATCACATCTTAATTAAATTTTGTTTGAATTTAAAGGAAGTTTGTCTCCTTCTTTGGTTCTTAGTCCAACAAATTTCCTAATTTCCTCTAAACTAAGACAGGGTGGCATGATGCTTTACTGACCTGCTGTAGAGGTGCTGGATGAAGTGTTTGTTGGAAATATTTTTACACTTTCTTGGTTGAAAAATGCCACTACCCTTTCAGCAGCATGCCAGACTGTGTAAGAGGATGTTTGGGCAGCACGGCATACTATGGTCAAGGGAAATGTGCCATTAAGCAATTAGAGTAATGATAAATTGCCTCTGACAGGTATACACTTACATAGCAGATGACATTCTTCCCAGAAAATATTGTACAGCCAGAAGATAAGGCTGTTCCTTGCCAAGTTCCTACTGGATAGACTGATCAAATTCAGGTGTTTTCACTTCAGAAAATATTTCTATCCAGTAATTTACTTTGAACTGAATAAACTACTTATATCTTGGCAGCTGTCAATTAACATAATAAGGGCTCACACTGAATAACATGCAAGTATGGTATTATGGTTTTAAGACAGGATTTATTGCAACAAAAGAAGACTCAGACTAATTGATGATACTATGCAGCATCTATACATGACATTGTGATGCTTTTGTTTAACTCAATATCAGATGGTTCTGTATATTCATTTGGAGCAATATATATTGTCTATCTGAATTCCCAGAGTGCTTGCCTCTTTTTCAGTAGTGACTGACTGGGATGTCTTTTCCAAAGGTGCCAAACTAATTTGGAAATTAAGCAGTTCAAACAACAACAAGTTAAATAAACTCTCAGGCCAACCTACTGGGCTATTCAAGTTTACACCAGTTTACATAAGGGTACTGACATCCCTGGGCTCTACTGGCTGCTTAGTGTAGGGGTTTGAGTCTGCAAATTATGCCCTGGATATAATTCAATACCTTGCAATTTGCAAATGATAGATGAGCTTTGTTTTCTAGCTGAAAAGCTAATCGAGTGACATTTATAAAAATAAACAAGCATTTGTTACTTAGAGAGCCTGTCCTTGAATATATTTCTAAGTGTCAACAGAGAGACAAGCAGGCTGCTAATGAGCATTGCTTGTTTGACATTAATCATCATAAATGTCAGAAGAGAAAAAAAAATTAAAAATAAAAAAGCTGATTATCTCATTACTTAGTTGTGCATGATAGTAACAGAAAGTGCGTCACTTGCAGAAGCAGCCCAAAAAGCAGACCATCTTGATACTTTCTGAGATATTTCAAGCAGGAAACAGAAAAATACACCCTTCATGGCAAGTATGGCCTGGCAATAAACTGATCTTTCCCAATTCACAGCTTTAGAATATAAATAGTACTGGATGAAGGGGTACTTGTGATCACAGACACAGCAGACCTGGAGTAAGATATTCTCTGTCCCTAGCACAACAGTAGTAGAATTATGAAAAAGTATTTTGAGGAGTTGATATTTCAGTTCCTTGCTTTTAAGGGATAATGTGAAGCCCCTTGGGCCCTGTGGCACTGCTGCAATCTGTGGGTGAGTAAGTAGACACGAAGGATGGGGAATCTTAAACCTTGCTTGTGTCCAGTGACTGAGTGGTCAAAGGACCAGCTTATTTTATGCCAAAGAAAGTTAGCAGAGATCAACAGTAAACTGACATTGGCATGGCTTACCTTGAACCTTATTGACGCTAATCATAGTATGAGAAATAAACCAGCGGTTTTATTACAAGCAAAATAATTTAAATAATTGAGCAAGGGTTACAAATCTAAAAATTTATGTTTTTTTGGGTTTTTGTCTTATCTATAGGTGTCTCACAGATTTGTAAGGTACTGGATCCTTTCTGTAGCCAGTACCAGGGACCATGCGTTTGGAAACAGAGCATTGTAGAATGAATATGGATAAGGAAACCCCTCCGACTGCATGGTCAGTCATGGGGGCTGCCATCCTGACCAGGGCCCCACCTCCCGGCACAGCACAGCCAACCAGGGGGAGAGGAACTCCCCTTCTGTGACGTAGGTGGGGTGGGACTTTAGAAGCCTCTAAAAGGGAGGTGTGTTTTTTGGACCCTAGGGACCTGAGCACCCAGTATGTACTGTTTTACTATCTTCCTGTTTGCCTTACCTTTTTGTTTTATATTTTGCCATTTTCTAAATTTAATAAAAAGAGATTTTTCTCACAATTGGGACACGTAAAACAATTCCTTGCCAATAATGCAATTGATGTAAGTCATAAGGACATAGAAAATGATGCAGTCTCCATATCCATATTTCCAACACTACTACTCCCAGCTACTCCAGAATTCCACAGCATGGTCTTCTTCCTCTGCATGGAGATTTTTTTTAGTGCCACTGAAACTTAACCTGCATCTTTGTTAATCAATGTGGCATGATTCTCAGAAGATCGGCAAGTATTCTTTCATGATTCTATGTAGGAGAAATTATTACTTTGTATTTGTGAGTTGTTTTTGAAAATTATTCAGATCTCTCTAACAGTTCAGCAAACTTGCACATCAGTTCATGCAAGCAGTATAGAAATAGACCTCGCCAGCAGAGAGCAATGCTGAATGCACTCTGTGGTGCTTGTTAAGTACATTTACATCGATATGGTCAGAGTGCATATATAGCTACACATAGGTCATACTCTGATCATATTATTCTTCAACGATTGTTTCATTTCTGTAAATTTGTCTGCTACAGACAAGATAAAACTTGGAGTTCTCACTTTTTAATTTTGTTATTGTAGACAGTGTGTCAGCATCACATTTCCACAACCATCACTGTCATGAAAATAGGAAGAGCTACCCCAAGAATACTGTATGTTTCTGTACAATGTTTTAAGCACAGTTTGATGGATCAAACTTCATAATACCAGAGCAACTCATCTCCATTTAAAATACCACTGAATGTGGGATCCAATACTCAAATAAAGGAAACAGATTTGTTCCTCCTAAATGTAATGTAATGCTATGTAATTGTTTTGGGGAAGCACAAGATATAAATTCAGTCATCTTCAGGTGGGAAGATGGCTGAGGCAATACCAGAGTAACATTCAAAATATGATGCAACTGAAGAGGGAAATGCCACCACATATTCTTCTTTGAAGAAAACTATCCCTCCTGGTCTTATGGTGAAGTTAATGAGGGCTTATATGAGAGAACTAATTGTGAATTATTCAAAAGAGCTGCAAGTTGTAAAGAATTGTCTCAGTTTAAAAGAAACCAAGATGTCTATCAAGGAAAGTGAGAAATCTTTCTGGACCAGGAAAGGGGCCTCTCTTCAAAAATCACCACCACCTTTGAAATTAAGAGACTTTAATCAGAAAATGTAGAGAGAGGGATAATAGTCCTTTACCACAAATACATATGTATATAACAAAACCAACCAACCAAACAAACAACAACAACAACAAAAAGCCAGAAAGAACAAACAGCAACACTGTAACCAAACCCCAAATCTTTCAAACAAATCAAGTCTTATCTCTGCCACTTCAGGGCTGTTATATTTACAGACAGCAAGAGGTGATGCTGTGCGTCGGGAGGCAGTGGCTGCGATGACTCACGGGCTCCAGCAGGGTGAAAATGGGTAGTAGGGAGAGGAGCTGGTTCCAAGGCTCATGTGGCAGTGACGGTCTTTCCTGTGGGCAGTGTAAGGACCGTCTCACTGTCCTTTGTCCAAAAGCACTGACAGGGGTTAGCAACTGCTCTGCTGATGGCATTGGCCACTCGAGGAGTCTGTAGTAAATCCAGGCAGTGATAATTGTTCTCTCAGAAAAACAGCATAGGGAGCGTGGAGTCAAGGAGCAAACCAGGAACCCCTTCCCAGTGCTTCCACCAGCCCAGCAAGAGGTGGCTGAGTCCCAAGCAGACAGAGGACAAAAGTGTGACAAGCACCAGGAAACCTCTCCCTCCCCCACCGCCTCCAATACTCTCCTCAGACATTGTATTGGAATGCAAAGCTATCAGCAATTCCTTTGTTTAGGCTTTATACAGTTAGCTGGCTCTGGGAGCAGGTAGAGGGGGGCTGGGCTTTGACAAGCCATCTCATTCTGGCTTCCATCTCTCAAACTACTGTGTTGTAAAGGGGGAAAAAGTATTCCATGAAAGATTTTGAAACTATGACAAGAATATTGCACAGATAATGAAAAAAAAAAAAAATCCACCACTGAAATCTATGGTTGCAAACACATGGCAAACCTGAAATGTCTCTTGGACCTATGTGTGAGAATACCCAGTCCAGCAGCTGATAGCTAGTGAAAATGCTGAAAATTGTATAAAAATTAGTAAGAATATTTATCAAAATCTTTAATATCATCAAGCGATTAGATTATATGCCAAAATAATAAAAAGAGACAACAACCATAAAGTAGAAACGCCATAGCAGAAGAAAACCTCAGCTAGAACCCCCATCAGCAGCAAAGACAAAAACACATCATGTGAGCATCCCACAGCCTTAATTCAATAATATTCAGAAAGCTTGAACATCCCAAAGGATGTAAGTTGCTTGAAAATGGAATTTCTTAATGTTCAGGCTCAAAAATCAATACAAGAAAACCACTGAAGCAAAAAGCATATGACTTGAGTCAAATTATAATCATTATAGATTAACTGGTTTCATATTATTGCTTTCCTTTGTCAAATCCAAACAAGTCACCTTAGGGTAAGCAGCTTTTGTTCTTGAGGAGTTCAACATTCCATCATGGCTAGACTTTGCAAACGAAGATTTGGGAGGGTTTTACCCACGCTTACTACAAGCGTGCTGATGGCTGATAAGGCCAATATGAGACAGGCAAGTCCGGTTGCAAAAGGCACAGCAGAAAGTTTCCGTAGGTGGTACTGTCAAGGCACGGTTCTTTCTGTGTTGTCTTTTCTCCTCCAGACTGATTCTGCGTGTTGTTTCAAAGGAGACAGCAGTGTTATACATTGTGTGTCTCCACATCTCCCAGTTGGAGGCCAGAGTGGACCACTGATGGTGGTCAATATGACCAAGGCTGAGGTGTTGTTTCAGGGAGTCCTTGTATCTCTTCTTCAGGGCTCCTCTCTTGCAGCAGCCGGTGGCGAGTTCAGCATAGAGCACAATCTTAGGGAGGCAGTGATCCTCCATCCTGGAGACGTGCCCTGCCCAGCGCAGCTGTGTTCTCAGCAGCATGGCCTCGATACTGGTGACCTCTGCCTGTTCCAGAACAGAC
>VXAU01003949.1:0-24256 GCA_013399695.1 Formicarius rufipectus | reverse complement strand
TCCTTCCTTCCTTCCCTCCTTCCCTCCTTCCTTCCTTCCCAGAGAGTAACCGCAAAAAGGGAACACAGAGTGATGGAGGGGTGAATAATCCCAGCTTGAAGAGATCATGGACAGTGTATCTTGGGGGCTGCCCCGCCAGTGGATTTACAAAGTTTGGTGGATCCAGACACTAAAACAGCATTTATTTCCATAAAGTTGCTTTTGGTCCTTCCCTCCCTTCCTGCCTCAAGAGCTGATCCACCTCAGCTCTTGTCATCAAACTTCTTCTCCTCCCGGGGTGCTCCAGGTTTCTCAGGGCAGACTCTCTCCTCCTGACAGGGTTTGCTGGTACCCAGTGCTGTCAGCATTGCTGTCCCTGTAGAGGTTTCAGTCCTTTCCTGGGTGCAGCCCAAGAGCCTCATCTGATGTAAAGTGCCAACCCATCCCTGCTGCCACTCGGATCTGGAGACTGGAATATCTTTGAGTTGCTTTATCTGTGTTTTGTAACTACAAGGGGATATCCACAGAAAAACTCACCAACTCCTTTGGGGTTTCACCACCCACATCCTGCCTGGCTGTTCTCAGCTGCTCATCGAGGGGCTGAGACCAGTGCTGTGGTCAGAACTCCCAGCAAATTGGGGTCCGTGGGTCCTCAGGCATCAGCTCCCTGCAGGCACAGCTGGGGGGTCTGTGCAGGATCACCTGCAGCCCAGTGCTGAGGTGTGGCAGAAACCAACACTCGCTGGTAGAGCCATGGCAAGGAGATTTGGTGTGGCATGGAGAGCCAGGCAGAGTCCTTCCCTTCTGAGCTCAACTCCAGGCAGCAACAACTTCCCTATATTAAAAATGAGAACATATAAATATTTGTTGCTGGAAAACCCTTTTTCTTCATGCCTGGGACAAGAACTGAGTATGTAACCCAGCTGGAATATTTAAAGAGGAAATGAAAAGTACTTTAGTTGAGTTTTTCAAGCTTTGCTTTTTGCCAGTTTTGTGATGTCAGTAGAAGATTATTTCATGTTTTTAGCTAGAAAACGATCTGTGCTGACTGTAAATGTCCCTTCCTGGTTTTTTTACATATTTTCAACAGAAACGATTCCAAGAAACAAGGTCACGCAGTACTAAGATGCCTCTGCATCATCCTCACATGCCACTCACAGGAGACTGATTTTCCATTCCCAGTGCAGCACCAGTCACCAAAACACCCCAGCACAATCAGCAGCTGGCAGAGCAGAAAGGAGAGGTAAAGGTCTGGAGGCAATGGGAGAGTGAGGAAAGGACAGATTACAATGAGGCTTTACAAAATGATGGTTCTCAGATGAACTTGGTGTGATGGGCTTTGTCCCAGAGGACTTGAGAAGTGTTTCCAGCCATGTTAGAGCTTTTTGCAGTGGGGATTTGGGGCAGGAGGTGAGGTGCTGGCAGGCTGAGAGAGGGGGAACTCAGGCTCCATTTAAAGGAAGAGGGGGAGAAAAAAATAAGGGCTTAGGAATTACAAGCCAATTAATTTCAGTTTCTGGTAAACAACATCAAAGGGACCAGTGAATATGTAACTGGGAAATCATTCATGAGCAAGTAAGAAGAAAATACGGAGATGAAAACTAGCCAATGTAAATTTGTCAAGGGCAAATGGTTTCATGTTAATCTCATTTCCTTCTGTGAAGGGTAACAGGCTCTGTGGGGAAAGGAGCAGTACGTATCATATGATAAGGCTTTAAACATGTCCCTGCACCCCACAGCAGCTTCATTCCCACGGCCTGTCCAGACCAATCCCTGTCCTGGGATCCTTCACCCATGGTTTGGTGTCACCTGGGCTGGAGCACCCATCCCTGGTGGGTTTCAATTTCAGCAATTACCTGGAGGAGATAATAGGGAATTTATATCCAGAGAGCACATGGCAGTGGTGAGGGCAAGGACTGAGATAGCGGTGGAGTATACAAATGATCTTGAGGAATTGGAGGAAAGGGATGAAAAATCCGAGTGGAGGGACAGGACACAGGGAATGGCTTCCCAGTGCCAGAGGGCAGGGATGGGTGGAATATTGGGAAGGAATTGCTGTGTGTGAGGGTGGTGAGGCCCTGGCACAGGTTGGGCAGGGAAGCTGTGGCTGCCCTGGATCCCTGGGAGTGTCCAAGGCCAGGTTGGATGGGGCTTGGAGCACCCTGGGCTGGTGGGAGGTGTCCCTGCCCATGACAGGGGGGGGGACTGGATGAGCTTTAAGGACCCTTCCGATCCAAACCACTCCAGGGTTCTGTGATTCCATGACATCCACAGCGTCACCCACCTGGGCAGAAATAATCAGGAGAAGGGGATGGGAAACAGCTGACTCGGAAGTGGTTCCTATGGCAGAAATAGATGATCACAAGCAGGACTGAGTCAGCAACACTGCAGTGCCAGAGAAGCCTCTGTGTTCTCTTCAGCAATCCTTGGGGAACACGCTCCATGTTTTCAGGCACCTCTAGAAGAATGCAGCTTAGTGGGAGAGAATGAGTTCTGGAAAGTACCAGAGCTGACAAGTTTTTAGTCTAACAGGAAGAACACTAAAAGAGAGATTTTCAGATACGTGGTCTGATGTGCAGAAGGCAATTTTATCTTCACGTTGTTGATGTCTGGTGGATATGAGGAAATGTAAGGATCTTTTTCGTATCAAACGTTAGAGCTCCAGTGCAAACCACAGACCTTACATGCTGCTAAACACGCAATAAATAAATCAGTAAGAAATCTGTTGTTTTTCCTCTGTGTTTCCTAAACTGATTTCAGCCTGAAACCCAGCAAGCCCAACCAGTTGGGCAAGAGCCTCCCTTGAGACTATCGCTTTGTTACTGGGTTAGATGGTTTTAATTTCTTTTGTTCTCAACTCCTTTCCAAAGCTGACTGTGACATTTCCAGCTTCTTGCTGTTTTAAAATCCTGTGTTAAACTGGAATCGCTTGATTTTAATATTAATATAGTGGAGGATGGTGCAGAATATCATAACCAAGGCTGTCTGTGATGGCTGGGATATGACTCTAAGGGTGCATCCTTGTTCTGACAAGTTACTTCATAGACCACCTTTAATATGGTTGTTTCTATAACACTTTGTCCTGCACACAGGTGGTAGCATTTTGATTAAGAACACTATTTCATTCTCACTGTAAAACTACCACTCTTTCATTTTAAATTAAAATAGGGAAGTAACAAGCAGCAAATATGGAAATATCATATATTAAAAAAGGTGGAATTCAGCAAGGTGGTTTCTTGTTTTGGTTTGGGTTTGTTTTTTGGGTTTGTTTGTTTGTTTGTTTGGGGTTTTTTGTTGTTTTTGTTTTTGTTTGTTTTTTGTTTGTTTTTTTTGGGGGGGTGGTTTTGTTGTTTTGTGGATTTTTAGTATTGTTTTTTTAATTCCTTTATATTTCATTTAAACTGAAACTTCAGAATTTACCCTTTCATGTGCATTCAAAGTATTCCCCCCAGGCTGCCAATCATTCCTACAAATCTAGGAAGATAAATGGTTTCTAGATTATTGCTTTCCTTATTAACACCTCAGCCTGCCAGGCTACAAGTAAAAGTGAAAATGGTGATTTTTTTGTTTTTAATTAAGAAATACTCCACAATTATACACTGTTAATATTTAGTGCTGTAATGGAAATTATGATGGCAAAGATAGGCTTGCAGGCAGGAGGAGCTCTGTCAGCCAGTCCTTAAGGTCTGACTTTATGCTGATCTTCATTCTTAAAGAAATTTAATTTTGGAGATGAGCTTCACCTCACTTTCTGCTTGGGAATTTCTGTGTTTGCAGCAGTGGCACAGCCTATTCTGGTGCCTTTTGACTCAGCCATGGCTTAAAGTCATGGGCTGCGGGCAGAGACTGTCCATAATCTCCCTTTCCATGATTTCCTGCTGGAGAGCTACTTCAGCACATCCCCTCCAAAACCCATCCCCTCCCGACAGAAACTGGCCCTCAGCTATTTTTGCCAGGAAGGGGCAATGACAGGAAACTTGCTATCGCTGCATCCTGCAGCCCAGCAGAGGGGTGGTTCAGCTCAGTTCAGGATAACAAAGATCTTCTCTGCAAAACAAACCCCTGTCTGCCAGTCCTACACCTTCAGCTTGTTTGTAAAAGCACAGGGCTTGGCTGATGGGGAAAAAGGGACATTCACAGCCCTCTGCAGTCACTGAGTTAAAATCCTTCTCCCTGTGGCTATTCAGCCTCACATTCCAGTGTTTGGGATGTGCTGTGGAGGGTGCAAACCAGTGCTGTGGAGTCACAAAATTATCTGAGAGGGAAAGAAACTTAAGGATCATCCAGTCCCACCCTCTGCCACGGGCAGGGACATCTCCCACCAGCCCAGGTTGCTCCAAACCCCATCCAACCTGGCCTTGGACACTCCCAGGGATCCAGGGGCAGCCACAGCTTCTCTGGGAAATCCATTCCAGTTCTTTGCCATCCTCCCAGCCAGCAATTCCNAGGGCAGCAAATCCATTCATCAATCCAGCCGAGCCCACCACTGATCCACACACTCCTGCTGTTCGTGGAGCCCGTGATGGGCTTCAGAGGGAGCCAAAGCAGACAAGCTGGGAAGGGCTGGGTGAAAGGAGACACTCAGCTGCGGGTTAGCAACCTTGGAAGACAGCTCTAATGCAAACTTTCATGCTCAGTGAGAGCTCTTCACAAAGCTCAGTTTAATTGCGTTGGGAAGCCGCAGAAGTTAAAATTAAAGAATAGAATAGAATAGAAAATAGAATAGAGTAGAATTAAAGCAGCACTCCAAAGTCAACAATAACTCGCTTAATGTGTTGCCGGCACTCCCCATCCCCTGCCTTGCCTTGTGCCCTGCTGACCACGGGGAGACGCGTCCCGTGGGTGGGCAGGGTAAGGCAGGGCAANAGGGCAGCAAATCCATTCATCAATCCAGCCGAGCCCACCACTGATCCACACACTCCTGCTGTTCGTGGAGCCCGTGATGGGCTTCAGAGGGAGCCAAAGCAGACAAGCTGGGAAGGGCTGGGTGAAAGGAGACACTCAGCTGCGGGTTAGCAACCTTGGAAGACAGCTCTGATGCAAACTTTCATGCTCAGTGAGAGCTCTTCACAAAGCTCAGTTTAATTGTGCTGGGAAGCTGCAGAAGTTAAAATTAAATAAAAGAATAGAATAGAATAGAAAATAGAATAGAATAGAATTAAAGCAGCACTCCAAAGTCAACAATAACTCGCTCAATGTGTTGCCGGCACTCCCCATCCCCTGCCTTGCCTTGTGCCCTGCTGACCACGGGGAGACGCGTCCCGTGGGTGGGCAGGGTAAGGCAGGGCAAGGCAAGGCAGGGCAGGGGCGGGGCGGGGGCGGCCCCACTGGGGAAGCCACGG
This sequence comes from Formicarius rufipectus, assembly GCA_013399695.1. Taxonomy (NCBI): domain Eukaryota; kingdom Metazoa; phylum Chordata; class Aves; order Passeriformes; family Formicariidae; genus Formicarius; species Formicarius rufipectus. The sequence goes on along the minus strand of VXAU01003949.1, from coordinate 18,935 downwards.
CTGGTCCCAGTTAGAGCCACAGTCACAGACTCAGACCTGCCCCGACATGGACTGCGGAGTCATCACCTCCAAGACGGTGCTGCTGCTGCTGAGCCTCGCCTTCTGGGTACCGCCGAGGGGATGCGGGGGTGTCCCGGGTGCGATGGGGCTCTGACAGAGGGAGACGGGACTTCCAGAGCTAGCCGGGCTTGTAGCTTACCTGTGTGTAGGTGACTCGTGGATTCCCACGGGAAACCCCGCTTACAGAGTTTTAAAGAACAGGAAAATCTAGGAGTTGACATTTCTAAGAAAAAAACCCTTCTTTTCTTTTTCTTTTCTTTTTCTTTTCTTTTTCTTTTCTTTTTCTTTTCTTTTTCTTTTCTTTTTCTTTTCTTTTTCTTTTCTTTTTCTTTTCTTTTTCTTTTCTTTTTCTTTTCTTTTTCTTTTCTTTTTCTTTTCTTTTTCTTTTCTTTTCTCCCCCCTCTCCTCTCTCTCCTCTCTCTCCTCTCTCTCTTCTCTCTCCCCTCTCCCTCCTCTCCTTTTACCCCCTTTCCTATTTTGGGATATTTTTAATGAGCTACGTTTTTTACTGGTGTTCTTACCCACGCCAATCTACGAGCTCGGTTTGTGATCGGGAGCAAACGGAACTGCAATGGGTCGAGGGGATTGCTCGGGGTCTGTGAGCGAGGAACCTTTGGGGGCGGAGAACGGCCGAGAACTTTGTTCCGACTGTGCTGTTGGCACAGCGACAGCTTCCCGAATCACTCCCTCCGTAAATACTCACAAGCAAGGGAAGAAATGAAGGATGAGCTTGAGTACTTTTGTAGGCTAACCCGTGGTGGTTTGGCGGTCTTGGGATGGGGGACTCGGTGACAGTGGGGCTGGGGGGAGGTGGCTGCTCAGAAAAGGTGGTGGGTTTATCAGGTTTATCAGTTCTTGGGTTTTTCCCCTGTGTGGAGAAGTTTGGGAAATGCCCATCACCACCATCGTCAGTCAGGGACTTGAGTTAAACCTCGTGTGTGTGTGTCAGTACTGTGTTTTGGGGGTTCACATCTGCCGTGCAGCACCTGAGTGTTTCCCAAGCAGTGTTTTTCCAAGGACGCTTCCAGTGGTAGCATGGGAGCTGCTCAGACTAGGCTGGGGGTCAGTGTGGCAGCACCTCTTTGTTCTGAGTGTAACAGGGAAGGCAGAGGGCTTTTCTGAAGCAAAAACAAAAGAGCTAAAGAGAAGAACCAGAGTTTTCCCAAAGAGAGAAGATATATGGGAAAAAAAACCCAAACCAAACAAAAACAAAAAACAAACCAAAAAAACAAAAAGAAAAAAAAAGAAAAGGAAAGGAAAAAAGCAAGCAAAAGAGGAAATACTGCTCGAAGGAAACCCTGAGGTCTCGTGGGGTGTGGTGCCCAGGTTTGTAAATACTTGCTGCTGGCTGTCATGAGGAGCTTGTCTCCTGCGTCCTGTGCCTCCCTGATGGAGCTCTGCAGAGTCCATGGCTGCTCGTGCTGCAGGTGACTCTTGTCCCCCTGGCACGAACAGTGCAGCAGGCACAGGAATTTACTGCTGCTCCTAGAGTGATCTCACCGTCTATGTTTGTTTTGTGGTGGGTTTTTTTAAAAATACCCATGGAGAAACATTGGATCATCCCCTGTTTGTATGTGGAAAGCCCCTGAGCCTCAGCTCGAGTGAACCTCAGGTTAGCATGGTTGCTTGTCTTTATGAAAATGAAAGAACAGCCGTATGTTCTCCTACAAAAGTCTCTAGTACTTTTTTTCTGCTGTAGGGGAGCTCTCTAATCGTGATTGAAGCTATTAGGTCATCTGGATCCACAGCCCATCACAATTATCCCTCTGCGTGTCTTCAGCACCTGGATTTGGGGTGACCCAGACCAACACTTTGGGTTGTTTTTTATCCAAGGAAGAGCAAGGCAGCTCCAGAGCTTGTGGCATTTGCTGCTCCATCACATGTGGTAATCACATTCCAGCAGCAGAACAGCAGAACCTGGAATTCAGGTTCTAGGAGGGTGGAGAAGGAGTGACTGAGTCTTTTATTCTCCCACAGAACATTTCTAATAGTTGGGGCTCTGTAAGTACAAGGCTCCAAATGATTATGAAAACACAAGATTTGCAAAGAACATTGGAGCCCTTCTCTAAGGACTAATTCGTGCCCAGGCATTGTGAGCTCCAGGTCTTGCCCAACTTGGAAGTAATTCTGGAAAATAATTCACCACCTGTGTGTTCAGCAGCCAGTGCAGCTGTGGTTCTTTGATTAAAGTTATTACTTATGAATATCCTAAAAAGAAAAAAAAAATCCTCTTTTGGCTTTCTGGTCACTATCACTGTGCAAGAGTGAGGAAAATCAGGTCTTCCAGAATGACAAAGAGGTGAACAAAACAGCTTCTCTCACTGCACCAGGCTCGGCATCCTGTGTGCTGGTCATTCTGTTGGTGTGGGGCTGTAAATGTGCAGAACCCCCAAAAAAGTCCTTGATTGGAGGGATTTTGAACTACACAGTTACTGTGGGTGGTGCTTCAAGCTGTGGGAGTTCTGCCGACCTCCAGTTTTGCTTCTTAGCACCTAGTAATTAGGTCTGAGTATGTGGTTGTTCTGGAAAGTGTGTGTTGGCTTGCTCTAGGTGAAGAGTGGAGGTGCTGCTGTAGCTCGTGGAACCTCAGAGAGGGAGAGGAAGGGCCAGAGAGGAGACTGATGTTCTTGGCCATGTCCCTTGAGGGGATTTGGCTGGGTGGGATGTGGTGATGCTCTTTGAAGGAGAGAGGTGAAACTCACTTGCGGGTCCAAGGAAGGAAACTGGGAGTCTTGAAACCAAGTTTCATGGTCCAGTATTTCTGCGTAATGTGAACTGAACACCATCCCAGGGTGTCTTCCTTCAATGCCCCCTTCTTTAGCCCCAGAGCTATGCTGCTGAACTCAGTACATTGCCCCTTCTCACCTTCAGCTTCATTGTCACTGACCAGACCTCTGCCTTCAGATGGGATTTGGCATCCCCCTCCTCCTGGGATGTGGACATCCATGGTCCTTGTGAGTCCTTTCCAACTCAGGATATCCCATCATTCATCACCAAAAGGCTGCGTTAGCTGTTCCTGCAGTGAAAATCCCGCTGGCCCAGATCTCCCACTCTCTTTCAGCCAGGAGTGGGCACATTCCCAGCCTTGCTTCAGTTGCCCAACAGCAGGGAGGAGGATAATCTATTGCACGTGCGGTTTTAGCAGGACGAGGGAGAGAGCACAGTTTGGTCTGCTGGCAGCAACAGGGCTCTCCAAGGATGAGAAGCCCAGGAGCATGATCCTGACAGGGTGTGCTCTCTCTACCTGTGAGCAGAGAAGCCAGACTCCTATTTCCCCAGCTGATCCAGGGCTCCTGCTGCACCCACACGTGCCTGGGGAGCATTTGAGCTGATTACAGGCCGCTCAGGACCTTCATTCACTCTTCAGAAGTCCCACCTGGGTTTTGTTTTCCTGCTACTGACAAGAGTGAACGACAGTTTCTGGGCTGGGATTTGACGCCACAAACACACACAGAGATCTGTGAGATACCCGAGATGGAGAGCTGTGGGAGCTGTGCTGGTGTGATACCTGCCAGGGAGATGGAGAGCTGTGGGAGCTGTGCTGGGTGTGTGTGATACCTGCCAGGGAGATGGAGTTTCCACCAAGTTTCCACTCTGGACTCCCTATTTGTCCCCCTCTGATGGAGCTGTTGAGTCCCTCTGGGACTGACAGGTGGACGTGCCTTGTTTTTGCTCAGCACTAAGAGTTTTGGGTGGGAAGGGGAAAACATTGGGTTCATTGGGGGTTGGAACAGGATGACCTTAAGGTCCTTCCCGACTCAAACCATTCTTTGATTTCTGTGTCATTGCTGAACTGTGGGGAAAGAACAGTCAGATGATGCAGAATGGTCACAGGATGAGGCTGATGTCAGGGCTATCTACTGGGTCTGGGCACTTTGGGGTGATCCTCTTGAGTGTGCCTTGAAAGGGTAAAGTTCCTCCTTGTTTTCAATTATTCTGCCCAAAATCAGGAAGCAGAACCTCACTGACTTTCAGGAAAATGTGCTTTGCTGTACGTACAGGGGCCTCACAGACAAAATGAAGGTGAAGGTGCTAGTGCTGTGTGGTCAGGACAGGGAAAGTGTTGGGATGGTGATGTGGATTCTGGGGAACAAGCTCAGTGGGACTGTCCCCAGCATTCCTCGAGGCATTTGGCAGGACCTGCTGAATGGCTGGATTCTGTGTCCATCCATAAAGACACTTTGGTCTCTTTATTCTCTCACTGTTTGCATGCCCCTGGATCCCTGCAAGTGTCCCAGGCCAGGTTGGACAGGACTTGGAGCAACCTGGGCTGGTGGGAGGTGTCCCTGCCCATGGCAGGGAGCTGGAACAAGATGGGCTTTAAGGTCCATTCCCACCAAACCTCTCTGGGATTCTGTGAATCCATGTTGTGGAGTGTCCTCTCTTAATGACAACTGCTCGAGAGGTCCCATTTTGTTACCCTTTTGCAAGAAGTTTGGAGCTGGAGAACACTTTATCCGGGAAAGCAGCTCGTCCTGTAGTTAATGCAAGCACGGAGTATTTTCTTAATTTCCCCTAAAATCATTGTCAGGCTTTAAGCTGTCAGGATCCTTTTCCTTACAGGAAGAGGCACACAGCAGCCGTGTGGCCCTGCTGCCCTCATCCTTGCCCTCTCAGCTGGGTAACAGGCACTGTCTCACGGCAGATTAGGGGATCTTCCCTGTCACCAGCTCCCAGGCATCTCCCCAGGCTTTAGAATTAGCTCTGCTGTGACTTTAGGAGCACCTTTGGTTTAGTCTGAGCCTGGAACAGCTGATTGAGCAACGAGGGTGGTTCTGAGGGCAAATATTGACCTAGAGGGTGTTCTGTGTCCGAGCAGGCAGCTCAGATTGAAACCAGCCTGGCACGGAGTTGCACTCACAGCAAGCTGGAGCCCTGCAGTCTGTGCATTTTGGGAGAATACAGTGGAAAGGGGGTGCTGCTTTCTCCTTGTCCTGTTGTCCTCAGAGGTGTGTGATGCCCCGTGGCTGTGATTGGCAGCAGCACCCAGACCCCAGGGCAGGGGGTTGAGCATTAGAAGTCGTAGGATTTGGGTCAGGATTCCCTGCTTGGCACTGGTGCAGTGTCTCCATGAGGACATCCCACCGTTCAGTCTTTGTGGTGCACATGCTGCCTTTTAGGGATGGGAAAACAACCCTGGAACTGGGCTTGGAGAGCAGAGGAAGACGTGTTAGTACAACTCTTTATTTAATGTAACTTGCAAACAAGCCCTCTAAACCCAAAATCCCCTGTTGGATATGTGGGTTTGCAGCGTGTGAAAACTGCCAGTAACTGCTGGGTTAGGTTTGGGAGTTGATTTTTCTCCTGAGGAAGAGCTACAGATTGTCAGAACATTTTGGCTGCTTCTAGTTTTCATTTGAAGATGGAAAGGAAAATTCAAGTCCTTCTATCTCTCCCCACATAGCAGCCCCAGGGTGTTTTGAAGACAGGCTGAGACATGCCCCATAGTTGTGCATCACAGATGGATATTTGGGTACAACATACTTTGAAGAGTCTCATGTGGTTTTGCGTGTCAGAACAGTTGTCATGGTTATGTCCCACCTCTGTATGTCATATGAGGAGGCTCTGGCTTGAGGGTTTTCATGTGTGGGTAAGGATTAGCAGGAGTTCTCTCCCAGAGCTCTTGGTGCTGCTGGGGATTGAGGGCAGCTTGGGAGCGGCTTGTCGCTGGAGTGCTTATTTTGCTCCAATCCAAACCCAACTTGATGAGTGCAGTGTTTTTTTATTATTTTGTAAATCAGTGTTTTCATAGCTCAAGGGTCTGAGAGAACACAGCAGCTGTGTGTACTGATGTGAGACCCCATCCTGCATCCAGCCCTGGGAACAGCAGCACAGGGTCCTGGAGCTGCTGGAGAGAGTCCAGAGGAGGCCCTGGAGATGCTGCAGGGCTGGAGCCCCTCTGCTCTGGAGCCAGGCTGGGAGAGCTGGGGGGGCTCACCTGGAGCAGAGAAGGCTCCAGGGACACCTGAGAGCCCCTTGCAGAGCCTAAAGGGGCTCCAGGAGAGCTGGAGAGGGACTGGGGACAAGGCCTGGAGGGACAGGACACAGGGAATGGCTTCCCAGTGGAGAAGTAGAGCTTTAGATGGGATATTGGGAAGGAATTGGGGTGTGGGAGGGTGGGGAGGGGCTGGCACAGGTTGGGCAGGGGAGCTTTGCTTCCTTCTCCATGGCTGTCCTTGCCCTGCTGGTGCTGTTCCAGCCCTTCTCTCTGGTGCCCAGTGACAGGACCAGTGGGCACAAACTGAAACGTGGCAGGGGGGCCCCTCTGAACATCAGGAAACCCTTTTTCATTGTGAGGATGACCTGAGCACAGGCACAGGCTGCCCAGAGAGATGGTGGAGTCTCCATCCTTGGAGATACTCAAAAGCCATCTGGACTCGGCAAACCAGCTCTGGGTGGCCCTGCTGGAGCAGGGCTTGGACCTGTTACAGTTACTTGGACCTGTTACAGTAACTTGCTACAGTTACCGCTGTAGGTCTGTCCCAGTGCAGCCCTTGGTGACCTTGCCCCACACTGGTGCATGTCCAGCAGTGCCCATGAGGTGTGTGTGTGACCAGGAGCTGCAGCAGAGGGTGAGTACATCCCCTCCCAGGCTGTGCCTGATGGAGAGTTTTGTAGGTCTGGCAATTACTGATTTATCATTCAGAGAAAGGAATTCAGGGTAGGAAATGGAATCTGAGGCCAGGAGGTCCTGCAGATTCCATCTTTATCACTGAGGTCTCTGTCTCGGAAACTGCTCTTGGCTCCCTCAGTCTGGAATCCTGCAGGGGGTTCCAACAAGGTCCATTCCAGCTGGCAGAGTTTTAAATCCAGAATGGGAAAAGGGAGAGGAATCTGTGCCAGCCTTGCCCTGGGACTAGTGGAGACTGTCAGGTGTAGGGAGCTGCATGGTCTCCATGGGCTGAGTGGAGTTTTGAACAGGCATTGTAAGGTGTTTCAAGTGAGCAAGGCTTTCTCAGGAGTGCCCAGAGTCTTTGTTTTCCCCTGAAGTCAGTCACTCTGTAGAAAACCTGTTGCCTCCATGGGGATGGAGTAGCACAGCAGCCAGGGAGGACTTGAAATTCTGGTGGTGAATGGGAAGAACGAATCTTGTAGTACAATAAGGCAGCAAGGGAGCCAGAAAGTAATTCCCCTTGTCATGCAACGTGGCTGTTGGGTAATAAAATACATTATTTATGGAGGAAATGTGCAAATGGTTTAGAGCAGAGGATTTACCTGTCAAGGGAAACACTTTTTGTACACAGGGAAAAAAAGACCAAACCCAAAGATATGGAGTGTCTTCTGCATTGAGGAGGGGATGGGAAGCTGCAGTTGAGACCAGTGTTGGTGGGATTCCATTCTAGATATGGGAGCAGCACAGTCGTGGGAAACACTTGGAAAAGTAATAATTGGAGATGATAACCCAGTCTGTCCTGTGGCACATATAAACTGCTGGAAAGGGGATCCCAGTGAATGTAGGTGTTGGATGGGAAAACAAAGCAACAGCATCGGGTCTTGCACTGGATGAGGTGCCCTTTCTTAAATCCCTGCTGTGCAAAGACACTGATGTAAAAAGCAGTTTTCAAGCTTTGGAATTAACTCAAACGCCTCCATAAGCTGACTGTGTAATGAAGAATTAGAAGGGAATGGTTCAGAAAGGGTTTTTGTGGACAGTCATAGTTCTTCCAGTAGGTGTTTGTAGTAGTTTGCTCTATAAGGCAACTGCCACTACTGTTTCAGGGTAAATGGTGTTATTTGTCTTATCTTGTTTTGCCTGTAAAATGTTAATGACGTGTGCCAAAGTCAAACCAGCCCAAGGGATTAGTGCTGGCCCTGGGAAAGTCCTGTTTGATACGGGGGAAAGTCCCATGGCCTCCATTTTCTATTACACAGAGGCTGCTTCTTGCTGGATACACGGGGTGAGTTTGGAAATTATGCTGTTCTTAAACTTCTCCTTTTAACACCACAGCTTTCTTCCTCTGTATTTTTATCTGACCAGACTTTTAAAAAGGAAGTCCTGTGTGGTTCACAGTAACAGACCGAGTCATAGAATCAACGCTTTGGAATGGGAGGACACTGGGAGAAACCTTTAAAAAATAAATCACAAAGCCTCCAACCAACAGTCACTGCCTTTGAATTTCATAGTTAGTAGTTTGGGTCCCTGGCTGTATTTTATCTGAGTCTGGCATGGGGCAGAGAAGTCTGTGCTGGTAACTTCAGATGAACACAAACCACTGTTTTCAGCTGTCATGTACAGTTGGCTTATTAAAACAGAGAAGGGAAGGTAGGAAAGTATCTGTTCTGCCTGACTGAGAGATGCAAATGTTATATATCTATATCTAAATCTAAATATATATAATTTTCTATTTCAGAAGGAACTTTAAGGTGTTTCTTTCATGCCTGTGACACTGATAAGGTGTCATGAAGTATGTGCAAGGCTGTAAGTGTCTCTAGAGAGTCACGCTTTATGTGCTCTCTAGAGCATATAAAAATGGTGGGACACAAAATAAAAGTCTTGATGTACTTCAAAAGAATGCATAAAATCTACAGTTTTACAATGGCTGTCCTGCTCTGCATCAGTGAGACAGCCCAGACTTCCTAAAAACACCCTGTCCCCTTCTGTTTCACGGGCAGGATTGAATATCCTCGGTGCTGAGTGTGCATTGTGTGGCTGGAGAGAGTTCCATGTTTTTGTACATGTACCTGCAAATACCGGGCTCAGCCAGCTGGGCTGAGCATGGAAAAGCTGTGTGGAGTCAGCTTGGTGAGCCCAGGTCCTGCCCCAACACCTGCCAGGGAAAACCTGGTGGTTACGGCTTTGCCTTCTTTCCACTCAGCCCCAAGGAGCCTATTTTTCACACTCAGGTGGTTTCTCTGCTTTCTGTCAAGGGCATGGGGTATAAAAAAGTGAGTGTTTCTGTTGTTGGGTCCGGGAAGGGTGGGAGCTGTGGTGGGTGACACAGCAGAGGCAGACACAGCTTGGCTGCTCAGCTGTGGAAAGGGGGTTTCTTGCAAAATTTCCTCTCGCCTCCTCTCTTGGTCTTGTCTCAAGGGAGTTTTCAGCGTTTCTGGGAGCCCTGGTGAGTCAGCTGGGGAGGAGGGGGCCTGGACTGGGTGCTCTGGGTGACTGGGAGGACTGGTTCTGCCACATCCACAGTGCATCACCCCTTGGTGCTGAGCCTCACCCCTGCATCCTGTGATCCTGCCCTGCACTGAGCTCCTCTCAGAGAACATCCCAGCAGGGCACTAACAACAGTTGTGAAGAGCAATAACAATCTCTAGTGCGAATTTCTTGCAATAATCCTGGAAACTTTTTGCATAATTTTGTTCGAAAATATGTTTGACTAATCATGGAGGAGATATTTGATCTCTTCCTCCTCAAAAGTAGTTGCTCAAACTGGCTTTTGTGTTTTTGAGATTGCTTTGGGTTTTTTTCCTTCAGATTCGACAGAAACCTGTTTAATCAGGTCTTCTTTACAGTTTTCTGTTAAGGTCTATCCTCAGCAGTGCTATATGTATTTCTTGCACTTCTAGAGAAGCTTCATCTTAGGTCTGGAGTTGGGCTGAAGGTTTTGTAATATTGAGGTGAAGAAACCCTCTCCCAGATTTTTAACTTGCCTAAAGTACTGGGAAGGCTTCAGAAGAGAGTTCTGTCTTGCTTTGTGACATACTTTTCATCTTTGCTTTCAAAGTTTGTCTCTGGGACTCAGCTGCAAAGCGAAATCATGGAACAGATCACTCATTATCTGATGCCTTCCCCTCCTGGGTGACGCTGCTCTTCAGGCTTCAGAGTTCTTTACTTTGAATTAAAAACCATAACTGAAGTTGTGGCTGTGCCTCAGTTTGTGGGGGAGAATGTGAGCATGCTTTAAGGCAGATCTTTACCCAAAGTCTTTCTATTTTTACCTCAGTACACTTCCTTTTTCTGCTTGGAAGCAGAAGTTCGGAAATTTTAATAGACCTCTTGCTGGCTGTGTTTTTTCTCTGGACTGAAGCCAGGCAATCCTGAGTATTGCAATACAACCTGCTCTGAAACTGCTGTATTTTTGATGTCCTTGAACTCCAAGCTGGACCCTGTGATGTTGGATTGCTGTTGTGGAGCCTTTCCAGTCCTGGCTTTGGGGGACTTCTGTGAATTGACGTCACAATTTCTTACTGTTCTGGTTTTTTTTTTGAATTTGTGGTACACATTTACTTGCAACATGTTTTTTTCTTAGTTCCCCACAGTTGGTATATCTTTAGCACATTTCCTGTGCTGCTTCCTTTGCACTGCGTGTTGAGCAGGCTGGAAATGGGTAGAAAATGGGCAGTGTGAGTGAGAGAGGGAGAATGTGTCTGTGGTCCAAGATGGATAATGGAAATATTGGGGGATTATTTTCTGTAAAATGTCCCATAGGAAGATGTATGGAGCAAGCTGTCTTTAGAAGTATGAAACTACTTGAGAAGGCAGGGACCAGAGATTTGCAGAAGAACAGGGCTTTACATTCCCTGACAATGAACACTTTGCATATTTACACATCCACTAAGTCACAAGGCAGTTCAGTTGTGCACGTGCTGACATGACATTGCTACTGAAAGCAGATGACTGATATACCTGCCAGAAACATGGTCTATGCCATTTTGTACCCCAGCTACTCAGTCAGTGCTGCCTTTCCCCTGATTTTGGCTGGAAGCATCACCATGTTCTGTCTGTGTTCCTGCTGGAGGAGCTCTGGGCTGATGTGCATCCAGCCTTCCAGGCCAGAAATGCAGGGTACACTTTGTGAGTCCTGCACTTGGCTCCTTCTGTGCACTTGAGGGCAAAGCAGGGTTGGGGTGCTGTGTCCCCAGCCCCACCTTTAGTGCTGCTGCCACTTTTGAGTTCAGGAACACAGTGCTGGAGGAGGAGAAGGTGGGGCTGCTGCTCCTGAACACCTCACTCCTCTGGTGAAGTGCTGCCCTTCGAGGTAAAGTGGTCTTACCCTTTCCCTGCATCCCTAAAAATGGGTGGGGGGAAGGAACCTGGGTTACTCTGTGCCTGCAGATGGGGAAATGGGAAAGATTTTCCTCAGTGAGAGGAAAACTGAATGGAAGTTTTAGGAACTGCTTTAATCATTAGCATTACCTGAAAACCAAGTGCATGTGGAGAAGAAAAACAAAAACCTCCTGGGAACTGGTGATCCTATTCCTTTTCCTGACACTCTGTGTAGATGGCCTGCTGTATGAGCCCCAGCACAGCTGGATCTTGCATGGAATGTACTAAATGTCTCTAAGGGTTAGTTTGGTCCTGGCTTCATCATCTAGTGCATGTGATCCCAGTAATTCCGAGGCACAGGCTTACCCAGGAATGTGGCAGTGTGGGATGGGAGCTGTCTGAAACAAAGGATGTTCCTGCACTTGGAGGTAATTGAAGGGCAGGCACCAGACCAGGCTGGAGGGGTAAAGGAATTAGCAAGTCCTAGCTCTAGCTTGAGGAGTGTTTGATTTAATTAAAAGGTGCAGTGCTAGGGGAGTTAACAAACTGCTCCAGAGCTGCATGATGAATAGCTGCTGTGCCCTGTTCAAAACAAACAGACTGGTTCACCTCGGGTTTCCAGAATATTAATATGGATGATTCTTAATTTTACTTGTGCTGTATAGAGGGTGGTAGAGCTTCTATAACTCTTGTGAGGGGGTTTTTTATGCCATTGGTGAGGTTTGGCAGAGCATGTCTGAGTCTTTCAGTGTCATTGCCAGGGCTGTACCAGGTTCTGTGGCTAAAAGCTTTCAGTCTCCAGTGTCACTGGTCTGTAGGGCCCTCAGTCAGCAAAACATCCTTCTAGGGGAGTCATTATTTTAGAGGCTGCAAAAACCTATTTCCTCCAGGAAAAGGAGGCACCTTGTTTTCCTGAGGCCAGGAACATTTGGGTCTGCCTTAGTGGTTAATGCTGTAGAGAGAGTGGGAAGGATGAGCTTTTCTCAAAAAAAATAAAAGTCCCAAACTAACCACTCATCCCCCTGGAGGTGTCCAAGGGAGGACTGGATGTGGCACTCACTGCCCTGGGCTGGGTGACAAGGTGGGCATCAGGCACAGAGTGGACTCCATGGGCTGGAGGTCTTTTCCAACCTGATTTATTCTGTGATTCTGTTATCCTAAAAGTTGATTCCTGCAAAGGCAGCATTGGGTGGGATGTAGGTGACCTTGGGTAGGCCCTTTGGGCTTGGCCTTCTGCAGAGACACTGTCTGATGTGTGTCAATAGACTCCAGCTTTTCAGCTCAGCCAAAGAGGTGCCTTACTAGTAGATGAGTGACCCAGCAGATTTTGTCTTCTCTGTGTTCCAGTTTAAATGGGTAGCCAGTTTTGGAAATAGTTTCAGATGCAGCATTTTTTCCTGGTAGCTCCTTGCACACTGTAGCCTTTACCTCTTGTGCTGGTTTAGAGTTAAACCGGCAGGAGAAATGAATCCAGCTCAGAATGGGATTGCCAGTCAGAAGAACAATTTAATGAAAGATCACAAAATACACTGAGACAGAAGGAAAATTTGTTTGTGCCACAAAAACACCAGCTGTGCAGCCCAGCCCAGGGGGGCACGAGCAGGATGGAGCTCACCAACCCTGTGCTGAGCACCACGTGGGCACCTGAGTTCAAAGTAAAAAGAAAACCAGAAACCTGCTGGTGAAAGTGATGGCTGCAGTCCAGTGGCAGTCTCAGTCTGCTTGAGGCTCTGCTCCTCCTCTGGATCTGAAGAGCCCCCAGTCCCAAACCCCCAAGCTTATCTCCACCTGGGCTCAGCTGGGAACGCCCAGTCCCTCCCCCAGGGTGGAGACTTTCCCAAGGGGTGATTTACTCTGTGAGGTCAATCCTGGCATATTTTTGGCATCCCTGCTGGCCCCTGAGCAGACATGACCCCTCAGGTGGGTGTGGAGGCAGGAGAACTTCCTTATCCCCCAGAAGTTCCCAAACCCCCAGCTTGTCCCCTGCGGGGTGGGGTGTGCCCTGGGCAGCTGCTGCCGATGGGCCATGGGGAGCAGGGCATGGGAAACATGACATAGAGGGTTTAGAATCCACACCCAACAGTGACAAACTGACCCTGGCTACTAAAACCAGGACACCTCTAGAGCTGCGATGTTGATTGCACTGTTACAAAACAGCCCTTATTTCCTTTCCTGGACAGATGCCTCATAAAAACCTGCTAATACCCATGTTTCTCTGCATTTCAGGCGGCAGCAGCAGGTCTCAGCTATGTTGGGGCATACGTCATTAACACCTACAAGAGCTATGACAACTTTCTGCAGGACAAGTACGCCCTGCTGCCTGCCGTGATCATCCTCTGCGTGGCCGTGGTGATGTTTGCCATCGGGCTCATCGGCTGCTGCGCCACTTTCCGTGAGTCCCGAGTTGGTCTGGGGCTGGTGAGTGTTGCATGTCCTTGTGGGTTGTCTTCTTCACCCCGTTGCAGGGTGTGGGAGGTGCTAGGCTGGACCTTAGGGTGCATAAAACTGAAGGTGAAACACGATTAGGACATAGGCTGCTGAAGCACTGAAGCACTGCTTGTTTGTGTGAGTTGGGCCCCCCTGTGATGCACTGGCTGCTGGTGAGTGAGCCACAGGCTAAATTATTAGTGACACAAATACTCCCTGCCATGGACACCCTCAATGCTCTGCCTCTGATGAAGGTGAGTGTGGGAAGCACTGAGCTTTGAGAAGCAAGGTGATGGCCAGGGAACAGGAGGAGATACAGATTTGCAAAGGAAGCAAAGCATACATCTGTCTGTTTCTCCCCTGACTTTAGTCCTCTGAGTGCTGAAAGTATGCCCCGACTTTTCCTAGTGTTATTTTTTAGAAGTCAGAAAGGTTCACAGGACAGTTTGGGCTGAGAGACTGTCTAAGTTTAGAGAACTTAGAAAATCTGTCGGACTAGAAGCTAAAGCAGGGAGACGAGCCTCCTTTAATTTTTAGAGGCAATGGATGAAGATAGCCCCATTTGCCCCTCATTCTGGTGGTAGGGGAAAGAAAAATTCCACTAGATTCTAACACTATAACAGAGACCTTTAAGATCATTCCATTCCAAGCCCCTGCCGTGGGCAGGAACACCTTCCACTAAACCAGGTTGCTCCAAGCCCCGTCCAACCTGGACGTGTCCTGGCCTTGGACACTCCCAGGGGCAGCTTCTGTTCTGAAGTATTTTCTGGAAACTGTTTTGATTGTAGAGGGAGCAACAGATAACAATAACTTCCTGCTATAAATTAATGTGAAGTGTAATGTGCAGTTGAATTCAAATGCTGTGGAATTCTTCCTTACAGTCTCTCTCTTATATTTTCAGTTCTTGGCCATTATCCTGCTTATCTTTATTGCAGAAGTGTCTGCATTTGTCCTGGGATTTGTTTACAGGGAAAAGGTAAGCAAAGAATTAGCATCTCTGTCCCAACCTAAAAGTAAAGAATAGATCTTGCTTTGTTAGGTCATTCCAATATATCCACCTCTTTTGTATTTCATCCCCTTCAGCCTGCAGAGCAAGTGGGAATAGGGATGTCTTTGTTGGGAATGTGCTGAATACAGAAAGTACCTGGCAGGCATTACATCAGCCTCTCAGTTGGATTAAGCAGTTGCTGATGCTCCCAATGGAGGGTTCTTCCATCAGGGGAGGAGAGCTTCTATCCAGGAATATTATTCTAGTAAAGTGCTACCTGAATTTTATGGAAAGCATTGCTTGATTCATTTTTTCTTTGCCCCTCTTGACTTAGCTGGGATATACATCCTTTGCAGTTTCCAGCAGATAAAATTCTTAGCTCTAATGTTAAATGTCTAATGTTTTGGGTTTTTTCTCTAAATAGGTCAAAACTGATGTGCAAGGCACAATGTACTCAGTTTTTGAGCAGTATAATGGGAAAAACCCAGAGTCTAAAGTTGTGGATTACTTGCAGGAGCAGGTAAGAAGTATTAAAATTGTCCTTGGAATTAAAATTGTCCTTGAATTATTTGGAAAAGAACAGTTAGGTCCTAAAGAAGGAATTTAGGCTGGGAAAGGAGGAGAAGGGATGCCTGTGGTGGTATCCCAGGACTCGGCTCTGTGTTTAGCACCTGATTCTCCAAGGCAACTGAGGGTGGCCCCCACTTGGCAGAGGTGTTTTCAGGCTCCTGGCGTGAAGTTCATGCAGTGAACAATCTTGCTGACAGCGTGGTGTCAGACCAAGTAAGCACAGGTGAATAACTGCTGCTGAGAACACTGCACTGTAAAACAGAAAGGTGACAGAAGACTCTGTCCTGCAACTTGTCACTTTGGAGCTTTCACAAAGAGTAAACCAAGAAGGATGTAATAATGTATGAAAGGAGGTTGATTTATTGTATTTGTGATTGTTTTCCTGAGGCAATACTTCTTGTAATGGACGTGTCCTGGAAGGGCAGCTTCTCTGCACCTCTTAGGCACCTCTCTGTGCCTAAGAGAGGTGTAGCTCAACATGAGCCTATATATATATAATAAATATGAATACATGTGATAGATATATCCATACATCCCTGTAACTGTCCTGTGTTTGGCAGCTTCACTGCTGTGGGGTAAAGAACTACAGTGACTGGACGACCACACAGTGGTTTAATTCCACTGGGAACAGCAGTGTCCCCCGGAGCTGCTGCCGGCAGGACGCGAAGAACTGCTCAGGGCTTCTGCATCAGCCACAGGAACTCAACACCCGGGTGAGCAGGGTCATGGTCACTCTCAGCCAGCATCAACCATGCAGGAAGGCACTTCAGGGGTGTTCCCACAGCTGTAGGGGTTCAGACAGATCTGTGGCAGGGGAAGAGACTCGTCCAGGATTGACCATGATGAATCTGGAGGATGAGGATGCTCCAAGGGCTGGAGCACCTCTTTGATGGAGCCAGGGTGGGAGAGCTGGGGTGTTCTGGAGAACAGAAGGCTCCAGGGAGACCTGAGAGCCCCTTCCTGTGCCTGAAGTTTCTGAAAGGAAGATGAGATCAGACATTTTAATAGGGCCTGTTGTGATATGATGGTTTTAAACTAAAGAGGATCAATTTAGATTAGATAAAAGAATGAAGTTCTTTACAGTGAGGGTGGTGAGACCCTGGCACTAGTTACTTAGAGAAGCTGTGGTTGCCCCTGGATCCCTGGAAGTGTCCCAGGCCAGGTTGGATGGGGCTTGGACCAACCTGGACTGGTGGGAGGTGTCCGATTGAAACAAGATGATCTTTAAGGTCCCTTCCAAGACAAACCATTCTGGTACTCTATGAACTCCGTACCAGGTTCTTTGATCTGGGACACAAGCCCTTAATCTGACTTTCATAGATACCATTGCTGGTCTTCCTGTCTTTTGAGGTTTGGACTCTTTAAGTGACATGAGCTAGAGGAGATTGGGAAGCAGAACATGTCAGTTTGTCAGTGCTTCCCCTCAAGCCATCAAGTGTGGAGGACACCAACAGAGTCCCTCAGGTCTGCAGTGGTTGTTTAGACAAGCCCTGCTTCCGCTGAAGGGTTGGGGAGGAAAAGAAGAAAAAAGTCCTGCTGAATTAATATCCTGCAACATGTTTTCACCTACCTCTTTCCTGGCAGGGATGTGCAGGGGAGCTGGAGTCTGTGGTGCAGAGTGTTATCAGCTACGCCATGCTTGTAATCCTGGGGTTCGCCATCGTAAAGGTAAATGCTTCTGTCTCTTCCCTCAGGGAAAATAGTACTCTCTGCCCTTGGGGCTTTTTCTTCTGCCATGTCCCATTAGCCATTTTTCTGTCTCTGAAGTAAGACTCAGTCCTCTGTTCCTCACCTGTGTTTTTCCAACTGCCTCCATTTCATCTGCCTAACAATGAGGGGAGTGATCCAAAAAGATAGGAGGGGATTGGGTTGGCAGGTCGATGGAGAATCCATTTCATCATAGAGTCATGGAACCCTAGAATGGTTTGGATTGGCAGGGAACTTTAACACCATCCAGTTCCACCCGCCTGCCATGGGCAAGGACATCTTCCATTAGCCCAGGTTGCTCCAAGCCCTGTCCAACCTGGCCTTGGACATTTCAGGGATGGGGCAGCCACAGCTTCTCTGCCCAGCCTGTCGCAGAACTCACTTTAAGTCCAGAATAATCCCAGGCTTATTGAAATTGAAATCTTCTCCACAGTAACATAACTAGGAATTAATGTGGACTTATAAATTAATGGGAGAAACCAGGGTGGGGAACGGTGAGCTGGAACTATTATTGAAAACTGATATGCAAGAATGCCACTTTATATTGATACGTTTCTAAGTGGAGTCCTCTAAGGTGCAGATGTTGAGTCTGGTGACTGAGACAACAAATACAGCACTAAATCTCTTGTGCACTCTCTCTTTCCCAGTTCTTTGGCATGCTGAGTGTCTGCGTGCTCACTTGCAAGAAAGAAGAAAGTGGATATCAGCCTCTTTACTCAGGGGTATTTGCTTAATAAACGGCAAAGATTGATTTCCTTTTGCTTCCTGATGATAAAATAGACTTGTGACCATACCACAGCTTTATGGATTTATGACTTCAGATAGCACTGGCTGGTGTTACAGACTCTAGAAACTTTCTTCTGCCCTTCTTTCCTCTGCCCTGAAAATGTGCAGCACAAACAGTGTTTTAATTACTGAACTGGTGGGGAGCGCAGGAGGAGTTTCAGTTGTCTGCAAAAACCTCAGATCAGTCCCCTGGCATGGTTTAAACAGCAACAGAAACTTTAGAATGCCAGGTTTAAATATTCTTCACAGACATGGGGATTTGTAATATGTTTTCTGTCTGTACAGTTGTGCAGTTTGGTCTTTCCCCCCCCTCTTTTTTACAGTCATTTGTTGTAACTGTGTTTGCTGTAGAGTTGCTAGCACAAGACAATCCTGTGTTTGAAGTCTGGAACAGGAACTTGGGTTGTTTTTTGAAGCACCTATCAAATGTGAACAGCCCCAAGTTAGGAGGGGATGTGTGTTTTGAGCTTCCAGGCCCAAAACATCTCTATTTGCCTTATTTTTTATCTTTTTTTTTCTTAATTATTGATATTAAAGATCACTTGTGAAGCAGGGCTTTTTACACTTTTAATTCCTTCCTTTACTGATGCTTTTATGGTTTGCCTACGCAAAGACAGACTTTGTCAGCACATGTAACATGTGAGTTGCCAGCATTTTTGGGGTGAGTCTGGGCTGGAAGGCGGCAGTCACAGGACACGTCTCTGTGTGGTCTTGCAGACTCCACTGCCCCATGGAAACTTTGACCACCTTCCTCTGCTGAAAGGTGTAAAAAAAGCTGCATTCTTTGACAGAGCAATCTCAGTAACCTTCTGTAGTTCTGCTGGGTGCAGTCACCGCACGGATTTAACACAGCCTTTGCTTTAACGTGGCCCTTCTGTAACTCGTTTCTATGTCAATCTGCCCATCAGCTCTTCAGCATTTGGGGGACTGGGAGCGAGGGAACTCCCAGCTGTTCTGTAGCAGGGAATTGTGGAAAAGCAACAGAGTTTTTGCCTTTTTCTTCTTTCCCTCAGAGAGAGAACCAGCCTGTCCTTACCAATAAACCTTTGTATTTGTAGCTGCTTAGAAAAAAATGAGTTTGGGCTAGGTCTAAGATGTTTAATTATCTCCATCCCTATACCCAAGAGAGGAAAAAAAGCAAGGGGTGACATTGTTCACTAGGAAATACACTGTATGTTGAAAACTGACTTAATTTTTATTTAGGGCTCTCTCTTCTGTCAAATGCTGAAATAAACTGAATTTATGTAACCAAGTTAAAAAAATGTGGTGGGTTTGTTTGTTCATGGTTGGAGTAAAGGTCTCTGAGGCCGAACCGGAGCAGCGCCTGTCATAGCCTCCTCATCCCTCCCTCCCCACTCCCCTCACCAATCCCACTCTTCAATAATCCCACTGCTACCTGATCCCACTCCCCTAAGTGATTCCACTCCTCATCAATCCCAATCCCACTCCCCTCACCGATCCCAC
>VXAU01003948.1:359477-390103 GCA_013399695.1 Formicarius rufipectus | reverse complement strand
GGGTTCCGCGATCCGCCAATCAGGCGCCGCCTCGCCCGCGGGGGGCGTGGCCACGACGCCGTTAAGATGGCGGCGGGAGAGCAGCGGGTCCGGCCGGGCCGCGGCCCTGTTAGTCCCGTTTGTCCCGTTTATACGCGGTTTTGGGCCCTTTCCCCCCGCGCTCCCGGAGCAACCGCTGCCCGAGGGGGCCGCGAGCAGCAGCAGGGGCAGCCCCGGCCACGCCTTGGGGCGGTGCCGTTGAGGCGCCGGTTGGGCCGTGCCCGCTGAGGGCGGGGAAAGACCCGTGGTGGCGGTGCCTCTGGGGGGCCCTCCCGAGAAGAAAAGGCTCCAGGGTGACCTTATCGCAGGTTTTTAGTGTCTAAAGGGGGCCCAGGAGATCTGCAGAGGGGCTTTGGACAGGGGGTGGAAGGACAGGACCACAGGGAAGGGCTCCGCGCTGCTGGAGGGCAGGGATAGGTGGGATGTTGGGAAGGAATGGTCCCAGAGAGAGAGGAGGGGCTGGGATGGAATTCCCGGAGAAACTGTGGCTGCCCCGTCCCTGGGAGTGCCCAAGGCCAGGCTGGAGCCAGGAGTGTGGAAATGCGGCAGAAACCACCTGGGTTCCTGGCAGGATCGTTCCCCTGTCACTGACCTGCTCACTGCTGGGAGGTGCTGCTGCTCCAGCCCAGCTTCCTGTGCACCCTGTTGTGCTCTCCCAGCTGGAGCACAGAATCATGGAATGGTTTGGGTTGGAAGGGAACTTAAAGCTCATCTCATTCTGCTCGCCTGCCGCAGGCAGGGACACCTTCCACTAGAGCAGGGTGCTCCAGCCTGGGACTGGGTGGCACCGGGTGGTCTCCACGTGCCCTCCCCACCCGAGCCAGTGTGGCATTTTGCTTTCTCAGAGAAGGTGACGTCATATGGTGGACAAGCCCCGAGTGTGTTGTCCTGTTATGCCTGGTGGATTCCCTGCGAGGTGATCCCAGCATGGTGCTCCATGGGCAGTGGGGCTGGGCAGGCAGCTGGTCCAGGAGCCTGGCACAGCTGGGTTTCTCCCAGCTTTGGCTTTGGATCTCCCAGGGAACTGGAGCTCTGCTGGAATCCCACATAAAGCACATGGAACCTCCCCAGATCCTTCCTCTGACCCTTGGGGCTGAGCTGGATCCACCCCAGTGCTGGGATGAGGGACAGGATGGCAGGGAGGCAATAGCCAGCCTGGCTCTCCAGCAGTTTAAGGACATTTCCATGGAGCAAATCCCTGCACAGCCCCTGAATTCCAAGCCCTGCTGTGGGAATGGCTTGGGAGTCATCAGTCACACAGTCACTCAGCTCTGCTTCCAGAGGTCTTGGTGTAGGGCTGGAAGTACAGACACAGCCTGGGATGGGGGGAGGTGAATTGGGAGAGTCCCCCAGGAAAGATTCCATCTCCTGGTCTGCAATGGAATCGTCTCCACGTGGGCTTTTTGGGAGCCTCTTTGCTGGAAGAGGCTTCAAGCACTTGGTCCTTTGGAGTCCCACCAATCCAATTGGTTGGGTTGGATTCAAACTGAAGAGAGGGCAGGGTTAGGTGGGATATGGGATAATTCCTCCCTGGGAGAGTGGGCAGGCCCTGGCACAGAGAAGCTGTGGCTGCCCCATCCCTGGAAGGGTCCTGGGCCAGGTTGGAACAAGCTGGGTTGGTGGGAGGTATCCCTGCCCACAGCAGAAGGTGGGACTGGGTGGTCTCCAAGTTCCCTCCCAACCCAAACCATTCAGTGATTCTGTGATTAGGAGCTGCATTGTCAGACTGCCACACCCCGTAGCTCTGCTTCCATGTTTCATTTGGCTTTATTTGTGGTTTTCTCAGAGCAGCTGGAGGTAGATTGCAGAACTCCAGGCAGGCACTGGGGCTGCTTCTGCCCCCAGGTGTTCTTGTGGGGGTTTTGTACAGAAACAGCTCCTGGCTCCAGGTGTTTTTTTTTCCCTGCAGCATCATTCTGAAAGTGCCCATTTTTTACTATTTAGGCACAATGACAAGAGGAAGCAGCAGAAATTCCTGCAGCTGCACACACCCCCTTTTTAAAGCAGTGGGTAGTCAAAGAAACAGGAAGACAAAAGACATTCCTTTAAATCCCTGGTCAAAGAGGACAGGAAATACCTTTCCTTAGTCCAGATTTTCCTGCGGGGTGAGAGTCAAGTGCAGGGCTTTCAGGTCCAAAGATTCCTGTGGGGGAGAGTCCTCACTCCAAGGAAAAGAGGGTTTGTTTGTGGATTCTTTGAAACTATTGAATTTTAGGGAAGGTTCTTTATCTGGTGATCTTGGCTTGTAGTGTCTGACTAATTCCCTGCTGAATGTCCCCTCTGCTCCCTGACCCTGTTACTCTTCCCTTGCTTAGATTTTCCTAACCCAAAAAAAAGACTTTTTATGTGTTTGTTTGTGTCTCTGAAGGGCAGGAGGTGGGGATTGAGACACTAGGTGGTTTTATTTAACACCTAAAGGGTGCTCTGTTATTCAAGGTGGTGATTTGTGATTCCTGGGGTCTAGTGTGAGTGATTTGCAGCAGTTTTGGAGGAGATTGCACAGAGCTGTTGGTGATTGGGGTTTTGTGTTGGTCCTGCTTGATTAAAACCCTATGTAAGGGAGCACTCTGGAATGAGGGGTGGGTTGGTGTTGTGGGTTAGGACCTGAAATAGTCAAGAATAGAGATCAAGGAGTTAAAATTGTGGTGCCTCAGCCAGTGTTTTTATCTTCCCTGTTATATTCCAGCATCTTTTCAGAGCAGCTGAGGTTTTTATTGAAGGTGTTGGTTTTACTGGCAGGTTGGAGCCGACTCCTGCTGACTTCTCCTCTGAAAGGGCAAATCAAAGGGCACCAGGAGCAGATGAACCTCAAAACAGGCCTCTAGAGCTGGAAGCAGAGATCCAGGAAGAGACAGACATGGGAGAGCATTCCCCTCACCCCCCTGGGCTCTGCCTGTATCAGGAACCCAAGCAGGACACCGTTCCCGGGGCCAAGAGGTTGTTGGATGCTGTGGTGCAGGTCCAGGCCCTGCAGAAAGCCAAGAAAGTGTGTGCGTTGAGTCGTGCCTGCAGCACTCCAAAGCCAGCAGAGAAGCTGCTGCTGCTCTCCCCGGGCTCTGCCTGCTCCCCCTCTCTGGATGAGAGTGGCCACGAGGAGCTTGCTGCCAGCTTTTCGGGCTCGGAGTACAACGACGTGGCCATTTCCCTGGACACGAGCGGGTGCTTCGATGACACCGAGCTGGATGACTCCCTGCTGGAACTGTCAGGCAGTGAGAGAGGCAATTCTCCCTTTGCCTACACCGAGGAGGAGATCCAGGAAATCTTGGCAGATGATTGCATGGAGGCTGAGCAGCACCTGATTAGAGAGAGCCATCAGAGCCAGAATGCAAGTGAGGAGAGTGGAGAGGCCGAGAGCAGCAGCTGCAGTGGGGCATCAGGCAGTGAAGATGCCTCAGAGATGACAGAGGAACCAGAAGAACCTCTGCCCCAGGAGCATTCCCCAGTCAGTGCTGGGTGTTGTCCTGCATTTTTGAGTGGAAGTGCTGGTTTGGATGGGCCCCCCCTGCAGCAGGACCTCGATCTCCAGGACCTGCTGGGTCTCTGCCCCTTTGCCCTTGGCTGTTCTGATGAGCCTCCAGGGGACAACTGCCTGGTTGAAGTGGAGAGAGAAGCTTTGGAAGCAATGATAGATGATTGTTTAGGATATCCTGTAGCTGCTGGTAGCTGCATTCTTGAAGAGCCCTCAGAGCCTGAAGGCCAGGAGAGCCTGGCTTTGGATTGCCTGGGAAGATCCGTGCCCCTGTGTGACCTTACCCGTGGCTGGAGCACAGGTGATGAGAGCCCACCACCTGGGGCTGGAAACAAAGACCTTCCCAAAGCAACAACGAGCTGGTTTGCAAGGAGATCAGGCTCTCCAGAGGATGGTGAAGGGGAATCTCCAGGAGCTGAGGAGCCATCAGGCAGCATTAAAGTAAACTCACATCTTAATTCTCACAGCTAAAATGTTTTTAATTCCATTCCTTTGGATTTGTGCTTTTTGATAACGTCCATATGCACACAAGTGTTGTATTTGCACAGGAAAGGATTTTTCAAGTGGAGCAAAGTGTGATTTTTGTATAACTGTATAAGCAAAACTGATATGGAATGGGTTTATTACACGTTAATCCCCTTTTCCCTTGCCTTTCCAGTTAAGTGACACACCTGTAGGCCAGAGTGGGCAGGAAGAGACAAGCAGTGGGAAGAAGCCTGGCAAAGTTATTCCTGTCTCACAGGAGAAGGAAGGAAGGTAATTTCTTAGGAAATTTGCTCTTTGAAAAACATCCCAACTATTTCCTCAACCTGTTTGTTGGTCACGTGCTGCTGGTTTTATCTTTACTCCTTAATTAGGATGCACTGAGTTCGTGGGGAAAACAATATTCTACCCTGGAAGAGGGAGAAAAATGTGGGGATGATCCAAACGGGAAAGGAGGTGCTTAAGCCAGTTTTGGGCAGTGGTTTGGAGGCAGAACCGGGGAGGTTTGTGCTGTTGTGGCTTCTCCCGGAGCACCTTCCTGCAGATGGCAGCAGCAGAGCAGGTCGGGATGGTTCCTCCTGCTCTGCCCTGCGCCTGGAGGTGGCCAGCGGGGATTTTCCCTCTGCAGACCTGCTGCTCTCAGGGGTTCTGTGCGTTGCTGGTCCCCACATGGCCTTGAGTGATGTGCAGAGTCTGCTTTTGAGGGCTCTCTGTGGGTTCCTGGCGAGGTAACCAGGGCAGTGACCTGCTGGGTCACTCAGCTGACACTCCTGCTTTGCTCTCTGTGTTTTATCTTGGCAGCTTTAGTCAAATAAATACCTTTATTTTTTCAATCACAGAACAGTGCTACAAGGAGGTCGTATCTAATAGTTCTGCAGAGCACTCTGCCCTCTCTCTCTTCTGTAACCTCATTCAACAAATAATCTGTAAAAATCCCAAACACCATTTATTATTTTAAATACTGAAACATTGGCCCTGCATTTCAGAAGTAGAACTTGAGCAAAAGAAATGTTTATATCCAGAGTGTGCCTCTGATGAAAAGTGTAGCTCCTACATCAGGTAACCCT
Source organism: Formicarius rufipectus (assembly GCA_013399695.1). NCBI lineage: Eukaryota > Metazoa > Chordata > Aves > Passeriformes > Formicariidae > Formicarius > Formicarius rufipectus. The sequence continues at coordinate 385,045 of VXAU01003948.1, read as the reverse complement.
CAGGTGGGATGAGGGGAGGCTGGTGGGGAGGGAAAAATAGATATCCTGGCAGGAGGCCTGGCTGGCTGAACTTGTATTCTGTGTTTTTAATGTATTTGCTTTCAGAGGGGAATAAAAAGTCCCTGTTACACTTGCTGGAGCACTACCATCCATGGAATTCCTGTGCAGGAATCAGTCTTGCTCCAGGACTGGTTCAGATGAATTCCAGAGCTGGGGATACTGGGGGAAAACGTCTTAAGGGGAATTTGTGTGTCAGGGATGTTCCCAAAACAAGCCTGTGTTAGGTGGGACAAGCAGAGCTGAGCTCTGGCCTCTCTTGGCAGGTAAGTTGGTCTTGTCAGTTCACTGAGGCTGGAAAAGCCCTCCCAGCCCACCGAGTCACCCCGTGCCTGATCCTCACCCCATCACAAGTGCCACATCCCCTTGTTCCCTGGACACCTCCAGGGGTGGAGACTCCACCACCTCCCTGGAACCTGTGAACTCAGCCTGGGGCAATCTTGAGCTCAAGTGCTGAGATCTGGAGTTAATGCTGACACCTTCTCTGTGTTGCCTCTCTGGTGTCATCCCCGAGCGGAGGTGTGAAGGAAGGTGTTGTAAAGAGCAGGTGTGGATTGCAGCTGAAGGGTGACATCGGATGGTTCTGAAGGGCAAAAATGTTCTGGTATCTTCCAGCCAGGGCCTCCCACTGTGGTTATTTTGAGTGTTCATGGGTGCAATAATTGTCATTTCTGGCGGGTTGGGAGGAAGTGACAGTTGTGGGGAGCTGCACTTAGCTGGGCACAGGAACAGCTGCGTAGCCACGGGGCAGCTTCCAGTGCCTGACTGCAGCCTCAGTGATGCAGAGGGGACCAGGCAGGGGAAGCTCAAATGGCCTGGTTTCCCTTCCTTCCGAATTAAAAATGCAAGGCGTATGTTGTGAGTCACAGAAAATCAGGCAGGAGCTCCGAGGGAGCGGGGCTGGAGTGCAGCTCTGCTTTGCTGGGGAAGAACATTGTCTGGGATGCACACAATTTGATTTTCTTATTAGTGCAAACCTCTCTTATTCCAAATAGCTGCAGGCTTGGAATGCAGCCCGACAGACAGCGTGGGCTCTCCCAGTTGTCCCAGATAAAGCCTCTCAGTGGGCTGGCTGTGCCCTGCCTCCTGTTCCTGAGCACCTGGATCTGCAGCGTTTGCATAGGAAATGCAGAACGAGCCCAGGAAACTCGTGAAGGAAAATTGGCAGGTTTCAGAGCCAGGGAGGGAATTCCCTTTGGGAAGCAGTAACTAATGTATTGCTGCTACAAATCTTTTGCTCTGTTTTGAGTTGCAAATCTCCTGGCATTTGTCTCAGGGAAATGTTTGCCTTTGCCATCCCATCTTTTATGTAATCTGTCTGTTCCTTAAATCCTGGCTCTTGCTGCTGTGCTGTCTGAGGGAATTCCAGGCTGTCTGCAGCAGAGATTTTTGCCTTTTGCCTTATCTGCACATTATCTTACACTTGCAGGTTCTCTATAACTGCAACTTTCACATATAGAACTTTCACACATATCTCTTATATAGCTTTAACTTGTATATGTGTATATATATCTTATATATTCTGATATTGGGTGATTGAGTGCTGAAAGTCACACTTAGTTGAAAGAAATCTTTTTATATTCAGAATAAACTTTTCACATCAAGCCCCCTCAGTGAGTTGGGAGACCACCCGTGGCTCTGCCTGTGCTTTCTCCGTCTGGTTCCTAGATGAGATTCAGTCTGAATAGATAAATTTATTTACAGTTTCCAGTGGGGATTTAAATGCTGCTGAGGCTGTGTTGTGGCACATGTGAAAATGAGATGTGACTGGAACATCTGCTTGGTGATGGGTGGCTGATAATTGACCACACAAGATTTCTGCCAGCTGACCATTTGTCAATGTTTGCTCTTCCCTATTGCCCTTTATCCAGCAGAAAATAGAATTATTTCCTTCTTGATGAGGTCCTCCTCAGCAATTCTGGGTCTGTATCAGCCACTGAAGTAATGAGGCTCCTGAAACTGTGTTATTTGGAGCAAAAATCATAGACTGGTTGGAAGGGACCTTAAAACTCATCCAGTTCCACCCCCCTGCCATGGGCAGGGACACCTTCCCGTAGCCCAGGTTGCTCCAAGCCCCATCCATGTCCCTCAGGTAGCTGGGAAGCTGACCTTTCCCTAGCAGGGTTCCATCAGGAGGTCTCCTTGAGGCTTGGTGTGTTTGCTAGAGGTTTATGCTGTGTTTAGCAATTTTACCAGTCTTCTTACAACCTGGCAGAAACCTGATAAATTACTTGCTTGGATCACTCTTGAATCAAAGGGAGAGGAGGAGGAAATACCTTGTAAAGAGTCACAAACCATCTGGTCCTACTGTAATAACAAAGATCAATATCTTTAAAAAAACAGACACTGAGTTTAAGGTGATGGAAAGGGAGAAGAGTGTAAGGGAGCATATGGAGAAACAAATCTGTGAAATACAAATGAACTCTGTGCTTGCAGGCTCTGCCTTGAAAGGGTCTGCTCTGTTGATTGATGCTGAGCTGGCTGAGGGGGAAGAACTTCTTCTTGAAAAAGTTCTTACCTGCCCAAATTCATTTTGCTTGAATGGACAGCAGGCAGGGAAAGGGCAGGACTGGGGCTGTGCTGGCATGAAGGAGGAATTGCCTTTAGTGGCTGAGCCTAGAAGGGAGGTATCATTTCAAAGTAAATAAAATCCACCTCCACACCCTAAATTTCCAGATACATGGGATGGGATTTAGAGCAGGGGATGGTGTAGGAATTGATAAAGCAGATTTCTAGGAGGTTTATGGTGAGGGGAGTGAGAAGAAGTTACCTGTTCTTAGAATGTGATAGTCCTGGTCCAGGGGCTTTCCAGTGGCAAAACACATGCCTTCTGTTTGCAGGGGCTTTTGCTGAGAGAATCAGAGCTCCTGGTTTCTAAATGAGTGGAACTTGCCTGAAAATCTCATCTTAGATCTGTAGTTTGGTGTCAACTGCTGTGGGAGGATGAGGGATGTTTTAAACTGAGCTGCCATGGAACAGAACTTAACTTAGGGTGTCATTGTCCCCTTTTGGTGTAATGGCCAAAAGGACTCTCGCTCAGCCCTGGGGTAGGTGGTTATGTGGGGCATTGAGGTAAAAGCTCTCTCCAAATATTTGTGGGATTAGGCTGCCCTTGGGACTTTCCCTCTTGCAGAGCAGCTCAGACCTCTTCCTGGAGTGAATCACAGTGATAGTGTGCACAACTCTCTGTCTCCCCTCAGGTTCAGGGGTGAAAGGTGCACCCCTGGCAGCAGGAAAGAGTCCCTCTGTTTTATGACCTGTTTCCCCTGTGACTCAGAATGCCAAGGGAGGGAACTCACATGTGGAGAGGCTAAAAAGTTGTGACAAGCTGTGATTTCTCACACCCTTTTGCAGACAGGGTGAGCTGTTGTGTACTCTGAGTGTACCTTTTGTGAGTTGTCTTGCAGAACCTCCCCAAACAACCCACCCCAAACCCATGGCTTTTGCAAGAGCACTTCTGAGAAGTCCTTCTAGAAGTATCATTTTTGGTCAAGAAGTTACTCCTTTGGGTAAATAAAAGTTCTTGCTGTAGCAGTAAAACTGTGTTGTGGTTGTGCCAACCCTGTGCCAGGCAGATGTTCCCTCTTCGAACCAGCTGTTTTGGGAGGGGTTTTGCAGGAGTCACCCTCGTGGTTGTCTGTGCTCCTTCAGACTTTATTTTGCTCTGCAGACCAGATGGGTTTGCAGTTTATAAATTGTATTTCCTGAGTTATGCTCATCCCTGTGCACAAATAAGAATGAACAAGGTAATAAAGCTGCCTTTCAAAATTATCTTTTTCAAAATGCAGAAGGGGCAAAGCAGCCTTTAATGATGTGACAAAGCTTTGTAGCGCTCTGAGGCCTGGAGATAACCAAGCTCATTGAGGTAATTTGGTTTTTAATCTTGCTTTTCTAAGGCTGCTTAGAGTTTGTGGGGTTTTGTCTTGCTATTTCAGGATGTGCAAATAAGGGATTTAACCTGAGGACAGCACTTTGTGAGGAAAATTTGCCTCTTGTTTGAAGTGCCTGTGGTTGAGCCTTCAGCCTTTGTTGTGGGCCAAGGAGAAGGAGCTTTGCAAAGAGCACAAAGCACGGTCCCTGAAAGGACTGACTTTAAACTCCTAAAATCTGAACTTCTTCCTTTCCAAGGTGCCTTCTGAGAGTGTGGTTCCACTCTTAAAACCTCCCAAGAAGAAACTTTGGTACCAACTGCAAACCCCAAGGAAACGGAGAAGGTTTTCTCAGAGAAGATGCTGTTCCAGCCTCTCATACAAATGTGTTTATTTTAACTATTTGACTTCCTTTTTGCAGAAATTACCCAAGGTCCTACAAGAAACCTGCCCAAAGGTGCAGCCATACACAGTGGGTGAGCAAGAACTTGGCCAAGCACCACCATTTCCAGAGCATTCTCCACCACTTCCAGTGTAACCCCTGTTTGGTTTGGCTGCTGAGGGACTGTGCTGTTCTTGGTCTGCACTTGGAGTTGATAACTGCTCTGGTTTCAAGTGGTTTGTATTTGGTTCAGTTGTTTTCTGATCTGTTTTTAAGAAGGCCAGTGGAAGTTCCTGTGTTTTAGAAACATTTGGGACTGGTTTGGGAATGCAGTATAAATGTGATCTGGTTTGTGTAGCAACTTTTGTGTTTTGCACCCCTTGAACTGTAAATAACCTCCCCACAGGTCACAGATGGAGTTGGTGTTCAAGAGCCAGGATGGGATGTTGGATGTGAGGATGTAACATTTCACTGATGCAAACTGGAAAATGGGCTTGGGAGTGGAAAACCTTGATTTGAAGCTCAGTCCTAAAGCTTGGCACTGAATCTCCCGCAGTGATTGGGATCCCTTTGGGTAACATGAAGGTTTTAAGGTGTAGAAAACAGCTGTGGCTGCTGTTCTCCTCCATTGGACAAAGTTGTGTGTGTTTCTGTAAACTCAGGAGGAGAAGGTGCTGCTTTCGTTGCTTTGGTTATGGCTCATCTCCTTCTGTTGTTATTTTTGTCCCTGAAAAGTTTGCCTTTTTTGATTGTCTTGGCTTGTTTCATTTGTAACTTCCCTTGTAAAAGTATTTAATAAGATTTGCACTGGAGTTTATAAATGTTTTGTACCTGTTAAATGTCATTTTCTTTTTTCCTGTGTTACTGAGGCTCTTCTCTCCCTTGCCTTTCTGGGCTGCCCAGATGAGTGTGACCTTGTGCTCATTTATGTGGCATAATCCAACAGCAGCTCCTCATCTCTCTGCTGCCTCCATCTCCTCCTCTCACAGAGCATTAAACCTACAAATTATTTGGAGTTGCAGGGGTTGATCTTCAAAATGCTCTTCCCAGGGAGTTAAGCAGGACCTTGTGACATCTTCAGTTGCTAAGAGCTGGAATTTGGAGAGCAAGTAAAGTTTATTCATGGAGGAAATCATATTATATTTTTGTTACAGTCATTTGAGCTTGTTTGGAGGTGCTTGGTTATGATGATCTCAGAGATAAAATGTAAGGAGGGCCCTGATGTTTTTGGTGTTGTGGTTCATGTATTTTATTCTTTTGCCCTTCTGGATCAAGACAGGAGGAAGTGGCTTTGAAAAGCAGGGATAGTTTCTCACTGTCCCAGCTGTGCAGTGACTGAGACCCGGAGAATGGAAGTGACCTGTGCCAAGGATAAGCAGTGAGGCTTGGGCAGAGCCTGGCAGTGCCTGACTGCACCAGCTCCAGCTCCCACAGCCTGCAGTGGGGCAGGAATCCCTGTCCAGCAGCCTTGGGGTGGGTTGTGCAGCTGTGGCTGCTACCTGGCCACTGTTAGGGCTTTGTGCCAGTCCTGCTCCATCGTGTTCTTGATGCCCCCAGAGCCTCGTGGGTGACTTTCAGCTCTGTAAATTTTGTTCTCAGAGAGCCTTTCATAGGAAGGGAGGGGGAAATCCCTTGGCAGTGTTGGTTGGGAAGTGTGGGGGTTGTTGTCTTTCAAACCACACAGTAAGTTCTCTGGAAAAGCAACACTTTGCATGTGGTCCTGAGGGCAGCTTCATCTGCTGTCCAGGTCACAGCATTCCAGAATGGTTTGGGTTGGAAGGGACCTTAAAGCCCCTCCAGTCTCACCCCCTGCCATGAACAGGGACACCTTCCACTATCCCAGGGTGCTCCAGCCTGCCCTTGGACACTCCCAGGGCTGGGGCAGCCACAGCTTCTCTGCCCAACCTGTGCCAGGGCCTGCCCACCCTCCCAGGGAGGAATTCCTTCCGTGGTCTGTAAAATCCACCTCCTCCTAATACAGATAACAAAGTTTGCTTCAAATCTTGTTCTGAGAAGGCAACAGGGACAGCAGGAGCCAGACTGCAGAGCCTCTCACCCCCTCCCCTGGTGAAAGCAACCTGGCTGGAATGCTGGAGGGTTTATCTGATCCTAAACTGCTCCCAGAGAGGCTCTTTGGAGGCCAGGAGTAACTGAGGAGTGGCAGCAGCTGCTGCAGTCACACAGTGCTGGGAGAGGGGAGCTCTGTCTGCACCACTGATGGATGGTCACTGCTCATCAGCAGTGGGAAGACCACAGGAAATCTGCATCCTTTGCTGAAATTCAGAATTTTCCGTGCTGGGTGTCTTGATTTTTGTTATATATCTCCTCACAAGGTTGCTGTTAAGTGCTGTGCAGCAGTCAGGATGTTGTTTATATCCCCTTCTCTTAAAACAGGCCTTCTGGTGGCAGTTGTGCCCTGCTGAGGAGATGAAGTTCTGCTGGACAGGCAGCCCCTGACCGTGGCAGGAGGGGGGTGGTGTGCAGGGGGCTGTGGCTCAGAGCCTGGGAGGGACACCTGGGGCACAGGCAGGTGGCTCCTCCTCCTCCCGAGGTGTTTGTGGGCTTTGTGAATGTAAAACTCTCCCGTGAACGGGCACTGCCACTGCTCTTTGGGAAGGATTTAGGCTTCTGGGCAGCTTCATTGCTGAAAATTTCCTTCCTTGCCATTGCAAGTGATTCGTGTGTGCTGAATGGTGGGGATCCTGCAAGGGCAGGGAGGGATTGTGGATTAAACCTTCGTGGAAGGACGTGCTGTGTGTCTGTTTGGGTGTAGCCAGGGGCTGTGGTGGTGGTTTGTGCTGGAGTGGAGGGCAGTGCCATCAGGAGGGCTGGGGGGAGCTGCTTTGTGCCAGCCCTGCGTGAGCTCTGCCATGGAATGTCTCACAATTAAAAATTTAATAGCATTCCTCAGTGCACTGCGGGCAGAACAGCAGCTGGAAAACAGTGAGACTGAAATGAAACCACTGTTGGGGTGGGGGGTTCTGCCTTCCTCTCAAAAACCAACCAGCCCTTCCCTACTTCTGTGCTGTAAGGAGGAAGAAATTGTGTCCTGAAATGGGAAAGAGTGGAAGCTGATAAAATTCTCCCTTTGGTTGAGAGGCTGTCTAGTGCCACACAGGTGCATCCTCTGCTGAACAGGTCTGGGTGGTATAAATAGGTTTTATTTAGCAGTTGGTGGCACTAAATGTGGGGGTTTTGTCAGTTAAAATGGACAATGATGCTGTAAAGTGTCAAATGGCATCGTGGGGCTCTGTCATTATTGCCACACAATGGTTTTGTGTCCAGATTCCAAGGAAAAAGATGGCTTTTCTGGCTGCCAACTTTGCTGCCTCCATCTGGGGTCTGAAATTCAAGCTGTGTCTTCCCTGGCTCTGTCACTAATAATAAAGATTCTTCACTTGGAACTCAGTTAAACACAATTGATGCTGATGCAGGAGCTGAGAGAGAATCCAGCTCTCCTTCCTCGAGACGTGTGGGCTGAAGCACCAACAAGGAGGAACATCCTCATTTTAATCCATAAGGTCATCAGAGAATTCAATAGACACCAGATTTGTGGGGGAAACAGAAGATATTTTAGCATAACAAGCTTGTTGATCACGCAGCTTTTTAACAAATGCTAGAAAGCTGATGGAATTTGGTCAGCTCAGCGTCTGCTCCCAGACTAGGCAGTAATAGCTCATTATGTGTCGTTAGGAGGCTTTTCTGCAAATCTGGGGAAATTGCATTTGGTGGAACATATGGTGTAATGTGCAACTCTCTCCTTGGGAAGTGCAGGCTGACTACTCAGTCAAAGAGGTGCCATATTTCTCTCAGGAAAGTGGCTGTGCAGCTGTGACACTCGCTTTGGAGTGACATAACCTTTCATGTCTTTGGCAAACACTGGCGTTAGCAGCCTGTTCCTCCCCGTTTAAATCTCCTCCAGAAAGTCATTACCAGCTGAGATTGTGCTAACACTTTCCTCCGTGTAGGTGTTTCCTCCTCGGATGCTATTGAACTGTCAAGGAATAAAATGCCTAATGCTCTCATTTTCCCTGGAGGAGAGAGCCCAGAGCTTGTGCTGGTGGCTGTTGGAGGAGGGAGGTGTGAGCAGTGGCTGGTGCTGTGTTGTGAGTTGGAAGGACACGCTGTGCAGGATTTGTTTGCTCCACACTTCCTCCTGCGGCTCCGCTTTCCTAAACTCGTGGGGGAGGAATAGATTGGCTAAATTGTACTTGTAGGCATAATATTACAGTGCTTGGAAGGAGGGAGGCAAGTGGTGCTTAACTTTAAACACGCCCTGAGTGGTTCTCTTTGCAGCTCCTTGCTCCTTTGTGCCCTCAGTCTCTGCTCTGTTGGTTCTTGGGAGTCAGTGGGATTAATCCATGGGGGCTGCTGGGGGGCTGCTTCCCTTTGCTTCAGAGATCAGCAGGGAGTCAGCACTTGCAGGGCTCTCTGGGATCCCTGTCATGCCAGCCCACTCCCACTTGCTGCTTTTTAGTATTTATTGAAACCTCCTATCTCCAGCTCCTGCTCCAACAATGAGTCAAAATCAGCAGTCAGGGAGAACCACGCGGGGAACGTGGGTGGCCTTTGGGGTACATTCTGCTGTGGCCCAGCATGACTTCCCTCAGTGTGTCTTGGGTTTATTTTAACTTGATCCCTTCCCTTTATTGACTGTAAAACACCTCAGGAGTGTCTTTTGGCAGCTGTTGGTGGAAATGAGGTCTCTGTTCTACAGATGGGCTTGAACTCACACAGGCCCAGAGCCCTAATGGTGTTTGACTGTCACGGGTTACAGTGGAATGTAATATCAAAACAGCAGTTCAGGCTTTGATGTTTATGACCCTCAGAAAAGCAGGACTTTAAATAACTTTCTTCTCCTATAATGGGAAAACCTCTTCCTAAAGTGTCTTGTTACATCACTTCAATCTGGAGCTGCTGAAAATATTTTCCTTGAAGAGAATCACTTGAACGAGGTGCCTTGGAGTCCCTCTCTGAGCTGCTGCCAGCCTGCCTTTGCTTCTCCTCACCAACAGCATTATTTCCTTACTCTCAAGCCCTGCAGTTATGGGGCATCATGATAACCCTGGAACCTCCTGCCACCTCATGGTGTGAATATCAACACTGGACCTTTACATTTTAACTCTGTTCTACTAAATGAGTGAACCCATCTCTGTTAGGAGAGAAATGGCTCGAACCTGTCCCTAGGGAACAGCGGCTGTAGAAAAGGGGGTATGGTCTGAATTCCCAGGGACAACTGTCTTTCAAAGCAGCCACACAACCCCCCAGGCTGCCAAATTACCAGGGTGAACTTCCTCTTGAGCACCTTCTGAGGGCTGTTTGCTAGACTGTCTGCTCCAGGATTAGGAGAGAGCATCTCCCTTATCGTTCTGCATATGCTGGACCATCTGTCCCAAATCTCCCTTTACAGGGCTGTGGATTCCAAATGCCATTGCTTTCTTTGGAGATAACAGATATGTCCCAAGGATTTTGCCAGGTATGGCTGTGGTGCTATTTATGGTGCAAGCCTTTTTGTCCTGCAGCCAGAGTGAACTCTGAACCTTCCTGGGTTTCTCCACCCAGACATTGAGATATATTTTGGGTTGTAGTCACTGGGAAATAGAAGGGAAATCCCCCTGTCCTATGGTGTGGGTTCTGCTCGAAGCAGGTAAATATGGAATTACTAAATTCAGATGTTGCAAGGACACAGGAGATGCCTTTAATCTTTTATTGTACATTATAAAATGTTTATTGCTCTATCTGTATCAGAGGTGCTGACCTCTCCCTCTTGGTGATGGAGGAGTATGTTCTGGCAAAGGATCCACTGAAGAGACCTTTGGGGTTGGCCTGTCTTCTGAAACCAGCACAAGGGAAGCCTTTGCTTGTTCCCCAACACATCTGCAAGGAAACTTCCCTGTGCCTTTCTCCAGACCAGCTATTTTGGAAAGGCTGGTGCCAGTGGAAGAGAAGAGATGGCTGAAGTCCTCCCTGCCAAGCCTGTTCCTTTCCAGGGACTTCCAGCCCAGGCTCATCTGAGTGCAGGTTTGTTATAACAAGACCCAAACCCTACTCAGGCCAACCTGTCTTGGCATTTGATGGAACAAGTAGGATCCTGCCTCATCCCCTAGTGCATATGGAGTGATCTTGTGGAGTAATTAAACAAATACAGATACCCCATGGCACACTACAAAGAGTAAATCTTTTCCATGTGGTGGTCCTGCATCTACCAGCTTCCAGAGCACCAGCAATCCCAGGGATCCTGTCAGCTTACAAACATCAAGCACTTAATAAGAGAGAGGAGAACCCCAGCCCCTTTCCCATTCGTCCTCATCCTTTTGGGGAAGGGCTGTCCCCAGCAGCTACCTGCCATTACAACATCACAAAAATAGTGCAGGCAACGCAGGGAGAACCAGCCCTTCCCCCAGGAACCCTACTAAAAGAAGCATTTTAAGAACTTAAGCCCTCAGAAAAAGGTCCCTCAGGCCAGAGCCTTCCACAGTAAGTAGCTCTTGCCCCTGGAGCCCTTGCATAGCAACTGGTATCATCAGGTATTTTATCTTTTTTTTTTTTTTTGCTGACTGGCTACATTTTTATGGACCTTTCATCACACTGGTGGGTGGACTCAGGCCCAGCTGAAAATACCATGAAGAAAATGGTTGAAATTACCCTGGAAGCTAAATAACAGCTTCTGGTGTCCCCTCATGTTGGTCTGTGCCTCAGTGTTCCCCTGTGTTCTGAGGTGAAGAGCACCAGTGTGAGATAGGAGAGACAGCAACAGTGCAGATGTGCTGCAGCCTGACTGGAGAACAACCAGGGAGGTTCTCCTGGTGGGAATGGAAACTGGGGGATGCCTTTTTGTTTGAAAAACCCACCTGCAAGACGTGTTACACAGCACACACCGACGAGCAAAGCAAGGCGAGAGCGCACAGCAGCCAAAACCCGGCTCGGTGGTGGCGTCGGGGATGAGCTTCCCTCCACCCCTGCTTGGACGGGGGGGTTGGTGCCTGGTGCCTGAGCTCACGGCAGCTCTGCCAGGATGGAGTGACAGGGAGACCAAATAAAGACACGACAAAACCTTGCACGTTCCCAAAGACGGGAGAACGATCCCGGGAGACGGAGCGCGGGCGTGGGAAGGAGGGTGTGAGACGCTGCTCCAGATGCCGCTCACACCCAGGAGCAGCACCTGCCTCGCCGAGGCTTTCCCATCTCCTTTGGGTCTCGGGGTTTTTGGCAGGATTTCCCCTCCTGGCCGGGTGTTGTGCAGCACACGGGCGAGGAGGTGTCTGGCAGCAGGTGACAGTCACCGGGTCCCTTCCCGGATTTCACCTCCTCAGTCATCGCGGCTCGGAGGCAGAAAGGGAGAGTGAGGGATGGAGTCCATCGGGCAGGTGGCAGACCTGTCATGCTTCGATGATGTTCACTGAGGGCTTGTTTTTGGGAAACTGGGAGAGAAGAGCAAACAAAGGGAAAAAGAATGGACAGAAGGGAAAAGGCCACGTCAGAGATCGGTGCACCGTGCTGGTGAGTTTCTGTGAAAATTCTTGTCCCCTCATGATGATGAGAAAGGGCAGAGTTGAGCCTTAGGGTTCTGTGGCACGGCTGAACGAGCAGAAATTGGTGGACTATTTAAAAACCAAATTAATGTGAAATGCTGGGGATGTGCCAGAGAGAATAGAAACACAAGGAAGTTAAATGAATTGAAGCAAGTTGGTATAAATGATAGGCTTGAGCCTGTTCTGAGCCCGTGTACTGAGGCTCTGCCAAACCTTTAACATCGTGCCTGTTACCAGCTGCGCTCCTGCTGATTAACTTTCAGTTAATTACAAGAGCAGTGTCCTCTTTGCCACGTGCCACCCGAACGCTGGGTGAGGACCCAAGGACCTAATTCCTTTTTTCCCGGAGGTGTTCCGATAATTCAGAACCGTGGCTTGCCATGTGATTCCAGCCGGACGCTCGGGGGGAAGCAGAGGTGGGAGTGAAGTGCGGCTCGGGAGGGGTGTGGGGGCGGAGGCTGTTCCCTTCCCCCGCCGGGGGGAGAGTGTTTAACTGAGGGGTTTTTGGGGATTCAGCCGACTGCCGGCTCTCACCTTGCTGCGCAGGAGCCCCCCGCCCTGGTGCTCCGGGGTGCTGTTCTCAGAGGCGCTCTTGGCTTTCTCCTTGCTGTTGTTGGGCTCGTTGTCTTTGATGATGTCGTACTGTCTGCAGAAGAGGGCGATCACCCCTGGCAGGAGAAACCATCCGTGAGCACACGAAGGAGCTCAGCCCCCGGAGCCTGCAGAGCTCACACAGCGCTCCTCGCCAGCCGCCTTTGTGCCTCCTCGGCAGCATCCCCAATTCCTCCCGAGGATCATTTCCCAGGCAGCCCTCCGGCTCTTTCCTTCCCCCACGCCTGATTCCATGCTAAACTAGTTACACAGGAGGACAGGAGCTTAATTGTATTCCGACTTCCCTGTTAATGAATGGGCCGAGTGTTGTGAGCCCTCCCACCGACACCAGCCCCGCGGTTCAGGGGCAGCTCTGCTTTGCGACGAGTGTCTGGTTCGTGCAAATGTGTCCTCTGTGCTCTGAGGGGAAGAGGAGCTGGAGAGGCAGATGGGAGGCAGGTCCTGTGTGCCAGCAGCAGGACCTCACCTGCAAATGTGCAACAGCCACGGCAGCACAAGCTGCAAGTGGAAATTTCCTCCCACACAGGCACGTGGAGAGGGAAGCAGAGGCAGCCGTGGCACGTAAGAAGACTGCAAATGTCTGTCTCCAAAGCTTCTATATGATGTTTTCACCAAATAACATCTCTGCCTGAACATTCCAGACACGTAGGTTAAGTAGATCCAGGCAGATGCTGCTTTTCCCTGACTGAAAAATAATCCTTAATGGTGAAATATATGTAAAACTTCCACCAGATCATCACAAACTGCTCTATAAAGTGACTTGTTGTTCTGGCAGCTGCCCCTGAGGCTTTGCTGGTGTACACAGTGATCCAAATTCTTTCTTTAGGAATGTGGACAAATGGCTGATCCTTGGGAATGGGTGCTAACATCTGCCACAGTCACACCTCCTGAGATTTCAGAGGGTAAACCCGAGGCACAAAGAGGCAAAGGGCCATGAAAAATGCCAGAAACACGGACAGCACAGGAGCCTGGGGCTTGGTTCAGTCCAGAGCTCTGGGCATGGACTGGTTCCAATCTGGGTTTGCTCAAACATCATCATATAGGGAAGGTTAAGAGCTGGAGGGAGTTTTTTTTCATACTGAGACTTTGTAAAGAACCCACTCGATGTAGATTCTCCCCCCACTCCTTCTCCCTTTCAAATGTAAGTCATCTGTCTGGAAGGGAAATTGTGGGATTAGCAAATTCTTTGTTCTGAGCTGATCTGAGTTTCAGATTATTCTACAGGGGGAGATGAATCAGTTGTTCAGTCACTCCATGTAATTATTCATGATTGTTTTTCCTGGCAGAGCATTTAAATTTGGATGTGCACAACTAAAACTTGGCAGAAATGCTGAAAAAATCACGGACCAGAGGTTTTGGAACCCCTTTAATTTAGTTCAGGTTTTCATGTGGTTATTGTCTTCAGGAATGATGGCTGACCAGTCTCTGGAGTTGCAAGTAAGGGCACAGGAATATTATACATGGATTTATTTGTAGGAAACCTTGCAGAATTGTCCAGGACACAGTTAATCCCTCCTTCTCCCTCTGTGATGAGGAGAATTCTGTGTGTGGGAAAGTGGTTTGACTGGGACAAGGGGACTAAACACGAGTGGCAAAGGATGTCTGTTCTGGATCACAGGTTTATCCTGCTGCTTAATATCTCCCTTCCTGCCAAACTGCCTTGGGTCACCTGAGCCATCTCCCCTGGGCAATGTGCTCTGGCACTCAGGGAGCACATGGGGGATCATTAATGTTTTACAGGCAGCCAGGGAGTGCTGGGGCCTGAGCAGAGAACAAACCCGTGCGAACTTTGCTGCCCATTAACCTCTGGGTGTGATTTCCAAACACACTGAACTGACAGAGCAGGAGTGGGAGGTGTTTCCCTTTCCCTATTTACCAGCTTCAATCACAAGTGAGATCTCCCCTAGGTACAATTTGCTGTAAGATCTGTTGACATGTGGTGTCAAACTCTTGCTGGAAAACTCTTCCATATGCTTCCATTATTTTAAATGGTTTCAAGCAGGTTTTAGTGTGTGCATGTATATATTTATATGAATTAGTGGGTGTGCAGAGACTCTCAAATTTCTGTTTTGCATGAGTGTTGGAGTCATATAATACCCAGATAACTACAGATGACCTGTATCTGCTGAAGGGCTCGAGGCATCCTGTTGGATGTTTGGGAGCTCTAGTCCTGGGAGTGTTCCAGCCTGGGTTGGACGGGGCTTGGAACAACCTGGGGTAGTAGAAGGTGTCCCTGCCCATGGCAGGGGTGGAACTGACTGAGCTTTGAGGTCCCTTTCAACACAAACCATTCCATGGTTCTATGGCTGAGGGTGTTATATTCAGGGCATTCTGCAAAAAATGAGGTTCCAGGATTAGCCATTGGGAACTGGTTTCATCAAGTCCATTATCTGCTCCTGGTGGACCAGGCCAGACCCACTGATCCAGCTGCTTTTGGCACTGCCCAGCCTGAAGTGCCCTTAGAGCTGAGTGTTCCATATTCTTTGTGGGAGGAAGGGTTTCTTTCCAGGACTTGCCGTTATTATATGTGCCAGCCAGACATCCCTAGGGATATTCCATGGATATCACATGCTTTTGAGGGAGAGGTTGAACTGACCTGCCCACATAAACAACACCACAACAATGATGAGAATTTCCCCCGCTCGCAACTGTTGGTTTTTCTTCGCCATCTCCTTCATTGTCACCTCATCTGCACAGGGGGAAAAAGAGACATGAAACCCAACACCCTGACCCAAATCCTCAGTGTGTCAGGGGCAGGGCTCTGAGGGAGCCCTCACCTTGACAGGAGGACAGCTTACATTAGATGTTAGGAGGAAACCCTTCCCTGGGAGGGTGGGCAGCCCTGGCACAGGTTGGGCAGAGAAGCTGTGGCTGCCCCAGCCCTGGGAGTGTCCAAGGGCAGGTTGGAGCACCCTGGGATAGTGGAAGGTGTCCCTGCCCATGGCAGAGGGGGGCACTGGATGATCTTTATGTCCCTTCCAACCCAACCCATTCTATGATTCATTCTCTGATTCTGTGACATCCCAAAGGGATGGAGCAAGGGAGGAGCAGTGGGACAGGATCAGCAGGCAGCTGCCATGGTCTGAGCCCACATGTCGTCTGTCCCCATGGTGGCTCTGCTGTCTCTGTCCCTGTGGGTGCTGTCTGTGCCTGTCACAGAGCCCTCCAAGCTCCAGCAGCGCCAGGGGCTTTTGCAGGGCAGAATTCACCTCCTTGGCTTCAAAGCACTAAGAAGATTACAGTTCAGGCCCCCAGGAAGGCAGCACTGCTCCTCTTTCTTAGTGCTGTCAGAGGAGCAGCAATTCAGTATTTACAGCCACCAAATCTTTTAACAGAAAGAGTCAAGAACTTGCAACATCCTCAGAACCAGGGCCAGAAGCCCCAGAACAGGCCAGATCCTCAGCAGGCAAACAGGGACCTGTGTGTCCCACAGCCCTGCACTCCCACTCTCCTTTTGGAGCAGGGATTCTTGCTGACAGAAAACCCTCAGCCGTCTGGTTTGGCTTAAGAGGAGCAGGTGAAGGAGTTGCCAGTGAGGAAGTGCCTGATTTTCTCCATGGAAATATCCAAAACCCAACTGGATATGATCCTGGACAACCTGCTCTAGCTGACCCTTCCCGAGCAGGGGTCTGGGCTGGGTGATCTCAGGAGGTCCCCTCCAACCTCAGCTCTCTGTGATTTGGCAGGAATATTTCAAATGTAAGCAAAGTGGGAGCCCCTGGATATTTTTTTGGTGCTGCCCTGGAGTCCAAGCGTGGGAGGCTCTGTGCATCCCACAAGTGCCCTGTGAGAACAGTGTGGTGCCCAGTGCCATCCAGGGGCTGGTTCCACAGGAGTTCACAGACTCCTGAGGAATTTCACCGGGCATTCTCCACTTGCAGGGAGCTGGACACACAGCTCCCACTGTGGAAACCTTCTCCTCCTCACTTTGCCTCATCTGAAACGGGAGAAAGGGGCAGCCAGCTTTGCCTCTCACCTTGTGCACCCCTCAGCCGTGTCTGCTGGGTACCCTCAGGCATCCTGCTTGTCCCTGTGGGGCTGTGAGGGGACACTCAGCCCCGTGTGTGTCCGTCCCAGCCACCCTCACTGCACGGGGTGCTCTTTGCTCTCTGCAGAGCCCTGCGCTGCCTGGCTGGCCCAGGGGCCGCATCGGAACTCACCCACACTTGCCTTTATTTTTAGAGGCTAGTTTCTCAGCTTCCCTGGGGGTCTTGAAGAGGACTGGCTCACTGGCAGGGCTCTGGCCTTGGATGCTGATGGACTGGACATGCACAATGTACTCAGTGTCCTCCTCTAGGTCCCAGAGGGCACAGGAGCGGGTGGTGGTGTTCACCTCCTGGATGAAGCGCAGCATCCGCACGTCCTTCTTCTGGAAGCCGAGAGAGGAGAGCACAGAGTGGTGGGGAGGCCTCCCGAGTGCACTGCTGTCACCTAAGGCCACCTGCCTCCTGCCCTGCCCACCACGGGTGTGGAGAACCACGGGACCCTTCCCTCCCTGCAGCCACCAACACACAAAGTGCTGCCGCAAAGGGGAGGGGGAGCCGAGTCCGCTTGGACCACGAGGGACAGGATGAGAAGGAACGGGCTTAGACTGCAGCAGGAGGATTTGGGAACTGAGGGGACCCGGGGGGAAGATGAACATGACTGGAACTGGGTAACTGCAGCCACCGTACCTGTTGGGAAATTGCAAATCCAATGACAACTTCGTCTTCCAGAACATCCCAAGTCACAACGGCCGAGTTGGCTTTCAGGTGTTTGACTGTGACATTTACTGGAGCCGACGGGCTGTCTGCAAGGAGGGAGAGCAGAGCCTTTACAGGGGCAGGGACACAGCTAGGGCAAGGAAGGGAGTGGGAAAAGACCTTCCTCGGGGTCCTTCCTGGGTTTGTTTCTGGGTATGGGACCTGGAAATTGCAGGTATTCCAGGTCTCAGTTCCCAGTGAGGTTCTTGGAGATCTCTACTGAGCATGAGTTGCATTAGGCAGAGGTTCAGACTGAAAGAGTGGAAGTTTGGGTTAGATAAGGAGAAGAAATTCTCTCCTGTGAGGGTGGGGAAGCCCTGGCACAGGTTGCCCTGAGAAGCTGTGGCTGCCCCATCCCTGGAGGCGTCCAAGGCCGGGTTGGAGCAGCCTCTGGGACAGTGGAAGGTGTTCCTGCCCATGGCAGGGGGGGGAATGAGATGATCATTAAGGTCCCTTCCAACCCAAACCATTCCATGATTCTGTGTATGAAACAACTGCCCTCGGGAGGAGTTTCTTTGCCAGCTCAGCCAACCCCTGAGCAGCTCATTCATCTTCTCCTTCCCAGCCACGAGCCACATTTTCCCTGTTCCCTGTTATGGTCTGACAGTGACAGCTGGGAGGAAAAGCCAAATCTGCCTTGGAAGTCTGCAAAGGGAATGCTTTGAAGAGCACTCTGGAGGTTTGGGACACAGAGGAGTAACTGGAGTGTTTCTTTTGCTTTTCTAAGCCTGACAGAAAATGTTCAATGCACATTTTATGGCTGATGTCAGAGGACATCCAGCAACCACCCCCCCACGGCTGGCAGGACACGGCATGGATGTGGCAATGGGAGAAGGGCAGGCCAGGGAAGGAGTAACCTGCGGCTCTCTGTGTATTCCCAGTTCCAGTAGAATGGCTCTGCGGAGCTGTCAGCCCTACCAAGGAGAGCTGGACTCCTCCCTGGGAGCCTCTTCCCGAGGGAGCTGCACACTCCAAAGCCCTTCTTGGCATCTCAGGGGAAGGTTTTACCTCCTAGGCTTGGCACAGCTCTTCCAGTTGGACTCTGTTCCTTCTCCTCCGGTCAAATTTCATTCACAATCTCCAGACTGTGTCTTGAACCCAAAGCAGTAAATGCTCCAAATAACCCCAGTAGGTCAGTAGGGTGAGGAAGAGTAATTTTTTCTGACTTTTATGAAAAAAAATACTACTTTAGTTGCATTGGAACCACTGCACAGCCCCTCTGGGGCTGGGGCTGAGGTCACCAGGGGAAGAGGGATGCACGTGTGCCCGTCTCCAGTGACATTGGTTGGATTTATAGTCAGTGCCTGCTGCCTGGATGTGGCTGAAAACATTCAAGCTGTAGTGTCAGTGTCTCCAAAGAACTGACATCACTCCTGGTGAATGTTCCCCTGGGAACAGAGAAACAGCAGGAGCACAGTTCCCCAGCTGAGGGTCAGTGCTGTCCTGCACTCAGAGAGCAATGCCCTCATTCCTTTCACACCCACCCGTGAGTCCCTCAGGTATAGGATGTCTGGACAAGGATCAGACACAGACTGATTCTGGTGAGTCTTTCAGTGAGGAAAAAGGTCTCTGTATGGCTAAAATTGGGACTTTAGGAGGAACAACAAGTGACTGTGGCGTCCAGGATCTCACAGGGGATGTGTCATTCCTCTCTGGAGTAGATGATGGAGCATTCTCATCTCCCAGGGGCTGGCACTCATGGAATGAGGGAGTGTCTCCCAGCCAGCTCTTGGAGAAAGGAAGCACTCACCACCCTCCTCCTCCCTGCAGCAGCAGGGCCAAGGACAAGCTGAGGAAGGAGGTGGATCACCCTCCCCACCCCAAACACCAGCCCCTTCCAGCGCCGGCTCCCTGCTGCGACACAAGGAAGGGACGTGGGGCTGCATCTCTCACCTTCCCCCGTGACTGAACCAACAAGAGTCAGGTCTAATTTTAGGAAGGGGCAGTCAGCAGACAGGAATGTGCACAGGGAAGGTCTGTGAGTCATGCCTGATGAATTTGTTGGAACACACGGAGAGGACATGATGGAGTTGAGGAGACAAAACAGTCTCCAGCTGCAGCCGGGCACTTCTGCACCGTTCAATCCCGGCCTGGTTGTCTCCCCTGGATATTTTTAGGAGATTTTTTTTTTTTCAGGAGCTACCACTCAGTTTAAGTTGAGGAGGCCTTGGAAAAGATTAATTAACCCCAAAGGAAGAGAGAGCAGAGCTCAGGGAAAAAGCTGGGAAGAGGGAACACACAGCACTCTGTACTTGGTGCTTGAGTCTCCTTTGAAATTTGTGACCTTGAGGGAGGCACAGCATAAGAAGTGTCCAAGTTTCCTGGTGACATGAAATGTGGAGGAGTTGGGAAGACCTCAGAGAGCTGGAGAAGAGCAAAAAACCCTCTGGGAAGTGGTAGGAGAGGGTGGAGGCAGGAGGGAAGCACTTGGCAAAGCTGCAACCCAGAGCTCAAAGCCTGCAAAGCCGGAATCTGAACGGAGGTGGGGGAGAAATCATCTGGTGTGGGTGGTCAAGAACATTCTAGAATCCCCCTTTGAAGTAATACCTGAGAGAGAGAGACAGACTCGCTGGAGTCAGCAGCTCTAAAATCTGGGAATCTGGGGCAGCAGACCGAAGTGTGCCTTCCCTTGCACTACCACAGATTAAGAGTAACTACACATAAATCAGGGGTGTCAAAGCAGCATAAAAAGCACTAAGAAAAAAGAATTAAACAGTGTTTGACAGAAGTACAAACCCAGGAAAATGAGGTTCCTGCTTCCAGAGGTGAGTGCATAATGTGGAAGCAAAATTTTAATGTATGAGGATTCTTTTCTCCCTGCTCCCAGGAGATGCACGATGAGATCATGACTTCCTAAAATCTAAACACTGTTCCAAGATACCCCACCTGACTTTTGGCTCCCTGGGCCCGTTGCAGCTCTCTGCAGTGCCAGCCTGGCTGGGATCAGGTGGAGAAGGTGGAACTCCTTCTTCCCAGCTGGCTGCAGGGGGTCGGCAGCTCTGGCAGGGCCTGAGGTGCCAAATCCAGACCTTTGCTTCCTTCTCGAGTCATGTGCAGCTCCCGGGAGCTTTGCTTTGTGCCTGTGGCAGCCAGGGAAGGTGCTGGTGCTCTGGGAGGGGGCACAGAGGGTGGGGTGGCTGCAGGGACTGCAGGGAATGTGTTGTGGGTCGAGTCTTTCTCTGTTTCCTCCAGAGTCACTGAGGGCAGCACGTTCCCTGCCTGGTACAGTATTCCTGGTTTAGCAGTTTAGCTTCATCCCAGTGCAGGAGCTGTGGTGCTGCTGGAACAAATCCCACTTGCTAACTGGCAGAGGACCTGTTTGGCAAAATTTGGATGGAAAGATACTCCCATTCTCATATCAGCAGAAACTGGTCCCCACCACAAGGGGAAGCCTTGATGATATAAGACAGAATCAAGACTTTTAAACAGGAGTAGCAGCTTCAAAGCTGGGGATTCTAAAAGGTTGTCTTGTTTCCTTCCCCCAGAACCCACAGTCGAGTCTCCCCCAGGGCCCCGCATCACCCCAGCCCCTCCTCTCTCCTCCCCACCTGGGGCCCTTTTGGCCGGAGCGAGTCGGAGCCACCACTGTGCAGCAAGAGGACGTGAGCCATGGAGATCATCCTTAGCCCCTCTGGATGCTGAGAACCCCTTCATTAAAAGTTTTCCTTGTTGTTCGTGGACTTTTATTTGAGAGGGAGGAGCCCTCCCTGTACTTTATTGCTTGGGGTTGGCTCCTCCCTGGCTTCGTTATCAGCACAGCGGCTGCTGTGGGGGGAGAGGCAGAGGAGACCAAGCACTGCTCCACCATGGGAGCTGTAAAATGGATGGGACGAGTGGGAGAAAGAGCAGGGAGAAGGTTTGTCTCCATCCCACTGCTGCTGTCACCTGAGAAGGGGAGGATGTTGATCAGGGGTGGTGGAGGAAGAAGAAGGGGCGTCCAAAGCCTGGTGTGTCTTGCCTGGCACCTGCAGGATCAGGGGGGTCCCTGGGCAACAAAGGCTTCACTGAGGAAAGGCAGAGTCTGTGGCAATACCACAGCCCTGGAGGTCACCTCAGGCCAGCCAAGTCCCGTGGCTGGGCTGTAGGTTTGGAATTAAAGTGTATTCCTGGATTTCTCTCCCCAGCCAAGGAGCCCAGCCGGGCCCCAAACCCTCCCGAATTCAACTGTCCTGGAAACTCCAGCCTCTTGGAGGTGCCTGGAATTGCTTCCTACGTGGCTGAGGTGCTGTGCTTCCAGCATTTTCCAGTTCAGTCAGCTCCTCTCCCAGGCAGCTCCTTTCCTGCTGGGAAGGGCTCAGCTGCCTCAGAGCCCCGGGGACGTGGACCAGTGAGCCAGGCTCCTTCCATGCTATCCACCTGCCCTTTCCTGCAGGAAGCAGGGAATGCCAGCCTTAAATCCCAGCAGCTCCTTATTCCTGCACCACAACCTCCCTGCAGATGTGGGAGATGGAAGGACGCGACCTGCAAGGGGAAGGAGCATCCCTAAGAGCCCTGTGATGTTCTCAGCCAGCCCTGCCTCCCGTTCCCTGAGTGTGGCTTCACACAGACCTGCTTCTGCTGCCTCTCTGAGCTCTCCCAGCGTGGATCCCTCAGTGGGTATAATTGCTTGTTGGCTTTGTGGGGTGTGTAGGAAGGGCTGGCACGTTGCTCAGCATTCCCAAGGGTTTTAATGAAGGAAGCAGCAGGGGAGCAGGAAGGAGCAGGGCCCATCCCACTCCCAGCCCCAGGGAGATGGGGCTGTTTGCTGAGCTCTGGCAATTTCAAAGAGCAGAAGGACCAACTGGTGGTTCTTCAGGCTGGGAAAGAGGCAGTGATGTCCTGCTGAGCGCCCACTTCCCTGCAAAACTGGGATATTAATAGGCCACCCCCCTCCCACCCAGCCCTCGGCTCTGTCGCCGATTCCCAGGGAGCAGGTGCCCAAATGTGAGGGTGGAAATGCTGCCAGGGAGGATGGAGCCTTTGCACAGAGCATGGAGATGCTCCCTGTGTCCTGCCTGGCCATCAGGAGCTCCCCAGGGCGGAGGGAAG
This sequence comes from Formicarius rufipectus, assembly GCA_013399695.1. Taxonomy (NCBI): domain Eukaryota; kingdom Metazoa; phylum Chordata; class Aves; order Passeriformes; family Formicariidae; genus Formicarius; species Formicarius rufipectus. The sequence goes on along the minus strand of VXAU01003948.1, from coordinate 362,823 downwards.
GGGTATTTCTACTTTGGAGGGTCCCAAATCCGGGTGGGATTCCCTCGGATCTCCCCAACCCCCTGTTCTAATGCTGCAAACCTGCAGCAGAGTCATGGCCAGCATGGCACGGCCTGTCCAGGACATAAACGTCCATGGAGAAGTGGGTGCCACGGGCGTTTCTAGCTCCTCTCACCCTCTGTGACATCAGAGAAAGCAGAGCAGAGGGGCTGAGCGAGCCTGGGGTGTTCCTGGGCAGCACTGGATGCCAGACCTCCCCTGGAGTTTGGTGGCTGCTCCCAGCCCAGCTCTGCTCTTGTATCCCACGTTTTACTGCACACATAAAGACTTGCAGCTTCACTGCTCAATACATTTCTGCTTTTAACTGAATTATACTTGATCCAGGCCTTAATTCAGCCTCTGGGCACTTTATAAACCAGGAAGGGTTTATTTAGTAATAAATGTGTAAAGGACGAGGCCGTATCTGGTACCAGCACATGGATGATTCTCCGTGGAGGACTCTGCCATGGTGTGAATGGTTAATACCTGCAAGCTCGTCTCTCTGGGAGGAATCTCCCTTTTCCATAGGTGTATTCCCAGCAGGAGACAGCGTTTGGAAGAGGATGGCATAGCCCTGGCTGCTCCACACAGCAGCATCCCTGCTGAGAGGCTGACTCGGAGGTTGGAAACCTCCACATTCCAATTACATCCCTGCTCCACCGAATGCAGAAATCAATAAAGTGCTTTCGCCTCCCCTCAGCTGACCAGGAATCTCCGTGGCCTCTGGGATGGAGGGAAGGGGCTGGAATGGGTTGCTCTGTGATTCCCAAAGAGCTGGTGAGGTGATTGCTGCTCTCCTGGCTGTGCTGAGCTTGTTGCTTGGTCTGATCCTGCCACGCCGAGGGGGAGCTCAGCTCGCCGGGCACAGGGGGCAGGTGGGCACATCCAGCTGGGCACAGGGTGGGAATCAGCACCTGGAATGCTGCCTGGGGAGGGGGTGAGGATGGAGACACCTCAGCAGAGGAGGAGGTGGCTGGTTTGCAGCATGGCTTGGGGTGTCAGGACACTCTTTAGAGCTGAGCAGTGGCCACAGTCCAGCCGGGTGGGTTTGACCCCTTTTCAGGCAGTGGAGGTGGGGGCTGTTAAGGGTCTCCTCAAACTGGAAACCAGTCCAGGTCTTGAGAGCTGAACTGGGTCTGGAGCTGTGCTGGCAGGGGAGGTTTTACCTGTCACCTCTGCCCTCCATCTCAAAAAATAGACCTGACTTGAGCTGCTCTATGGGCCAGAACCTTGCAGAGATGCTGTTTGCCCTAACAAGTTGCAGGGACCGTGGTCTATTTTGGGGTCTTCCATCATCTCCTCGCAGCTCTTACAGCCCTCAGCAGTGCCCTGAGCCCAACCTCTTCATTACCTCCCTCCTCTTCATTACCACAGCCAAACGAGGAGAGAGCTGCTGGCAAAATTCAATCCTGTTTTTGACTTGCCAACCATCCCAAATGTTTTCTCAGGGACCCTCTGGAGCAGGCAGCAGTAGGAATGACTCTGAGGGCATCACCCACACAGGCCTGTCAAAGGGTGTCATTTCTCAGCCACTTTTCCTCCTGGTCCTGCTTCTGATTCTTGCTCACCTTGGCATCACCTTGCCAAAGAATGGTCCTGTCTGGCCAAATCCCCAGCTCAGAGCAGGCTGTGCTCAGTGTTTCTCACTTGCCACCCCTCACTGTGGCATTGCCACGGGGAGTTTGCACCAGTTCCCTCCCAGAAAGAGCAGATTTAACCTTTCACAACGAGAATTACTTTAAACTGACTTGCCCAAGCTCTGGGTCTAAGGGGAAGGACCCCCAGGCCTCCATCCCTGCCTGGGAATGATTTCCTCTCCATGGGCTTTTCCAACGACTCTTGGCTTGTTGCCTCAGCGGCATCGTGGCCACATCATCAGGTAGGGCTGGGGACGCAGAGCTGGTGGAGATGCTGCCACTACCTCCGTGTGACCTTGGGAAAACCACTCCGTACCCTCATTCCCCTGTTCCTTCTCTGAAAAACTGGGACAGTGCAAATTTTCTGCCTCACCAGGGCATGGGGAGAGCTCAACACGACCCTTGGCAGAGGAGGCACGGAGAGAGGAGGCAGCAGAGGTGTGTGGCCCAACACCAAGGTCACCCAGGTCCATCAGAGCCCATCCCTGAGCCTCCTGCCTCCCCCCCAAGCCGTACCCGTGAGACAGGGCGGCCCCCCATGCCCACAGAGCTGCCCAGCTCATAGCATGGCACAGACACTCTGGGGCAGCAGCAGGAGCAGGAGATGGTTATGGACAGGGACACAACTCCGTGTTTACTCCCAGTTGTTGACTGAGGTGACTCAAGGATAAAGGAGAGCAGGGAAGTGGCCTCGTTTGCAGAGGATGGAGGGCTGTGGCAGTTGCAGACACCTCCACTGTGCCGTGGTGTTTTCCTCCCCCCTCCCTCCTCCTGGGAGTGTTTCATTAATCTCCCCGGCTCTGCCACTTGTGAAACAGCAACTTCAGAGGCCCATGTGTGGCCAAGGATGGATGTCAGAGCTGAAGGCATTCGGGGTGGGGTTGGGGGGGTTGCTGCAGCCCCCACGAGACTGAATGCAACTCCAGCAACTCCCGGGGCTGGCTTGGGCAAAGGAATTTCCACTCCCTGGGGCTCTGCATCCCTAATAGTCACCCTCAGCCTCCTGGAACGCGAGATATCCTGGCAATCAGCGGTTTGCAAATCAAGGCAGCTGTTCCACCAACATCTTGCAGCCAGCAAAGGAGACAGCCCTCATCTGCCTGCACAGAGCCAGGGAGGGAGACTGGTTTGGGCTGGGGAGCACCACCAGCACTGCCCAGTTTATACCTACATGGGTGCTGGGGTCACGGCTCAGCCTGGCCCATGCAGCGAAGAGTGGACCCGAGCATGTCCTCGTTGCTCCTAAATTAGGTCCAGCTCATGGACCCCTTTGCCTTCCCCAAAGATCCCCCACTTGAGGATCTGCTCAGATTGAGGGGCCCGGTTTTCAGTGGCTGGGATGTGTTGTGCCCCCAGAGAGCTGGTTCCTCTGGGGTCGTGGTGCTTCCCCTGGGGTCGTGGTGCTTCCCCAGCTCACAGGGCTCCCCGCTGGGCCCCGGACAGCCGCGGGGTGAGCCGGGGATGGGCGATTGCCACGGCATCGGCTGAACACATCTGGCTTTGCTCCTTCTGCTCCAGTTCAACCCCGTGACACGAACCGGCGCCGCCGCTCAGGTGCCCGAAAACGCTTCTCTTCCCCGTGCCCGGCGCCGGGCGAGGGGCTCCGGCCGCTGCCCCCGTTCCCACAGCACATCCCCCCGAGCCTCCCCGGCCGGGGCTGCCCACGCCGG
>VXAU01003948.1:331759-345854 GCA_013399695.1 Formicarius rufipectus | reverse complement strand
GTGGTGGAAGCCACTGGTAGCCCAGGTATGCACCCCACTGCTCCAGCCGGCTCTCCTGGGCGTGGGGCAGTGGTGTGGGGCCAGCAGCCATGGGCACAGGGGCTCCTGGTGGGATTGAGAAGGGCTGGGGCTCTCAGGAGCAAGGAGGGAGCTCTGGGAGAGCAGCTCTCCCTAAAGAGCAGCTCCAGCACTGGGTTCTGGTGCCCAGCACTTTGAGGAGCGGCTGTGGGGCTGTTCCTCCCTTGGAATCCCCCCTGGAGCTGCTTCCCTCACACACCCACCATCACCTGGTGCTCAGCCCAGCTCCATTCCTGACCCACCCTGAGCTCCCCTCCCTCCCTGCCTCAGTTTCCCCTGCAGGAGGGCAGTGCTGGAGCCCTCCTGCCAGGATCACCACACCAGACTCAGACTCACCTGCTTGGCACATCTTCACTGGGTCAGGATCAGGCCATCAAAGCCCCTCGATGCCCAAGGGGTCTCCCCCACCCTCAGCCCCCAGGCAGAGGGATCCATCAGGGTCCAAATGCATCCGGTCAGGGCCAGGGCTGGGACTGGGCAGGACCTGGTGCACCCCACTGCTACTGCAGTTCCTGTCAGACCAGCTCCCTGGTGAACAAAGGGATAACTCCACCTTCACCTGCATGACCCACCCCTGCCCTCCCCTTGCTGCCAAGGCAGTGGCTGTGCTGTGACACGCCGTGCCAACACACCGTGCCATGCAAACACACCATGCCATGCAAACACACCGTGCCATGCAAACACACCGTGCCATGCAAACACACCATGCCATGCAAATGCACCATGCCATGCAAACACACCGTGCCATGCAAACACACTGTGCCATGCAAACACACCATGCCATGCAAACGCACCATGCCATGCAAACACACCATGCCATGCAAACACACCGTGCCATGCAAACACACCGTGCCATGCTGCCTCATCCCCTTCCCCATCCCTCCCCACCTCCCCAGCACACTCAGCTTGTTCCACCCTAAAGCAAAGGCAGCAGGCTGGGGTCCAGCCAGGCAGGTCCAAGGCCAGGGGCTGAGGGGCTGGGCAGGGACAGCCCCTCGGGATGGGACGCTGCTGGACCACGGGGCACAAACCATCACTGCCAGGTACCAGGGACTGACCTGCAGAGAGAGGGCAAAGCAGAGGGGCCAGGGTGGGTGGTGACTTCCCAGAAGGTGACTCAGAGGAGCTGGTTTGGTGGCCACCACCCTTGGGAAGCTTCCAGGGAAGTTACTGACAGCAGGAGACAGGGGCTTGCTGAGGTGGCTGCAGGAAGAGCACCCCAGCTCTGCTCACACCAGGGGGCTCTGGGGACCCTCCCTTGCTGGTGGAGACCCTCGTTGAGAGATGCTCTCTGCAAAGCTTCTTGCAGACATGAAGCACCAACAGCTTAATCACAGGGACAACCCTGGTTCCTGGGAGGGCTCTGGGGAAGGGCCTGGTCCAGGCAGAAGTTCAAAGACACTGTTCCCAGTATCCTACCTGAGCCTCCACTCTCAGCCTCCTCAGCTCCCACACACCCAGCTGTGCTGGGAATTTGGCTTTAGTCCCCAGCTTTCCCCTCCTTTAACCTGTACCCAGCCCTGCTGCATGTGGAACGGGAGAACACCTCTCCTGTTCCCAAATGCCTGAGCCAAGGGCAAAAGCAGCTGGAGGATTTCCCTGCAGCTTTGGAAAAGACAAGATGGATCCAAGTCGAATGACAACCAGAGTCTTTATTCCAAGAGTCCCTTAGGATGGTTGCAGACATACACACACGTACATATTTACACTCTTACACACCTCACAGAGTTTGAACCAATAAATTAAAACAAAAAGAGGGCAGGGAATATTTTTGTTTTTCTCCTTTCCTTTTTATGCCACGTAAGAAACGGCGACTTCCCGAGGCGAGGCTGGGGAACCAGCTGGAGCAGGACAAACACGGACACGACCCTGGCCCCAGAGATGCTCGGGCAGCACGCGTGGCCCCAGCAGCACAGCTCCTCACACTCTGGCCTCGATGCACTCCAGCTGCACCACCTCATCCAGCGGGCAGCCCTCGGCTTGGGCACAGTGGCTCAGGGGGGCACTTGGGCTGTCGGCACCTCGAGCTGGGGGGGTGTGGGGGCAGCCTGCTGCAGTCTGACAGGGGGGGGAGTCGCCCTCGTCCGAGGTGAGGTCGGGCACGTCGTCGGACTGGCTGTCGGAGCTCTCCAGGTCGCTGCGGATGCTCTCTGGCTGGGCCAGGGTGATGTCCCACGTCTGGCTGGCAATGCAGTCCTTCTGCTCACAGCTTTGGTGTTTGCACGTCTGCTCCTGCTCACCGTCCTCCTCCTCCTCCTCCTCCTCCTCTTCCTCATTCTCTGCCATTTGGGTGTGGACATGCAGAGAGTCCTCCGTGCTGCTGCCGCTGGCCAGCTGGTAGTGACTGGGTTTGGCTTCAATGTCCACCTGGATCTCCATGTTATTGCATTCCCTGCAGAAACAAGCACCCTTTCATTACTGGGAACAGTGACTGGGTTCAACTGCAAACTGCATCACTAAACTGGGAGGATCACACTTCCCAAACATGAGCACGATGGTGCTCATCACCCCGTGGCACGTGAGGAACAACAACACTCGCTGCTCTCGAGTTCTCCTACCAGAGGCCAAGATCTGAGCCAGGAGCTGAGCTGGGAAAGCTCCAGAGTTCCCACGAGCTGCCAGGAACAGACCTCGAGGGTGCTGGGCTGCAGATCCCCTCCTGAGGCTCCACACCACACATGGAGCTGCTCCCACATTGTCCCCAGTCCTCCTCCTGTGCCAGCAAAATTGCTCCACTTTCCAGTGGCAGAAGAGCCCCCTGGCACAACCACAGTCAGCCCACCGCCCACAGCAGCACTCAGAGAGCACAGATTTTTCCAGGACACCCACTACCAACACTCTTCTCACCATTCCATGTCCTCCTACCTGTCCTGGGGGTTGTAGGAGCTGATGATGGAACCAGCCATGGCTCGAGTGCTGGCATTGTCACTGATCGCCCCCAAACTGACCGAGTCTTTGGGGAAAATCTCCTTCTGGACATCTGCCTGAACTTCCAGCCTGCAGGAAAGAGAAGGATTCCTCAGAAATGCTTTAGGTGTTCCTGAGGAACATCACCCAGTCAGCGTTCCTCACAGAGAAGCAAGAGGTCCCGTGTGCTGGCACAGCCCAGCATGACAGACTTTAACCCCAATGGTTGTTCTCATTTGGTCTCATTTTTTGCTCCATTTAGGCAAATTCATTCTGTTTTCCATGACAAAGGCAAAGTAGTGTTTACATCCATGACTCACACAGTTCCTGAGAAGAATTGATTTCCATGGATCTCACACAGGGCCATGATTACATCCTGGCTGCCATATCAACACGTGTCTCTAATTACCCAGCAAAGCAAACTGACTCACAGGCAAGTTTGCAGGAAAGCTGTGGTGTAACCTCCTGCCTTGGAAAGCCCTGTTTGCTACAGGCCACAGGAGAGCAGGAAGCACCAAAGCCTCCAGGCTGGGATAAGAGGACTGCAACAGCTTTAAACAGGCCATGCAGGCATCTCTGCTCTGTTCCCAATTAACCTGAAGCATCAGCTCTGCAATTTCAGGGAGCTCAGTAGGGACAGAAACTTATCTTCTGTCCTCCTTGCCAGAACCAGCCCAGCACTGAATCCAGAAGTAGCCTGATCAGAGAATCATGGAATGGTTTGGGACAGAAGGCACCTTAAAGAGTATTACGTTTCAGCACCCTGCCAGGGGCAGGGACACCTGCCACTAGACCAGGCTGCTCTAAGCCCTGTCCAACCTGGCCTTGGACACTTCCAGAGATGGGGAGTCCACAGAGCCACACCACCCTGGGTGGGCCTGGGTCCCTGATCACTCTGGTTGACCTGCTGGGTCTGGTTATTCTATGACAGAACACGATGCAAAAGTACTAAGACATAACTAGATCCAAGCAGGACCACTCACACTCCTGGAAAAGCTCCCCAAAACAAACCTGCTCAATCAGTACAGGCCTTGGGAGCCTCTGTGCTTTTCCCAGCACTCCGGTTACCTGCTGTACTTCCCCTTGCTCCCTGAGAGGACTCCCCCACTCAGGGTGCCCCCTGAGAGGGCAGCAAAGCTGGCTGTCTCGCTGTAGTTGCCCTGCATGACACTGAGCCCGTCCGTGGGGCTGCCACTGGTGCTCAGGACGCTGGTCAGCCCCTCGATGCTGCTCTCACCAATGCTGGGGTTCTTCAGGGCTCGCCAGGCATCAGCCACTGCAGGGAAGGAGAGCACAGGGGTGGGCATCAGCAAGGGAAGTGATGTCTTATCTCAGGCAGCCTCCCAGTCTCCACCAGGGCTGAGATTTTGCTTTGAGAGCGAGACACCTGACCACAGGAAGACCGAAGCAAATACCTGCTTCTAGCCAAGCCCAGGTAAAATCAGCTGTCCAGATCTGGGAAACACCAGAACCCCTGAGCGTTGAATTATGAGAGGCAACAACAGCATTTTGCCTCACCCCCCCGACCCCCACCAGTTACCAAGTTACCTGTGATGGGTCCATCATCCTCATCAAACTCTATCTTCACCCCCTTGCCATTGGCTGTGCTGACTCCACAGCCACCGCCCCGGCACAGCGAGATGGGCACGACACCGTACACGTAGGCCAGCATGATGGGGACCCCAATACCTGCAGAGCAGCATGGGCTGGGTTAACAGGAGCTCAAGGCTCAGCTGGGTAGGGCAGACAGGATTTTTTTGGGGTAGGGCCTCCCTCAGTTGTGTTTGTGCTGCTTTTAAAGGTTCTAGTTCACAATTTTGCAGAGAGACATAGAAGGCGCCCTTTGCTCCTTCTCTTTGCTCCCCAAGAGCACTGAAACCCCAAGACATCAGCCACCAAACGAGTCCATGAATAAGAGACAGCTCTGTGTGTCAAAGGACACCACGGTGGGCTGTGGCACAGGCAACTGGTGCTCCAGACAAGCCCTGTGCTGGCTCCAGGCCAGCTCGAGCACATCAGGACATGCAGCCTGGATGTGAGGCAGAGGGTTGTGCCCAAAACCCCACACAGCAGCACTCTGCAAACTGCCTTTGGCCACCCCCCATGCACAGGGCTGGGCTACCCACGTGTCTCCGTGGCTCCTGGCCCACCAGAAGGGACAGGGACTGAGCCCACTTACCAACACTGACAGCAGCGATGACTGGAGAGGCAATGACAGACAAGGTGACCCCACCAGTAATGGCCAAGTTCCTCTTGTGCTTAGAGGTTTTCTTGCCCTCATACCTGCTGTGGATCTGATGGAAGGAGAAGCACCAGGTGAGAACAGCATGGCCAGAAGCAAACACCAGAGGGACACTAATACGTGATTTTACAGCCTTGTCAGCTGTGTGAGCCCTTAAAGAACCTCATCTTGAGCACAGATCTCCTCACAGACCAGACCCATGTTTAGGAAAAAGAAGCAGCTTCAAGTACAGTGCTGATATGCTATTTCTTCCCTCTCAGCATCTCTTTATCAGCACAGACACACAAACAGCATCACACAGTTTGGGGCAGCAGGTCAGCACCAAAACATGAGTGATTTAAGCAAGGCAAAGTGTGATGCTGGGGTCCAACCACGGTTCCACAGAGTCCAACATCACAGGATGGGCTCAAAAGGGACCAGGTTCCTCCTTGGGTGCTCCTTGGTTAAGGCAGAGGCACAAGAGCACTGCAAAATGCATTTAGGAGGGCACGAAGGGCTACCAGGGTTATCAGCCACCACCTTCCCTCTGCACACACAAAGCCTGAGAGTTACGACAAGCTTTAGAAGAGACAACTGAATTTTGGTCCTATTGCAAGATCCACCCTTTGTATCAGCTCTAAATTTCTGGTCAGATGCCCTGAACACTAAGAACACCCCAAGCCCTCCTGCTCCCCACACTTACCTTCCTCCCAACATACACAGGGATGCCAATGACCATAGCAGGAATGGCAATGCCAGCAATGAGGGAAATGCCCACAGGAGCCCCGATCAACGTGCCCAGCTGCCAGAGAATCTTCTTTTTACGACTCCATGGCTTTTTGCCCCAGAAAGTACAGCCAGAGGGGCTTCATGGAAGGGAAAAGTATGACATTAACACTCCAGCAATTCCTAAATGTTCCTGAGAACCCCAAGTTCAGCTTCCACATAAATAAACCCCAAAACTTCGGAAGGGGATAGACAACACAAAAAAGGTTCCTTTCTTTCTCCTCCCCCCCATTAACTTTTCATCAAGGTGATTATCACACTACCGGGTCTATGTTTAACACCCCGTAGACCAAAAGCTCTCAAAAGCAATTTTATCAGGAGCTTTTTTTGGTTTGGAAAAGCATCTTCACACCGCAAAGTGGGAACAAAGTTCAGCTCTTTGGGTCAGAAAGAAGAAAACTGTAGAGATTTCGAAGCCTGACTAGAGAGGCAACAGGACGAGAGCCCAACACACGCAGCGAACTCCCCCAGACAGCCCCGCAGGAGCAGGTGCTGCCCCAGCAGCAGCAGCCCAGGGGTGTGCTGCCCCCTTCCTCACCTGAGGTAATGCAGATCCGAGATCTCCTTCATGCAGAGCCAGCAGAACTCGCAGCCACACACGGCACACGTCATGTGGTTGCAGCTGCCGTCGTTCATCTTGATGATGTAGGCGCTGCAGCGCGGGCACGGCTTGATGTCGTCGGCTGCGGGGGCAAGCAGGGCATGCAGTTGGGTCCTGTGCTGGCAGCACGAGGAGGCAACGAGGGCAAGCTGGTTCTGGATGAAACCCCCTGCTTTCTGTGCTTCACTGACCACAGGTGAAGTGGGGGGTGTTGGGTCTTTAGTTTATCTTCGAGGATAAACTTTAGTGTGCCTTCAGAACCAGGTGGCAATATTGATGAGAGACCACACCAGAGCCTGGACAGCAGGGACTGAGAACAACAGCAACTTCTTCTTATTCTAACCTTGAATAGAATATATTCCAGAACGTGCTTAAATGCTGGGAACAAGTCATACCTGCCCTGTGCTAGCCAAGGCAACAGCTTAAGGATGAGCCATTACTGGATTGCTCCAGAGGTGATTCACAGGCCAAGAACAACAGAACAACTGGGAGAACAGGCACTGGAGAAATACTAAACCAACCTCCTAGAGCAGCCAAAAGGGGACTGGGAGTTGTACCAGAGGCTGCACAGGCTCCAGTTTGCTGCTGGCAGAGTGGAGTAAGGGTCTTTCAACTCTTCCCTAATTCAGGCATCATCTGATTGTGGTTATGCAATGGCTGTGCTGCAGTTTGGGGCTCTGCTGGCCCCTGCAGCGCTCAGCAAGATGAAATCCAGCTGCTGAGACCAGCTCACACCTTATTAATCACCACACTGGATCCAGGAGAACAGGGTGAGGAAAAGCAACTGCCTCAAAAACCTCCCTTTCTGTGGCTAAGGGCCTTTCCTGGCAGGGATCTCTTTTAATACAGTCAAAAAAATTCAGAAACTGTTTTCTTATTTTTGCTGGCTGGTTTGTACCACAGGCTGGGGCAGTACCTCTGCTGCCCATTATGGGGACTCCCTAATTGGGGCAGTGTTGAACCTCGACATACCACTAAGCCACCTCTGAACCACCCACGACAGCTCCATGCTAAATGAATGAACATTTAAACTCCTGACATAGGAGGAAAAGCAGGGTGTTTTGTTTGGGGGTAGGGCAGGGCTTTACAAAATGGCCTTGCTGCCCACTTCCAGAGTCAATACAGTTATTTTTAAGGAACACAGACTCAGCAAACACAGCAGCTCCTACCAGGCAGTGTAGGAGTCTGTGGGTTGGCATTTTTTTGGTACCTGACATTACTAACACCTAACAGTGTGGTCCCCACACTCAGCTGGGCATGAATGCTACTCTTCATGACCACAGCAGGCAAATTTGGAGCTGCAAGAGTAAAAAGTGACTGTTTGTTCAGGGTTTACATCAGCAGAAAGCAAGAACATCCAAGATCAAAAGAGCCACAAGCACAGCTGGGGCGGACGAGGGGAGCTGCTGTCACACAGAGGGACCCAAAGCACATCACCACCTACTGATCTGTTTAGGGCTCTTGGAGGAGCCCAGCCATGTTCCAGCACACAGGAGAAGGGGAGATGACTCTGAGTTTCACAGCTGGAGCCCCTCAGCTGTGCCACGCAGGGCACTCACACCCCATTGCTTTGAGGGGAGGGGGCTTTCCACAAGGGTGGCTCTTTCTCAGCTTCACACACACAGCACTGCACAACCAACAAACATCACGGTGTGATCCGTGGGGCCGTCCCGTGCAGGGCGAGGAGCTGCACTTGGATGAGCTCAGCGGGTCCCTCCCAGCTCAGGACACCCTATGGAAAAGACAGGGATCCATACCCGGGCCGGACTCCTGTCCGTGGCTGAGCCCCGACGTGTGCTTGGTCCGTACCCGCAGGGTCTGTGCCCGCTGCTGCCGGGCCATGTCGCACGTCTGGTTGGGGTGCCATATCTGTTTGCAGTGGTAGCAGAACTCGGTGTGGCAGCCGTCCCTCTCGCAGGTCAGCTTGGGGCAGCTGGCACAGCCGTAGGCGAGAACCGCGTAGCTGGAAGGGAACACACCCAGGCAATTAGTAAAAGTTATCAAGCCAGTGGTCCTTTAATTCAGGCTGCCCAGGCTGCCTGAGCTGCTCTGCCCAGAGCTGCTGCCAGGTGCCCCCGGAGCCCACGGCAACACTGCTCCCAGGGCAGGGCATCCAGAGCCCCCACTCTGCCCACCCCACCTCCTCCGTCTCCCTTCTGGTCACTGGTACAGCAGCCTCCATGCCAGACACATTCCTGCTCTCTCCAGCTCGAACTGCAGGGCTTGAAATTAAGTAGTGCTAATTGGGTTACTCAGGGCAGAGACCTTTTACAGAGGCAGCTGTGATGCTGAGTTCTCTCCTCCCTAACTGCTGGCAGTTCACTGGCAATTCACACAGACCAGATCTGTCTTGCCCGGTGTGCCCAGCTAACTCCTCACTGTTTCTGACAGCCCAGGCTCCAAGGGCAGACTCAGGCTGCTCTTTCCAGGCACACACATACCCCAGTTCCTTAGGACAGGTATGTGGGTGGATGCTGTATGGTCTGGAGGAGTCTAGGAAAGCTGAGGTTATCCTGGGCACTTCTATTAATTGAATGATTCTAAAAAAAGTGGAATAACAGGGTAGCTATGTCAAGAAGCAGGCTCCTCTTGATCTCTCCAAAACTTCCTTTTCCAAAGAGTGGTGAAGAACAATGCTCTGTCTTTGGAATAAGCCAAACTTTGAGTAAAACCAACTGAGTGTGCAAACCAGAGAGGCCAGGTTCAACCAGCTCACCTCTGACAGTAGTGTGACACTTCCAGGAGGGAGTGTCCTGTGCACACCGAAGTCTAAGCAGCATCACCCAGCACTGCTATGGAAATCTGACTTACAGTCATCTAGGATGAGGCTGTTTCCATTGGCAGGGGCTGACATGAGCAATTCCAGAAGTGCCTTCCCAGTTCTGCAACACCCGCATGGCAAAAGGGTATTTTTGTTGTTCATCCTCAGTATTTTTGTTAGTGGCCAGAGGAGAATAACTCCTATTTAAGGCTTTATATTTAGAGCTCGTGAAGCTCAAGTTGTATTGCCTCTTCTCAGAGGCAGCAGCGTGAGAACCACTGAATGTGTCATACCACAATGATTCACATCCCGTGGGAGTTTGAGCAACTTCATCCTGCCAGGCTACGACACAATCACCAAAGAAACAACATCTTGGGGCCAGGAGGCAACGACTGCAGGCTCTGTGTGTGCATCAACACACCTGCACCTGGGCCCAGGACTGCAGGAGAGACAAGAAAGCCCCATACCTGGAGGTGTCCAAGGCCAGGCTGGATGGGACTTGGAGCAACATGGGATAGTGGAAGGTGTTCCTGCCCATGGGAGAGGGTGGGACAAGATGATGTTCAAGGTCCTTTCCAACCCAAACCATCCTGTGATTCTGTATGAGGATTCTATGATACAGATGGCCCAGGGGTTTGGGAGGGACAAACTTGACTCTTATGCATCTTGTCTGAGGAATATCCCACTAAACATTCTCACCCTGCCACCACCCTCCAGCCAAAGTCCTTGGCAAAATAAGAAGGAAAAGCTTCATCTACCCAGCTGTGTTGTGATACTGCTATTTCAAACCATAACAGTGGGCTAGAAATGCTCAGTGTAATATATTAAGCAACCTCATACCCCAAATTAACTCCTCACTCAAAAAGCTGAGTTTTTCAAACACTTGAGAAATTAAAATCATCACCATATTTTATTGCTAGAGCTGCAATGACAAATAATCATGAACAATCTCACAGCTGTGGGAAGACAAGTTACATGACTGCCTGTTGGGGAAAGAAATAACACAGCTCCAAGTCAAGGTCAAAGGACAAAGTGGGTTTTGAAGGGCTATGCCTGGGAATAGTCATGGCACTGGATGGCCAGTGCATTCCCCTCTTCCCCTGACCTCTCACACATGGCTGATTGAAACAGCCATTTCCAGGCTCAATCCCAGCAGATGAGGAGGGAAACTGAGTTTTCCCCAGAGAGCAGTGACAGCGAGTGTCCCCCTGAGATCCCAGGAATCACACAGCTCTGCTTCCAGCCCACTCCTTGGATGGCCACGAGTTGCCTCCATCCCTCTTCCTGCTCATTCACAGAGCTCAGCCTACACAGCTCTCTTTCTCTAAAGGTCTTGTTATTCTCCCAAGCTTTTGGGAAGGATGCAGTGTGACAAACACTAGACAGTGACACCACCTGACTGTAGCCAGGGGAAAAACCGAAGCTGCAAACATAGAAAATGATTTGTTTTGCGATTGATGGCGCATCAATTGACCGGAGTTTCCATGGCAACGCGCACCGGTGTTGTGTCGGTCCTCCTCCTCCTCTTCCCCACAGCACAGACAGGCTCTTTCATTTAAAGAGAAATTTAAAGAAAGACTGTGGTACGTGAGGAAGGCGCAGGATGCTGTGTGGCACACACCCAGGCTCGTGTCTGCCATCACCCCACAGCCCCCTGATGCCACCACCTTGGTGGGGTGACACCCAGGGCCAAGCATGGCCATACCCCAGCCCTACACACCTTGGTGGGGTGACACCCAGGGACAAGCATGGCCATACCCCAGCCCTACACCTTGGTGGGGTGACACCCAGGGCCAAGAGTGGCCATACCCCATCCCTACACCCCTTGGTGGGGGTGACACCCAGGGACAAGCATGGCCATACCCCAGCCCTACACCTTGGTGGGGGTGACACCCAGGGCCAAGCATGGCCATACCCCAGCCCTACACCTTGGTGGGGGTGACACCCAGGGCCAAGCATGGCCATACCCCAGCCCTACACACCTTGGTGGGGTGACACCCAGGGCCAAGAGTGGCCATACCCCAGCCCTACACACCTTGGTGGGGGTGACACCCAGGGCCAAGAGTGGCCATACCCCAGCCCTACACACCTTGGTGGGGTGACACCCAGGGCCAAGAGTGGCCATACCCCAGCCCTACACACCTTGGTGGGGTGACACCCCGTGCCAGCCCCGGCCGTGCCCCCAGCCCTCCACTCCTGCTCTGGCTCTGTACTCCAGCACTACTACTCCAGCAGGAAAGCCCGCTCTAAATAATTCACAGCCCGATTTTACATAAGCACAGCCACACAAGCTCGCTGGGAAGAATGAATAGGGTGATTAATTCTTCTCCCCGCCGGAGGGCTGATTCCAACAGCCTTTGTTCGAGCGCTACAGACACACCAGCATCGCTGGTCCACGAGGCTGCCTCGACTCCCATAGCCCCAGGGTCGCTTCTGGGCGGCTGCGAGGAGGATGCTGTGCAGGTCACCTGCTCCCTGACTAACCAAGGAGGAGGCTTTTGCTCCCAGAAAGAGCCGTGTGTGACACCAGGCTGCCCAAAGCCCCCAGAGCAACCGGCTGGGTTGCTGTGACAGAGGCAACGCCCTCCAGGCCATGCTGGAGATGGCTCCTTCCAGCACCCAGCCCGGGTGACGTCGGCTGTTTGGACACCTTATCCTGAGCACAGATAACATCACAGCAGTCAAGGAGCTGAGATTCGGCGAGCAGGAACCGGATTTTCTCTAGCTGGTTAACAGTAGGGGCATTCCCTCTGTGGCAGCACAACCTGCTCTATCTCTCTGATCTTATCCCCAGTGCTGCTGAAATATCAAGATCTCACACTTGATCTGGCTCCTGTTTGCTGTTGTTTGCTTTTAATTTCACCCTCTGAAGGAACAAGCCCTTATTCAGGATGCTCAGAGGCCATGAAATGTGTAACCTGAGCCAGGTTCACTGATTTGCATAAGATGCCTACTACAATGCTTTGATTAAATCTTCACAACCCTCCCACCACCTTTTCCATTCTGACTACTAGGTCAGACTTTCCTTTCATGTTCTTGCTACCCAGAACTGCCATCCAGGCTGAATTCTAGCTAAACTTCACAGCACTTCTTTTAAGTTTCCCAAACAAAGCCCTTTTCCAGGCAACTTTGGCTTACGCTCAAATAGAAACAAACAGAGTTCGTTGGAAGGGAAAGGGAAGAGAAAATGAAAGCAACACGCTCATAACTACACAGTCATCACAGTTGGCTGGGCTGACTTCTGGACAGACAGACGTTTCCTCACTTAGGCAACGGCTAGTGAGTCAACATCACTCCTCTCTGCTGTGTCTTCACGTCCTCAGGGGAAAAAGTGACTGTTTACAGCTGCTTCTTGCCCACGGTGGGGGCTGCAGCACATCCCCCTTCCACAGTCCCCACGGCTCACAGCGAAACACGCCACTGGGAAACTCCACACTTCCCATTTGTGCAAGAAAAAGGGGTTGCTGTGAAATTAGGGAAACGGTGGCTCAGGTAAAACCCCCTTCAAGTCCTATCTGTCTGTATTTCCACAATCCCCAAGGTCAAACCCTGGTGCCCCAGTGAGGTAACAGGGATAGCTGGAGTGTCATTTTGGTACCCAAGGCCCATCAGCTGTCCTGAACAGACTGCTGACAAGCAAAGAACATCTGCAGTGAGGGCTCTCCGTGGAACTCAGTAGTACAGAAGTGTGTATGGGCAGCAGCACCCCATGGGGGCTGAGCTGTCCCTCCCTGCACTGTCCTGGGACTCAGGTGGGGAAGGGCAGCACCTCAGCAGGTCCCACAGTCACCCCAGCTGGGATGCCATCCCCAGGACTTGCTGGGGACAGGCAGCATCCCATGGGGACGGTGGGTCCCACCTCACCCAGCTGTCTCAGGACGTGTTGGGGATGGGCAGCATCCCTGCAGGGTGGGGGTCTCCTTTCCCCAAGATGTCCCAGTATGGATGGATGGGGCAGCACTCTACAGGACAGCAGATCCTCCCATCCCCATGCTCTACCAGGATGGAGAGGACAGTACCCTAGGGGGACAGTGGATCCCCTTCTACCCAGTCTGTCCCAGGGCAGAGGGACAGTATTACTTGAAGAAAGCAGATCCCTGCTCAGCATGCTATCCCAGGGAAGAGGGGCAGCATCCTCTGCAGCCAGCAGACCCCTGCACCCTAGTCTGTCCCAGGGCAGAGGGGCAGCATCCCAGGAGACAGCAGATCCCTGCTCACCACGATGTCCCAGGGCAGAGGGGCAGCATCTTCTGTAGCCAGCAGATCCCTTTTCCCCAGTCTGTCCCAGGGCAGAGGAGCAGCATCCCCGCAGGCAGCAGACCCCCGCTGCCCCGGGACAGACAGCACCCCGCGGGAGCAGCAGGTGGCAGCGCCGGGCAGTCCCTCCCGCACTCACCCGCAGTCGGGGGCCGGGCACCAGCGGCAGTCGGGGTCGGCGGCGAGGCAGCGGCGCAGCATGAACTCCTCGTACTTGGCGACGAGGTGCGGCGAGTCGTGGAGCAGGCGGCGGATGTCGGCGGGGTTGAGGCGCTCGCTGCACTCGGGGCAGCAGATGTTGACGCGGGACTCGGTGATCTCGATGCGCAGGTACTGCCGCAGGCAGGCCCCGCACGAGCGGTGCGGGCACGACAGCAGGCGCGGCGCGTTCTCCGCCGGCTGCCGCACCAGGCACAGCGGGCACTCCAGCTCCTCCTCGCCCTCGGCGGCCGCCGCGGCATCCTCGGGGGGCGGCGGGGGTGGC